>JAOVYV010000045.1:17681107-17712312 GCA_025674545.1 Hassar affinis | reverse complement strand
ACAGGCCTGATTCTGTACAGGAAATCACTGCATGGGCTCAGGAACACTTCCAGAAATCACTGTCTGTGAATACAGTTCACCGTGCAATCCACAAACATAAGTTAAAGCTATACCAGGCAAAGAAGAAGCCATATGTCAACATGCTCCGGTAACACTGTCATTCTCTGGGCCACAGGTCATTAAAAATGGACTGAGGCAAAATGGAAAATTGATCTGTGGTCAGATGAATCAAAATTTGAAATTCTTTGTGGAAAACACAGTGTCCTGTGGACTAAAGAGGATAGGGACCATCAGCTTGTTCTCAGCACAGTTCAGAAGCCTGCATCTCTGATGGTATGGGGTTGCATTAGTGCTGATGGCGAGGGCAACTTAAACATCTGGAAAGGCATTATCAATGCTGAATAGTAAATAGAGGTTTTAGAACATGTCTCTTTCAGGAAAGGCCTTGCATATTTCAGCAAGACAATGCTAAAACATATACTGCATCCATCACAACAGCATGGCAGTGCAGTAGAAGAGTCCGGTTGCTGAACTGGCCTGTCTGCAGTCCAGACCGTTCACCAGTAGCACATCTGGCACATCATGAAATGCAACAAAGAAGACCCAGGACTGTTGAGCAGCTAGAATCCTACATCAGACAAGAATCGGACAAAGTTCTTCTCCCAAACTCCAGCAACTGGTCTCCTCAATTCCCAGACGTTTAATCTTTTGAGATGCGTTGCTGCTATTTAATAGAGTATAAACAAATATTTTTCATGAAATGGTAAAATATCTCACTTTCAACATCTGATACTGGATGTGTTCTATGTTCTGTTGTCAATAAAATATGGGTTTATGAGATTTGCAAATCATTCCATTCTGTTTTTATTTACATTTCATGCAACGTCCCAACTGTTTTGAAATTGGGATTAGACATTTATTACATGGTATGATACCTACCATAAAAAGAAGATAAGTCAGTAAGCAAAAGTGGTTATATTCAATGTATAATATATTTGTATTATACAAATTATAACATTTTTTTAACTATGAAGTTTATCTGCAATTCATAAACATTTATAAATCAGCATGCCACATAGCAAGTGTGCCAATAAATCAGATTTATTATACTATTTTAATTACACTAGATAATTGTTAGTACACTATCAGGGAAGGTTTTTAATTTATGTGAGAGTCATATAGTAATAGGCACTAAAAGGTTATTGTGAACTGTGCACTGTGCATGGCATAAACAATTCAACAGCGTATAGTATTGTCCTGTAAGTTATTTGCAAATAACTGACAGTAAAATAATGCATAATAAAACAACATTTCTTCTTATTCAGTCAGGATATCATATCTCATTCATGCACACTCACTCATTATTTACTTATAAATCACTTATCCTACTACTAGGTCTCGGGGTGCTGGAGCATATCCCAGCACTCACTTGGCGGAAGTGAGGGAAACACTCTGGACAAGTTGCCAGTCCACTGTATTGCACACACACACAGACAGAGACATTCACATCTACTATCTTCAATTCACCTGACTGCATGTCTTTGTAGTGTGGGAGCTGATGATTTTGGAGTGTTACACCGCAGCAATCACAATGAAAGCTGAAGATGGCAGCCAGAGCCTTTGCTAAAGAGAGCAATAAAAATTGATTCTCTATTTATTTATGAGCAAGTCCAATGTTGATATTGACATTTTGCACAAAATATTTACAAGTAGATAATAGCAGCTAAAACAATCCCTCCATGCATTCAGCCACCCAAGCTCACGATAAAACCCTTTCACGGTGAGGTGGCAATGCTACCTGCTGTCTCACTAAGTACCCAAGTAATATTAATATAAATAATAAAATATGCTATACTGATTCCTGGTCACATTAGTTATTTGTAATACATCCGCTTTTATTACCTCACATTAAATTCAAATTAACTGTAATTGCAAAGCTCTAGTATCACAGTACAAATCCCAAGACAACACTGCAGTTCTGTAAAAGCACACAGCATAATCCTTAACCTAAAAATGTTTTGGTGTACATAATTAAATAGACACAAATTTAACACAACTCAGTTTAAAGTGAGGTAAGGCAAGAAAAAGGGGGAAATATTACAGCATATAATAATATTTGAGCATCAGTGGCCAAGTACATCTTAGCTATTTTACAGCACCTTTAAATTAGTCTCATCATTCAGTATCACATCATTACATACACATTGTTGCTTTGGGTAGTTTTGTTTAGGTTAGAGGTTAGAATAAAAGAAATAAAATAAAAAAATAAAAATACTAATGTGATATATATATATCATATATATATAAAATGCAAACAGTTATTCATAGATGTCATAAGATTTAAAGACAACTCGTAAAATGTCATTTAAAATATGGTCTTTATAAAATATCGGCTTTTTTTAATCTTTGTAACACATGTAACATGAGAACATGCAGAATATATACAACACAAAACAGGTCTTGGTGTCATGGAAATGTGCTATTAAGGATAGGCATTTATCCTTTTCTATAAACAATAATGGCTTTTCGGAAGCCCATTAGATTATATGCACAATTTCTCCCTCTTGTAAATACAATATATGTAAGAAAGGCTGAATCAGTAACTTCCATGAGGTCCAATGTGTGGGTCAGCAGGTCAGTCCATTTTGTCTCTTAAACTGTGTCATAGAATCCTGATTCAGCATTCCACTGAGAGCAGCATGGCACTTAAAAAGCATAATCTCAAATCCAAATCTTCACTGAGATGTAATTACTTCTGTTTCCTCAGCATTTGTACCTCATCCTGCAAACAGTGACCATTTTACTAGCTGTGATAATCAATTACATTTATTGCAGACACATAGAAAGTGTTTCCTGAGGGTTCACTGGATGGTAAATTTCTAGTTTTCTACAAGAGTCCACTAAGAATGTTTAAGGGCTTCTATAGTCTAGATTAAACACATATGAAATCTGTCTATAATTAAACATAACACCTGAACTTTAGCTGAAATATTCAAACTAAATATGGAATTATAATTAATATGAAATTATTTGTATTATTTTCAGTATTACTTAAACTTTAATAATAAAATGCATTAATAAAATGCAAAAGTTGAGGATAATGGTGTTTTGGGTTAGAATCATTATAGCACTCCTGATAATAATTAATAATTAATAATGGTCAATCATACATAATATACCTGATTTAATCAAACAAACAAAAGCTCTAAAAAAAGAACAGTCACATAGCTGAGGGTACATAAATGTGTCCTAGGGGTTGGCACAAATATTTTCTAAATATTTTGCAAACAACAGAATGATAATTTGATCTAAAATATTTTGATATGAAACCAGGACTCTGCTTACCTGTAATTTCATTCGTTTGTTCCTTTCCTCATTTAGCTCCTCTTTAAGCTCGTTCATGTCTGTACTGTTTTAGGAATAACAGCATTTATATATTAATTATTACATATGATATGCAGTACATGTATATTGCAGTGTGGTATTAGAATACTAAGACCTGGTGGTTACTTTCGTTAGTCTATAGGTGCTACTCACGCGTGTCGGGTTTTGAACAGTTCCATTTCCATGCGCAGCTCTTTCAGTTCAGTTAGAACCTGCTCCAATGTTGGTTTCTCTTCCTGGACCTCTGCTGGTTTTGACTCTGACTGATTTTTAGACAAAATGGGATGCTGAGGTTCTAAAATAGCAGCAGTCTTGTTGTTCAATGGTAAATCATTTCCTGTGACCTGCAATGCATATTTTTTGGTTTTATTGATTCTATTTATAATTAAGCTGCAACAACATAAAAGTGTGATCATATACCTGGACAAATAAATAGTAATATCCAGCATAAATAATGACAATGAGTAGATTGTATATCTTAATAATAATATATGCAAAACAGAAAACTAGAGAAATCAGTTTTTCTATAATTATGTTTATGGGATGTGCTATAAACAGATACACTGTTATATTGATATGATGGGGTGTAACATTGGAAAAAAAGAACATTTTTTTGTATCAGACCTGCCAACTATTATGCATTTTGCATAAGAGCTCCACATTCTAATATCAGAGTATGTTTGGAACATATCCAGCATATGCTAAAGATCTGTCATCTTTCCGAAATAAAAATGACAGATGTGTCAGTCAACATTCATGGATGTTTTGATCTCTCCAATATTAACTGAATCTCTCTGGAAGCCCCACCCCAACCCCCATTTTACACTAGTAATGTTTTGGCCTGTGCTCACATTGCTTGTAACATGCACTAATGCAGTTTTCTATCAAGATAAATGGAGAATGTTTTGAGTTCCTTAAAGATTTTCAGTGGAAAATGTTCTCAAGAAATGGGAAAGGGGGCTTGCTGGAGGTAAATACAGCCCAGTTGATCATAATATGCTTTTTGTTTGCTAGAATATCATACTTTTTGTACATGATCATAATCACTTTGTTGTTAGCAATACATTTCCTGTTGTGGATAAAAATTCTGATTCCAAACCTTGGGAGGAAGTGTATGCTTTTTATCAGCTCCATCTGTTTCTGTTTCTGTTGATCCTGATGCATCATTTTGGTTGGTGCAACTGGATGCCTTTGGAAAAAAAAATTAGTCACATTTCCACAATATTTATGTTTATAGGCCTATGATAAAGTACTCTCCATTAGCAAAAGATTCTGAACATTTGAAACCACTGGCATATTCTCAATTTTGCTTTACTCCCTGTGTTTATAGTAGTGTGCAGACCTAACAACTACCTAACAACCATCTAATGCTAGGCAATTAGTGATTAAATGAGACTTACCATCTATGCATCATATGACCCCATATGCTTAACGATAATATCACAGATAGAAATTATACATTTGTGGGTATTGTAACGTCTAGCATAGCTTCACTTACAGTATATATGTAAAGCATAACCATTTATTAGGAACACATGTACAGCTACTCTTTCTTGAAGTTATCTAATCAGCCAATCGTGAGGCAGCAGCACAATGAAGGTCAGCAGCTTCAATTAATTTCCACATCAAACATCAAAATGGAGAAAAAATGTATATCAGTGATTGTGACTGTGGCATGGTGTCAGACAGGCTGGTCCAGGGATTTGCACACATAACAGTCTGTAATGCAGAATGGCAGTTCTGTGGACAGAGACACCTTGTTGATGAAAGAAGTCAACAGAAAATGGGTAGATGGGTTCAAGCTGACAGAAGACTACAGTAACTCAGATAACCACTCTGTACAATAGTGGTGAGAGAAAAGAATGTCATAATGCACGTCAATGGATACAACAGCAAAAGGTCATGTTGGGTTCCACTTCTGTCAGCCAAGAACAGAAAGCTGTGGCTGCAGTGGGCACATGCTCACCAAAATTGCTCTGAAGAGGTTTGATTTTTGCTGAGGCACACAGATGGTTGGGTCAAAATTTGGCACCAAGAGCATGAATCCATGGACCCAACAAATCTTGTGTCAACAGTCCAGGCTGGTGGAGGTGGTGTAATGGTGTGGGGAATGTTTTCTTGGGACAGTTTGGGCATAATGATACCAATCTTCACTTGAATGCAACAGCCTTTGTTTCAGTATTGTTGCTGACCATGTGCATCCCTTCATGGCCACAATTTTCTATTGGACTTCCAGCATGATAAATTCCCCATGTCGCAAAGCAAAAGTCCAAACTGGTTTCATGAACATAAGTTTAGTGTTCTTCAATGTCCTTCCCCGTCACTGGGTCTGAATACAATAGATCACTTCAGGGATGTGGTAGAATGGGAGATTTGCAGCATGAAAATGCACCTGAAAATTCTGCAGGAATTATGTGATTCAATCATGTCAACATGAACCAAAATCTCAAAGGAATGTTTCATCTTGTGGACTTGCAATGAAGAAGCCCTACGCAGTATTATTATAGTCCTCCTAAAGTGCTTGGTGGGAATACATGTATGTATGTATGTTTGTGTGTGTACAGTGTTTACAGTATAAATATCCGCACAAATTTTATTCAAAAACAAGTAGAAACATTAATCAAACATTAATCACCATACTTGGGATATCACACTAATGGGAATCTCTGATGGATCCATGGTCACATGAACAACCCAAAAATATATAACAAAATAAACTGCTTAGACTTTTATTAATAATGGCTTAAATACAATTAATCTCTCAATTGTATTTGAAAGAAGATTAAAGAATCAAAGATGAAACTGGCTTTCCTGCTGTTCTGAACACTTCACTGACTGCTGTTGACAAAAAGCAAACTCCAAATGAATCTAAATGTATCCTGTCTTCTGTGGGCAAACAGTCTCACATTTCAAGTAATACTGAATATTTGCACTGTCCTGAGAACAAAGTGTGCTAAACTAATCTGTTTTATTGACCATAACACACCCGATTCATTCAGGGAACAATTATCTTTAGTTATTATATCCACGGCAATTGAGGCCCGGGAATAGGAATAATTAATTTAGTAAATGACAACAAATGGCACTTTTAATATGTACAGGAAAAACTTACAGGTGTGTGTGATGGTGGCCGTCTCTGTGGAGGTTTGGCCCTGCTGGCTGTAGGATGGTTGAGTTTAGCAGAAGACACATCAACGCCATCAAACTGGTCTGATACTTTAGGCTTATTATCAGTGGGTTTTGGTGAGACAGGAAGCTGGTCATCACTTGGCCTAAAAAAAGAAAATATAAAAAACAAAGTTGCTCACTTGCCTACATAGACAGCGCTGTATGTTAGTAAAGTTGTAGGTGTACACAAAGTGGTAATACTGGATTCACCAGAACACCAGAAAACCTGAGGATATTTATTTGCATAAACTAAGGTGTGTACTTTCTACCTGTGTCATTAACCCTTTTGTGCTGACCTGCAATGATGTGGTAAACAACATATTCAACCAACCCAGACCTCATAAATTCTGAGCACCATCTCTGTCTATAACACTCTGTTTTAAGTCAGCTCCATTTTAAATATTTTTATACTGCAATGCTGATGAATTCTAGACTCTGGTTGATCATAAGGAGTAGATTAACTTCAACTAACAGCAGCTCTGACAAAACTGGCTGTAATTGAAATCACAGGATTACATTAATGCACTCATCATGCACACCCTCTTCATGAGCATACGAAAACTACCTACAGGGCAGTGTGAAGGCTAACAGGTGCTTCCTCCAGAACAAGCCAACCACATCTTTTCAATCTGCTGCTCATGCTGTGTGATAAGGCATCATAACAGACTTGGAGGAAGGCACTACGCTCTACCCTCTTTGACTCACAGAAGCTCATGTGATATATTAATACATATCCATCTTCTGCAAAGAGGAAATCTGAGCTGATATAAATGTAAATTTCTTACATATGTTGACTTACTTGTGTGCTGGCCTTGGTGGTTTGTCTTTAACTGGAGGTGGTGTGGCTTTGAACATAGCATGCAGTTTTATTTTACCAGGAACATCAGTTCTGAGATCTTTGGTTTCTGACTTCTCATTCTTTGGCTTCTCATCTGCACACAGAAATAAATGATATGATTGCTTTTCTAAGTGAAATGGAAGCTGCAGAACTTATGGCAATAATCTCATGGCTATTATATTTATGTCTCTTCTGCTTACTCATGCTGAAGGCATGCACTGATATATATAGTTATTTATCTGCATTGTATGCCTATCTGAACAAAATTTATGAAAATGAATACATCCATCTGGAGACAATTTGTTAAAGGCTTTTTGGGCAATAAACAAGTAGATTTGGTAGGCTTAAACTTAGTCACCATTTCATTTAAGCATAATTATCAAAATGCACATACATTTCTTCCAAGCAGAGTTCTCTTACCTTTGGTTTCTGTCTTTGTGTTTGCTTCAGTGCTGCTTCTATCCATTCCAGAAGCTGGATTTACTATCAAACCAAAAGAAAGATATTAGTCTGAAAAGTGTGCATGCTAGTACAAATAAGCATCAACTCCATAAATATTTTCGAACAGCATTAAACTGAAAAATAAACTTATACTGTAAATGTTTTAGAGCATTCTCCAAATGATCTGGAGTGAGCACAAGAGGTCTCAAAATAGCATGGGAATGTTAGAGAGCCTGGCCCACTGTTTCCTGTGCATGCTCAAATTTTCCCCGTTTACCACAAATTTTTCCCATCATATGATTCAGTTATTCGTCGGTTATTAGCACAACTTTTTATTTTTGCAGTAATTTCAGTAAAACGAACAGGGAGTGTCCATATTTACAAGGGTAATAAATGGTTCCAGAATGGGGTCATTCAAACAGTGCCTTGTGAAGCTCCAAATGGTGCTTATATTTCTATAAATTACAGAAATGTGTCTGTGTTTAAGAATAGGCTCCACAATCAGTTTGGATTGGTTTGGACTTATGAGGATTAGTTCCAATTTTATACTAAAATCTTACATTACAATAAAGAAGACACACACAACAGCTTACCTATAATGAATCTAGTCAAATACTAAGTTATATTAAACAAAAGTAAAGTAAAATCCATTCTCTAAAAGTCTATTTTTGGTCAGACAGACATTCAGATTAAATACAGTAAATTAATTTATAATGTCATGGAAGTCATTTACACCAACAGTGTTCTACTTAAGGCAGGTTAGTTAGCAATACAATATTAAAGTGTAAATATCATTTAGAAGCACAGACTACTGTCCATCCATTTCTGTGTGTTGTGAGGTTTTAACCAAGTTAAACATTAAACATTAGAGTTAGGAATTAAAATAAAATTAGAGAAATACTATACAGTAAGTCAAACAGTGCATACCCTCTTAAAGAAATCAGCGTCTTGGTTCCACCATCTGCCCTGACATTCTAAACATAAAGATGCCTGTACAACACTTCCTTCTTCTCCTCTATACTCAGATAATATGACGTCAGAAAGGCTTACAACTTCCTGTCAAACTGTCATAAGTGTAGCTATCCTGTGGGTGTCTGTGAACTACTTCAGCAAGGATGTTCAGATTTTATCAGAATGCAAGAAATGCTGGTTTGATTACTGTTGCCATACTCCATAATAATTGTAAAAAAAAAAAGAATATTTGGAAGATTTGAAATATTGGTTAATGAAAATGCAGTATATTGTCTATTGTGCACAAGATTTTTGAGGTGCTTTTTATGTAATGAGCAGAAAAACAGGTGTTCTTGGCAATTTTGTAAGCTTATCAGGGCAAAAAACCACTTCCTGTACATGTTGTGTCAGCCATCAATGAGCATTTCAGATCCTTTTTTTGACAAACTGCCAGTTCTGCCAAACTGTCAGGTGTCTTAAGAAATATTTGATTATAGTAAATACTGGTTTGTGTCATAAAGAGTGCAGAACTGATATTTATGCTAAAGGTGCTGTAAATAGCTTTAGTGTCCAGAATTAAGCATCTAAAAAAAGACATATCTGCTCCAAGACTGTGATTACATAGCATACGTAACATTGTTTTCAAGGTTGAGATAAAGATAAACCTTGCAGTTGAATCATAAATGACGTGGTAACTAATCAGTTTTCAAAATTTCTAAACTGCATTTTAGGTAATGTTTAATTTCCTTAGGTAATATTTTAAGTGAATAAAAAAAAGATAATTAATTATTTGCTAAAAATATATCAATTAGACTGGAGGTCTATGTAGCTATAAATATAGCTTAAATGGTTACAGGCTCCACAACTAAGCAACACAAGTGAGTGATTATGTTTATGTACTTCTGTGTATTTTAGATTGTCCTAATTTTATTTAGCAATTTACATTGAAATCTGTTCTAAGCATGTTATTCACAGTTGTCTTGCTTCATGGTGATCATGACTTTCAAAGATATACTCTATATGCCATAAAATGACATCTAACCCTATGAAAAGCAAATTTGTTGCAAATCTGTCACACAGCTCAACATGACTTAGTCTTCAACATTACAGAATACATCACATGCCAGAAAAGAAATCCTCCATGATTACAAGTTCTACAATAGCAGCTCTATAGAAGTGTGACAATTGTCTTACCTGAATGCTTTTCTGTTCCACGTCTCAGCGGTGGTTGACTTTTTTCCTAACAGGGAAAATACAACCAGATGGATTTAGAGACTATTTTGGTTTAAAGCTCTTTCCATAGTGGAAACAATTTGTTACTTCCACTTTTCTTATAACAGATGTCTCTGATTCATTTTCATTACACAAGTTTAAAATAACAGGAAAAATGCAATCACAATGCACAATGCACAACATGCAAGTCCACAGTATTATTAACTTTGGGAAAACAAACAAGTGGCATGCTATCTTTTAGAATAAGTCTAAAAACTAATCTATAGACTTTGGCAAAAGCCTATAAACAACATTGACACACTCCCATTCTCCCCACACAGGGCTAGTGTGAGAACTTTTCCACCCACTCACTTGGAGAGTATCCATTGGGATGATCATGACAAAGTTGTCAGGGAAGAAGCCCCTACGCCCATTCAGTTCTCCTTCCCACCATCCCTCATCTTCACTAACCTTCAGCATAGAGGAAGAGAGTAAAAAAACACACTTTTTCTGAAAATAAGGAGGCACATATTAATGGAAAATAGTCTACTCTCAACATGGAGAGAGCACATTAGGAAATAAACTAATGTTTTATTTAATGTTGACTGGTAATCAAGTACTTTAGCTGCACCAGCACAACATGAAGAAGGTAATGTGAAAATTAAACATCTGTCACACATGCCAAGGCAGTAATGTAATCAGTTACATCTAAGTCAAATGTCAGACCTTGTTGATGATAGTGACAATGTCTCCCTTCTTTAGATCTAGCTCATCCTCAGCACTGGCTGTGTAGTCAAACATGACTTGGCAACATTCTTTTACTGTCAGACAACACAAACAGGAATGTTTAGTATGTCAAGCTGGTCAACATTATGATGGTACACCAAACTAACTGCTGTAAATTTATGGCTTCTTAGTCATTAGAAGCAGGGTGAATGGTGGCAGACGTAATGTGTCACATGCATTTGGACCAGATAGAGATTCAATGTCATTGGTTCAATGTGTTGGTTCAAGCTACCACCCTAATGGTATGCAGTAATTTAGTAAAATGACAGGAAGCACCACCCAAGAGTTACCAGCATACACTAATGCTCACATTACAATACAGGTACATTCATGCTTTGATGATTGTGTCATCAGTAGAGGCCCAAAATAGTTATAGCTAATCTAAAATAAGTTGGCAATTTGCATGCATAACTGATGTACTTACTGTTTGTCTTTTTACGTGTACTTGTTCTCTGCTGTTGTGCTCCCTGTAACAAAACAGACAGATGATTTAACTTGTTTCAGTACTACAGTTTCTTCTGGACAGTACTAAAGTTGTGTTGTACCTCTTTAAAGAAGATGGCGTCAGAGAGTTTAGCTCTGCTCTTCACATCTATGTCAGTAAAAAAAACTCTGGTTTAGACACATAGACTGTATATGTGTATGTATGTATATATGTACACACACACACACACACACACACACACACACACACTGGTATATATTGACCGATCAGCCATAACATTAAAACCTGTGACAGGTGGCGTGAATAATCTCAGCATGTGGATCTCAGCGACTTTGGAAAACTGATGGTCTGGTAGGGTGTTCCTAGTCTGCACTGGTTAGTACAGGGTCATAGGCACCCAAGCACCCTTTGATGTGTGTGGGGTGTGAAGACTAGTTTGTCTGGTCTGAACCCACAGAAGAGCTACTATAGCACAAATTGCTGAAAAAGTTAATGCTGGCTATGATAGAAATGGGTATCGCACACAGTAGAACACACAGTGTATCGCAGCTTGCTGTATATGTGGCCGAGTAGCCACAGACCAGTCAGAGTGCCAATGTTCACTGCCTAAAGTGCCTACAATGGGCACATGAAAATCATAACTAGACCATGTAGCAATGAAAGAAGGTGGTCTGGTCTGATGAATTGCATAAGGGTGTGTGTGCGTTACTTCCCTGAGGAAGAAAAGACACCAGGTTGCAATAAGGGAAGAAGGCAAGCCATCAGAGGTAATGTGATGCTCTGGGCAATGTGCTGCTAGGAAACTGTGGGTTCTGCCATTCATGTTGATGTTACTTCGACACATACCACCTACCTACATTGTTGCAAACCAAGTACACCCCTCCATGGCAATGTATTCCCTAATGGCAGTGGCCTTATCCAGTATTATCCACAGGATAATACTCCCTGCCACATTGCAATAACTGTACATGAATGGTTTGAGGAACATGACAAAGTATTCAAGGTGTTGACTTGGCCTCTAAATGTGGTTTTTAATGTTATGGCTGATCAATGTATATACATTTTATAGATACATGAATATCATGGCAGTATCAGGCTTTCAGGTTTTTTTAACTGTTCTTTTCTGGGGCAGAAATAACACATCAACACAGGGACAAAAATATACATACACCACACCTAATATTGGATAAATGTCATTTAGCAGGTTGCACCTTGACTAGTAGCCATCAACAAGCATCTGAACAACAAGCAGAATTCTGGTTTGATATTTGACCACCAGAATTGGTAGAGTTCAAATAAATTAGTTGATTTCTTGGCACAGACCTGACTTTTAAGCACAATCCATATATTTTCAGAAGGCCACGTGGTCAGCTGTAAACTGTAGTTGACCATGAAGATTTTGAAACAGGGGCTTATTTCTTGGACTGCAAGATATTACATATTAATATAAAAATTGCTTGATCATAGACAGTGACACTGGTATTCCAGCAGCTTCTAGTTCATGGTAGGCCTGTGCCTTCATAGTTCTTGGGTTGTTCCTAACCATTCAAGCAAACTTCCTCTCAGCTCATGGTGAGAGTTTGGGTCTTATTCCAGACCTTGGTAAACTGGCTACACCTCCCAATAATTTGGATTACACACAGTTGTTTGAACTGATCTTGAAATCTACTGTTGTTCAAAAATCCATGAGACAATCCTGACTGAGAGAATCCTGTCAAGTAGAGTGGCCAAATATCTAACCAGAATTCTGCCAGAACCTTGGTGATGGCTACAGATCAAAATGCAACTTGCTAAGGGACATTTAACCAAATATTAGGTGTGCTGTATGTATATTTCTGATCTAGTGGGTATAATCTTCCCCCTGAAGTGATTTTAGAAAAGTACTTGTTTAAGTGTTGAATAAGTTCTTGTATATTTTCTATTCTTCCCAGGAAAACATGCAGTTAAAAACAATAATTGAATGATGAGTGTATGTAAACTTCTGACCACAACTGTATATTACCAAAATATGACATACTGCATTTAATGTCAAAAACTATAACCAAACCTTTTGGGCAGACAAAAATTTCTTTCACAAAGTTTGATGGAAAAGCTCCTATTTTTCCATCTTTTTTCCCCATCCACCATCCATCTTCAATCTGTGAACAGAATCACAGGCAAGTCAAGAAAGCTGAAGGCTAATCTATATGTAATATTACTCAATTGTACAAGCAAATCTCAACATCTACACATGCTAATGGTGCTACAGTGGTGCTACAGCATTACTGCATCGCAGCCCT
Source organism: Hassar affinis (assembly GCA_025674545.1). Taxonomy (NCBI): domain Eukaryota; kingdom Metazoa; phylum Chordata; class Actinopteri; order Siluriformes; family Doradidae; genus Hassar; species Hassar affinis. The sequence goes on along the minus strand of JAOVYV010000045.1, from coordinate 17,698,808 downwards.
AAGGTCACTGGTTCAATCCTGTACTAAGCTTCAGAATAATTCTTTGCTATAGTACACAGCTAAATATGATCTTTGTGAGACGTATGTTGCATACTACCTCTTTGATGATCTCTATGGTCTCCCCAACAACTAGCTCGAGCTCATCTTGGTGCCCTGGTGTGTAAGCATATGTCACTTCACATTTTCTGCACTGTTCCTTTTTCATCTTTGCTGGAATGACAAATAACCAAATAGAAAAACGGCTCACATGGCTTGTCACATGACATTTTAATACTTTCTCTATAGAACTGTTTGTGTACTTATAAGTAATGCTTATTTGGCAGTTGTGATAGGATGTGGTCTAAGCGAAACCTTGGTTCTGAATATCACGCTGTCAGGGCATACAGGTTTTGACCTACTAAATGCTTAAGTGTTTTTTTGGGGCTATATAGGAAAAAATACTGTAAAATACATACTTTTTCTCAGGCTTCGTGGCTCCCTCTTATTGTCTCCTTTCAACTCAGTAGGCACCTCCTGTATAGACAGAAGCTAGAAGTTAGCAAGGAAGGACTCGAAATGGGTCTTTGATTTAAAAAAATTTAATGACACAAAAGAAAACAGATCAGACCTTGACAAAGTTAGCAGGGAAGATGCCTTTCTTTCCCCGGAGCTCTCCTTCCAGCCAGCCCTCCTCACTGGACACTGTCACATTCTTCACAATATCGCCCGCACGCACTGTTAACTCATCCCCCATCGTTCCCTCAAAGTCTAACAAAACCAGCACCTCTGACATAGCCAGGGTATAGAGATTGTACCATCAGTATATCAATGGAGGTATTTACAATTTAAGTTTGCATGTTGCTAAAGCTCATTTTAGTGCCATGTTCATTAATGATGCCTTTACCCCAATTGTGCTGTGTTAAAAATAATGTAGCCTTTTTTGCTTCCTAGTTATTGTCTCAATTAATATGGTAAACATAGTAAAACATATGCTATTCATTTGTAGCAACTGCATCAGTGTCTTAAATAAAGTTATCTTATTATGCATTCATCCAAAACAATGCAGGTCTGCCTCAAATGAGTAGCTGATTTAGCTCGCAATGTAATATGTTTCAACAGGCCAAAAGGTATGTGGTATGTGGCTTGTAAATCCAGGTTTCACTCTAGACTTGGCTGCACTAGGTGTAGTCTTTATCAAAAAAGATTTTACAGACAGTTTTTTTTTTCATGCAAATCAACTTTACAATATAGCAAGTGGCTTATCTGTTGCCATTTTATTAATTGAAGTCATAATAGGGACTCTTGGAGAGTCACTTGGAGAGTAGAAAGTCAGGAAGAAGTTAGAACATTGTTAACAATCTGATCATCACAGTACCTGCATCTCAGTAATCTACTCACAAAGAAATACTAAGCCATGGGCATGTTTTTGTTTAAAGTGTTCTGACAGTGTGAATATGTAGGACTTAAATAGGTTTAGATAGCTAGTTTTATATAGCTAAACTCTAGATCATTGTGTGACATAATGATAGTAATAAAATATGAATCTACGTTTCACACTACTTCATAGCAAAATGTTTTCATTTCAAATGTTTCTGTTTTGTCCAAAGCATTTGTTACCTGCTGTGTGTATTCACTGGTTGCTGGTTATTATTAATTCATTGGTTACTATTTTTAGTTTGATTATGACATTTTGACAAAACTGACAAACAAGTAATACAGAAAATCGTCCAAATAAGTCTAATTATCTAAATGACCATAACACAGGAAATTACATTACCTGAACACAGAAACAGATTAAACACTCATTTTCATTACATTTCACATAACACTAATGCTTATATTTATATATCATAATGTATTATTGATCAGTTTGGTTCTAAAAATGTTGGCACATATTAAAAAGTAATTATCTTCTTTTTACATCCATCTTAAAATTAGCCTCTTATCACTCTTATTATCTACAACCTTTGTAAAAAGCTGAAAATCATCACACAATCTGGACCACTGTCCAATAATCACCAATATTGTGAAAAAACTGTATCATTCTATCCAAACACAAGCAGAATCTGTTTTTAAATAATTCCACCCGTAAAAGTGCAGAGACTCACCCATTTTACTGAAAGTTTTGGTCCGTCAGTAAACTCTGAAACCGGCAGAACTCTGTGTGCTGTCAAATTCCTAGTGCCAATAGCACAAGATACACCTTTCTTTAGTGAAATATTAACTCTGAGGCAGTCTTTCTGGCTAGTCATGACAAGCTAGAAGACGTGATTATGTGTATATGCACAAGAGAAAGGGAGGGAGCGAGGGAGAGAGAGAGAGAGAGAGAGAAACAGGTGAAACAGGTTTTTGTTAGAATGAGAATATGAAGTACATACAGCAAGAGCTAAAGCAAAAGGAGTTGAATCATGACACATTCAACGTACCCAGGTTTTTCACAAATGAATATCTAGGTGTCTTTGTCACCCCCAGTATTTATTAGATGTTTTCACACACAGTTGTAGTTTTGCTGGACTGATCAAGAGATCACAGTGCATTTCAGTCAAACAGGGCTTTGTGGTGGACGAAATTTGTGCAAGCTTTTAAAAACTTGAAAATTGAAACAAACACAAAAGTGTTTTTCTACATTTTATACACAGGAACCTTGCAGATTAATTAAAACAAAATCTATTTTATTATCCAACAATAGTCTACATAAGGTGTAAACTGAAATAAAAGATTGCCTTATAATTCATACTGCACTGATATAATTGTGTTTACTGTATATTATCTTTCTGTAATGCATGATTGTGAAACACTACTAAATGACCATGAGAAATCTGCCTATGTAATAAAGTAATATGTAATAAAGTGTAACTTGTAATCGTCTGTACTTTGTACCATGTCTAAACATTCTGGGGGAAGGGGGGTTAGATCTATGCCGATTTCTTCACACTGTATGTCTGTATGTTCAAAGGATTTGAAGTTTACACTGAAGCTTTATATGCTGAATTTCACAGGTGAGAATTGCTAACAGGGCGACACGGTGGCTCTGTGGGTTGACTCTGGGTACCCTAGTAGCCCCTAGTGTGTGTGTGTGTGCCCTACGATGAATTGGCGCCCTGTCTAGGGCTCTTCCTGCCTTGCGCCCTAAGCTGCCGGCTAGGCACCAGCTCTTCCGTGACCCTGAAATAGGAATAAGGAATAATTGCTAACATGCATATTGTATAAACTTGCCTACTGGCCTACAGTGTATGATGTTTCCATCATCATTCAAGCTATTTCATATGTTGAAACTAACTTTTCAACTGTTTCAGAACTCTTGCTTTGTCAAGCTCTATATCTTTTTTTGGAATGAGAACATTTATGAACTGTACTACTAAAAGTTAGCCTTAGGACATCATTGGGTCACATTGTCCTTTGTGAAAACATAAAGGTACATAAAATATAAGATTGCAGCTATTGGTTGGATAAGTTTACAGTATATATATCACAGATTAGTTTTCTACAGTGTCACTTGAGATCTTCCATTATGCTTCCATATGTAGTAGGTGGCTCCCATGGTGTGACTGAATATATGAAAGTGATGCTTTTCTTCTTAAACCTTCACTGTTTGAAAGCCAGGGTCTTAATGTGTGCAATATTTCAATATGGACACCACAATTGAATCAACACAGTAACTTAGATAAGGGTCTGATAAAGTACTGCAGATATTTATTTCATGAGCAATTAGCTATCTGCAAAATCAATCAGCTATAAATACGCTTACATACAAGGACAAGGAGACATGGACAACATGGTTAGAAACTCTTCGGAAAAAATTTAGTCTCATGAAAAATTTGCATCACAAATAAAATTAAAATGCAATTGTCATTATACATGACAAACAGTAAAAATTTGCATAAATTTGCTTTCTTCCACAGTAGATCCACATAGATGACAGGAGTTCACGATGGGCACTCAGTACAGACCTCTGTCCAATGGAAACTTATAATCTAGTATGGTATATGGTGCATTTCTGGTAAGGGTTTAATTTATAGAAACACCAAATTACTATATTTAAGAAAAATCAGATCACCACATCCAGGTCTGAAGTTAACTATTGTATCTTAATATGCTTTAAAGATCATTGTTGAATTATTGCATGAAAATCAACAACCACAGGTGCAGAAAATTTCAGAAAAACTGCTAAAAGGCTTTTTCAAAACAGATTAAGAATATCCCTTATAAAAGAAATAGCTGGGCTTCTAATGGTCTCTTATAAAGTAGACTTATAGATATACTAGAGCATCCCACCCCTGTTGATAAGTGCAACTTCTAACATTGGTGTATGAGGATTCAGTTCCTTGGTATTGTCCACCATCATAAGATAGGGTTCAGAATCATGCCCACTTGATGTTAGGTGGTGAGGGAAAGCTGCCAGTTAATCTTCACTAGCCCCTGCTGCCATGGCAATGTCTCATGTGCTGTTTTGCTCCTTTTGGTCCCTGTTGCCTGGTTCACCATTATCACCACTGGCCTTGAACTTGTCATGGTTCCAGTTAGAGTTAATAGTGGTGATGGAAATGGTGGGCCTCCTCAGGATGAAACGACCCTTGACACGAGGGATGACAGACTGGCCATGACCTTGGGTATTCACCCACTTCCTCTCACCTTGAACATTGTTTTCATCTAGCTACAAAATGACATAGAAAAAATTGTTATGCTCAATAAAGGTTGGAACTACATTGATTTTAATTATAGAAATAATAATAGACTAAATATTAAATATTAAAACACTGAACATTAAGACATACAGTATGTAACAGTAATTGAAGACATAGAATGTGTTCTAAATAGGTCAGTAGGTTTATGGAACATGTTTAAACATCACAGTAATTTAGAGGTAAAATTTAATAAATGCATGTCAGGGTAAGTTCTCCTGGAATATTTATAATAACTTGACCATGAAGAGTTTTTTATATGATGATGGAGATTATATTTATACAATTACTTGTCAGTCAGTCATTATCTGTACCGCTTATTCCCAGTTACGGGGGCACGGGGGAGCCGGTGCGCAGCCGGCAACTCTGAGCGCAAGGGCAGGAACCAACCCTAGACAGGGCGCTAATCCACAATTACTTGTATGAAGAATAATTAATTTCCTTTTGATATTTTTTCTTTAGAAGTGAAAATGTAAAGTTAGTCATTTAAGCCTATTAGGGCCTTTGCTCTTATTAAGACACTGACATACACTGAACGATATACACAGGGTTAGGAACACCAGGCTAGTATAGGGGTGGTTGACCTTTTTGATTAATTACAGCATGCAGACATCGGGGAATAGACTCTACAAGGTGGCAAACATCCTTCATACGCAATTCAACCCATGCCTGCTGCAGCAGCTCTGTTATTTGGTGGACATTTTGCGGGCAAGTGGGAACAGACTGGACAGCCCTTTCCAGCATATCCCAAACATGTTCAATGGGGTTGCAGTCAGGTGAGTTTGGGGGCCAAGGCTGTGAGGAGAATTCATTGTTGTGTTCTTCCATCCATTCCTGAGTGATCCAAACCCCATGACATACCAAGAGAATGCTCCCCAGACCATCACACCACCACCACCGGCCTGTAGCACTCCAACTTCATAATTAGGAGATCATTTAGGTGAAGCTTTATGCAGTTTCTGCCAGATGGGGACCCATCTATCAGCATGTCTCAACAGGAAACGGGACTTGTCACTCCACACAACTGTCTTCGTTATGCTCAGGGTCCATTGGCACATTTCTTTGGCCCATGAGATGCTCTGGCTGTGATGATGGGTGGACAGCAGTACATGCGTTAGTCTACGCTGTTGTATGCTAGTCAATGCAGGTTATGTTGCATGGTCATGGCTGAAATTGCTTGCCCCCTGCTGTCCTGGTATAGTCACGACACACGATGCTCACCTCTCAAATCAGCTACACATGGCTGGCAACCTCCACGGTGCAGCCATGATACCGTGCTACAGGAAACAGCCTACAAGTGCAGCTGTTGCTGAAACACTGGCACCACACCTCCAGGCTCCAACTATCTGTCCGTGGTCGCTCAAGTCACTCTGTTTACCCATGGCTGGTAAATGTTGCCTTCAGGTGTGCAGTGGACAGGTCAACTCTTTATATGAGAGCCAACTGTGACATAATCACCAATTGGGGCACTTTATCAGTGATCATATGCCACCTACCAGGTGTTCCTAATCCAGTGAACATTTAGCATAGGTTAACATTAAAAACATGATTTTATTTTTATTAGAATTTCACTGGCTAGATAATATTAACATTATTTGCTAGCAATGTTTAGTATTGACAAGTATCTATTTTCAGTAGACTTCAAAAATGAAACCTTTGTGTCTAATATTCATGTAATGTATTAATAGAGTATTTTCAACCTGCTTTGATGTGAAATGTGTAGGAGTTATGTTTTTTGGCCATTGTGTAATTTTGTGACAAAACTGTTCTTGATAGAATAGAAGTGAATAGTTTTGAGACATGTTTATGGTTTTTTAATAGCTGTAGTACATTTTGGTCATGAAACCAACTCATTTATAAATCTTGTATTTTTACATAAAGAGATATGAACATGGTAGTTACTAATGCAATTGTGAAAAATTATAAATGCTGTTCTGATAATTTTGTATGTAATTTCACCCAAAACAGAGATGTGCCTAAGCTATTTCTTACTCTTTATTGGTGTTCAGACTTTGGGCAGGGCTTAAAAGAAGAAAGCAATTGTTTCTTAAATGCAATTAAGAAACTTGTGCACTCAAGAACAAGAACATTGAGAGTGTGGACTGAAAGCAGGTAATTTAAAACATCTGCCCACACCGAAAAGCATATAGTATAACCATCTACCTAGCTCAAGTATAATTACAGATAATTATAATTTTTTTACTTAATTTTTTTTATTATTATACAACATTTAGTTAGTTAGCATTCCAAGAGTTAGTTAGTTAGTTAGCATTCCTATAATTACACAGGAACATTTCACTGCGTGTATCACACCTCTCATCTGTGTGCAACATGTCAAATTCTACTTCCAAGTAAGAATTGGTTTCTACAGTAGTGTTAGTAACATCATCAAGAACATAACTTTTGGCTCTTGGTTCATTTTACCAGAAGTACATTTAACCAGAACATAAAAATCAATAGGAGCTAGCTAGCAAGCTGCTACAAAGTGAGTGTGGCTTCTTCAGTATTTATTTCCGCAAGCAGAGCAAAAAAAAACTGAACATTTCCCCATATTGTGTCTGAAATGTTACTTACTCCATAATAAGGTATTTTTTAGAGAACAGGTATATAAAAGCAATATCATACTCATAACCATTCAGTTATACAGAATATCGGCACAATTCCTTGTGCAATATTGCATAGATGCAATATATGGCCAACTGTTTATGGACACCTTATCACACTCATATGTGGGCCTTCCCTAAAATGCTGCAACAAATTTGGAAATACACAATTTTATATAATGTGTCTGTATGCCGTAGCAATCAGTCCTTCACTGGAACTAAGGGGCCCAAATTAACAACTAAATCTGGAATGGGATGTTCAAAAAGCACATATGGATGTGATTAATCAGGTTTCCACATACTTTTGGGCATATAGAGTATTTATGTAGCCAACTTTGGTCGACAAATAGAATAAATACATTGTACTATGCTCATGAAGAAAGCAATAACACTAATGAAGGCTTACAGTTCCTCCATGTGCCTGTCCTGTCTCTGTGGCTCCAACATGATCTCTGACCTGCAGCAGGGCAGAGTTCTTCTCTATAGACTCTGTAGTAACTGGTGTCTCCTCCTCATTAACAAAGGAAGAGGAGGAGGAGGAAAGAGAACGTTCTCGTTTTTTCTTGCTTTTTCTGGAAAATATAATAATTTGGTTGAAATATATGGTCTCTTTAAATGGAACTATCAACAAGAACAAGTACAAATAAATTCTGGAAAAGAAGCAGAAACATTTTTCTTTCTGAAAAAGTAGGTAAGTATGATGAATATTTAAGGCCAACGTGTATATAAAGTTAATTAATACAATTATATGGCTTAAATTTAATTAGGTAGCAATCAGATGTTCTTAATGATCCTGCTGGGGCAATATTCATCAGTGTTTTATATATATATATAATGCATAGTGTTTGCGAACCTACTTTGATTTTTTGTGGCGTTTGGATGATTTCCCAGTTGAGTTTTCCATGCTTGATTGAGGAGATTTCCCTAATTCCCCTTGCTCTCCCTGTTTCTCATTTGTTTCTCTGCTTAAATATTTTTTGCATTGCTGAACATTCATCAGAAGATCCATTGTATCTCCTTTAAACTGTTTAACTTCAGCCTGTGTTGAGAAGACAAAAAGATGTTGTGACCAGACTAAAGATTAGTGGTGTATTCTAGTAGCGTCCTTCAAAATTATATGGGAAGGGGCCGAGACACAAGAAGCCACAAATTATATAATCATGCAACTTTCCTCAGGTTTAATAACACACTTGAAACTACTTTTTGGACTGAGAGATTTCATTCATCTTTTAAAAAAGTAACTAGAGATATCAGAACCTTAATGGCTTCATCTTCAATTCAGGAGTCCTTGCTCAGCTTAAACAGTTTTGAAACATTGTAGAGAATAAGCATTGGCAGATTGAGAAAGCTCAAATTACCACATCACAATACTTTCACTGGACATGAAAGTATTTTAAGGGCTTTTGGCTTGTTTTGCTCTGTTTAGGCTTTGAAGGGAATACTTACTATGATGTTTGATAAGAGTCCTTAGAATGGCTTTGCCATGGGAGCAACTGGACACTTCCATTTATGACTGCTCATTTCTTGAGTCAACTGCCTTAGGTAGGCTTGTACCCACAGTAAAGCATAACCACCAATTGTTGTGGAGAAATTTACAACACAATTAAGAGAATGTGCCCATTTTCACATCTCATGTTCATTTAGCAGTGAGCTTATGTCTCTCTTGCAAGAGAAAAGCAGGGGCTTAGAGAGAGGGGGGTTGCTAAAGATGTTCTGTCTGGCTCACTCTTGCAGCATTCTTTTCCAAAATATGGCATATTTCAAAATTTTCTGTCACCTTGGAGCTGCTATCCACGGAGTCTTTCAACTCATCAAACAGGAATGAGTGCCTCAAAAAAGCACTGGGAGAAACATCAATTCTCCTGTGGAAAAAGGTCAAAGAAAGAAATGAGTTAAATCTTTAACTCTTAAATCTTTAAGAACATCTAGGCTCCTTGCAAGTTTTCACAGGCATAAAGATCCTAAACATTAGGCTGCTGTAATTTAAAATATAAAGATAAATTGACTAATGATAAGATGGAGAAAAAAGATTTCCAGTACCTGTGTATCTCTGGACTCTTTCTTGGCTTCATGATTTCTTTCTCAGCTGCTAGTCTTTGGTACATGGCAAATCGATCGCTTAAAGTCAGTCCAGAAGAAGAGAAATGTTGAACTATGGGAGATAGATGTATTTGGTTACTGATAATAATCAATTTGTGTCATAATATATGAACAGAGACACAACTAAAGCACACATAATAATTGATATTCCATTAAATCATACCACTTGAACAATTCAGGTGATTCCTTATGAGTATCAAGTCACAATATAACAGTTTCCCAGTGGCCACTGACCACCATTGAGTCTTCTATAATCTTTTTATTAAACTATTTGTTTAGATGTGTTTGAATATTAATGCACTTTAAATAACTGACAGTTGGCTGTGGATATGGGAATGAGTATAGTTTAAATATTACAGTTACAGATTGTTTATAGTTTGCTGTAACCTTTTTTTGCATCACCCATCATTCCATTGAAGAGTTAAAAATATTTTTTTCTTTCTTATTTATCTGTTGAACCACATATAAAACAATGTATTGTTAAAGGTGGAATTTGTCACCCAGAACAACAGTATTCATTATGTCATGGAGATTTTAGTCACCTGTGACATAATGGACAATTGAAATGACATGCTGCGCAAACAGCTCTGTTTGTCTCCTGCATAAGTTATTACACCAACGGTGCTGAAGTCCCTTTTTATCGCAATGTGCAAGACCTGTAGTATTCCGCCGATCATTAGACAAAACAGATGATCTGCAAAATATAACAAACAACATTCAGTAACTAGTGTGCAATTTCTGATCAAAGTACAAGGAAAAAATGTAGACACAATCAAAATATGCAAGACTAAACATGCTGCCAAACAAATGACCACTTTATGAACAAAGCAAAATTAAATGGTCTTGGGCATCCCTAATTAAGTAATTCTTCTGTACCTGTAATATTTAATATGGGGGGAAAAACAGATTTGATGCATCCCTACTATAGCATTCAGCACACAGTCTGTAATCTGGACAGTGCTGTTACAGTAATAACACTTTATCAGCAAGGAAATTATTAGGATTAGGATGCTGGAGGGTGACTACTTCACAAATGTATTTTCTTTGACAAAAAAACAGCAGCACATAGCTTATTTTACATTAAAATTGTAGTGCAAGTGCAAACTCAAAAAAGTCTCCTAATGGCATCCTAATGATCATAGCATGCACTAGACCACATCCAGTGTCACATTATGGTTTTTTTTTTTTTTAGGCTGTAATACAGATTTAACATACATATACTTGCCATCGCTATTTGTTATTTCACCCAAAAGTAAAAAAAAGAAACAGGAACAAATATACAGAGAGAAATAGGAATAGGAATCATTAAAGAATTGCAAATTTTAACCAAAAGGGTTTGAAGGCTATACATTTCATTGCATGATTAGAATTTACATAAAAAGTCACTTGGAATTGGCCTTACTTGAAAATATTACATGGATCAAAAATGAATAGTAGAGAGAATTGTAAATTGTATACCTTGCCAGATCTTCACTAAGAGAATCCATCTTCAGAGTAAAGTCTCTTTCTCTTTTTCCTGAAGCCCTGGGTGAGGATTCATCACCCAAATTCATGAACATCTCTGGTTCTTGGGCCTCAGAGATCCTGCGTGAAACAGCTTTGTATGTGGGAGAGGGACTCAATGTCATTTTGTCCTTTCGTTTCACCTTTGAGGGTCTTTCAGGGGAAAGCTCCTCAAACTTACGTGCAAACTTCTCCCTCTTAGACAGAGTAGATAGAATGCTTGCAGCCCTCTCCTTTTCTCGGTTTATTAGAAAGGCCTCAAGCTCATCATCCCATGCTCTGTCATCCAACCTCCTGAAATGTTCCTCAAACAGTTCACGGGCTGACATTTCAACCTTACTTTTACGGGTAGAACCTTCATTCTCCACAGCCCTCATTTGTAAATGGAAATCAGTGTCCGCACTGTCTTCTGCCTCCCCATCTTCAGAGAGCATTGCTTGCCTGAAACTACTGGATGATGTGTTTCCCTTGTCTACATGTTTGTACTTTTCACTCTCCTTTTTGTTGTTTTGTTCTGCAGACCTTGACAGTCTTGGACCAGATGACCGATCAAAAGTGCCTTCACATTTGCTATTTCTATTTTCAGGAAATGTATTTCCATTGTCTGCTACATTCTCCATACTTTTATCTGCAAGAGCCTGCTTTTTATTCTTCTGCTCCTCTAAGAATCTGAGAAGCAAAAGAAAGAGACTTTGACAGTTAATTATGCTTGTTCATAGAAACAAAACAGTAAAAAGGAAAAAAATCCATAAAAGGAGTCCACAAAATACTTTTTGTATGTTAGGCTATTGTATACCATGATTAACCAGCTTACCAAATTATGATATAAGCTTCAGTGACTGCAAAAAATTATTTGTTTTAAGGATTTTTATGTGTAAACTTAACTGTTTAACAGTTACATTATAACTAAAATGCATGACTCTTCTCCTAAAATCCATATCCAACAGTTGGTACTACTTTTTCTTTGGTTAACAAAAACTCACAAAGGGTTTGTAATGGGTTATTTCACTCTGACCCAAATAGCAGGTTCAAGAATTATTCAGATCAGTTTGGTAGAAAAAGTAACTGACTGAATCATTGTTCCTGTGCAATCAATTCAGCAAAATCTCTGTACAAGTGCAAGCAAAATAAGACCAAATTGTGTGCTAAGTAAGTAACTAGCTTACTTTTTAAAAGCTATAGAGATAGCAACTGTATCCTCTTCCTCGTCAGCTTTTGAATAAAGCCCAAAGCCTGAGAAAACTGTTGTGGGACTTTTCGTTTGAGGGCTACTGTTAGTGGGAGTAATAGCAACAGACTGGCTGTAGGTGGCACCATTGCTAGTTGCTCCTGAGTTTCCAGACACAGGACCTGATTCACTGGAGGCTGGATCGACCTGGACAGCACTGACAGCAGACTGAATATGTGGAGTGGCCTTCTTTGGGCTGCTGTTATTATTTATTGGAAACAGCCATGTTTTAGGAGCCTTCTCTCTATGTGTATTTCCGGCTACCTCTGGGTGGTTTGCTTCTTGCACTGACAGTGTAGCATCTCCTCCATCTTTTGGGCTTTCCTTGGGTGCAGAGAGAACCTCTGTTCCAGCCTTACAATTCTGCTTAACAGAAGCAGTTTTCTTCTGGGATGAGCTGGAGGAAGAGGACTGGTGTGAACGCAGTGATGAAGATCTGTCAGAGTGGTGTGAATGGCTTAGGGATTGCGGGGTGCTTGAACGTTTCTTGGGGGTGCGAGAGCGGCCTCTCTTGGGGCTGTGAGAATGTTGTTTTTGCTGTTGCTGCTTCTGCTGCTGCTTCTGCTGCTTTTGGTGTGGATGCTGGTTTTGCCAGTTTTGCCAGTTTTGCCAGTTGTTTGATCTATAGTTATTGTATCCACCCCCACCACGTTGAAAGCGGCCACGGAAGAAGCCTCGTCCTCTGCCCCGGAAATAATAAGGCCTCCGGAAGCCTCTGTGGTAACCTCTGAACTCCCGATGGTTCTGATATTCCCGTGGATGTTTCTGACCCCGGTTATGGAATGGAGAATAGGATCTGGACCGAGAGCGAGATCTAGAGCTTGAAGATAACAAGAAAGCTTGACTGAGTATAAACCGAGCATATAGTTTGGCCAAATATGCATGCTTATTAAAATTTCAAGAAGGCATTGATGCACACAAAACAATTTGCATGCTAATTATTGCATGTATGAGTCAATTATCATTGCTGTCTTTTATAAAATTAAGTAAAGTATTGTAATAGAAATTGTTCATATGACTTAAATTCAAAATCAGTTTAAGCATGGAGTTTTTGCTGCAGGGTGTATTTTGCTCACAAGGTGGCCCTAGTGCTCCACATAACCTAAAATACAAACGTCATCTTTTTCTCTGTTGCTGTATTTCAACTCACACATTAATCCATACATAATAAACAACTACTACACCACATTAACTAAGGTACACTCAGAATTCTCATAAATACAAATATTTACCCAGTATGATGTGCACATTCAAATATGAACACTTTACCACAGAGCATATGCACAATGTATTACAATCATTCAAATCCCAGAAATGCCAGAAACATTAATCATATTCATTCCAATTAATCATATTCATTCCCATGCTGCATTTCCAGCAGCCCTGGTAAAGTTTTGCTCTCAAACACTCAAAGAGTTTTATTTATTTTTCCGCCAAAAGACTCTGAATGGCCATGTGTACATGCGCTTTCTTTACTCACATGCCACTTATCTAATGTTTGCAACTGATTTTGAACAACAGTGTAATGCAACTGAAATTAATTTTAACACTTATTTACTTTGTTTGAAATTACTTTAACTTTTTAAGCAGATGCAAAGCACATATACACAAGGCAATAACCATTCTGTATCTGCAAGCTAAACTGATTCATTAACCACCTGTAAGCAGTTTTTAAGCATTTTAATGCACAATTGTACTCACCCAGTGAGCTTTTTCATTGGAATAAAGAGAAAAGAGATACTCAAAGCAGCACTGAACTCTTATAGAGAGTGAAAGAGGTTCTGCATCTCTTGTGCTGAGTGTGTATGGAAAGAGTCAGTCACATGGGTCATCTGGGAAAGATTTCCACTTTTATACTGCCAAGCAGGAGGAGGTTTTTTGACTGCCAGTTACGCCACACTATTCTTACCCAGAAAATACAGCTAAGGGTATAAATATAAGACATCATTTTTATATGTTAAAAAAATGTGCCTTTGATTCAATTCGTGAATGACTTTAACAGACTGATACAATTCATATTCCTTTATACTAAAGATATTTGAGCATTTCAGACTCTAGAAACAGACACTATCACTAAGGGCTAATAATAAATATAAATAAATCTCAAATTAAATCACATTTTCAAAATCAAGTATTGTCTCTACATCCTTCAATCTTTTATTTTAATTTTTTTCTTACTTTTTTTTTTTTTAACAAATTGAACAACACAACACATGACTCAGCACAACACCACAACTAAAAACACAAGTCTGCAAAGATTTATGTGGCACCAACACCTTGTTGTGCATTTTGGAGACAAAACAGATGCATTTAAATTCATAGTATAATGGGAAAAATCAGGAAATTATTCTATTTATACTTCAAAATCATAGTAATTCCCATAAGTCCAAAATCCTTAAAAAAAATAAAGCTACAAATAGGGTAAATTTTTCTGGCTAACCTTAAACTGTCTAACTTTTGAAGTGAGTGATTTGGGTAATGTGCTCTACATTATAAATAAGGTGGCTGAGAGGTAGCTCTTCTTTTACTATGGAATGAGTCATTCAAGAAAATGACACGTATCCTTTGCATATGACCTCTGTTCTTTCTCTCATTCTCAATTCTCAAATTTAGGGCTTGATACTCTGCCTTACATTTTATAATGCACTGAACCACAGTATTCACTTTTGTAAATAAATATCTTGAGTGAAATCTTCAACTATTATATAAAGCATGAAACATCCATTCATTCGTTAATGTAAATGCACCATGTTCTCAGTTTCTTTAAAATTAAAGAACATGTGTGTGAGTATTTGTGCATAACAATTTTCAGTTGTAAGTGCTATGCAGGAGGTTACCCATAGCGGTGCTTCCTTGACCGAGACTTTGAGCTGCTTCGAGACCTGGAGCAGGAGTGGGAGTCAGAACCTGACCTTGACCTGGAGGCTGATCGTGAGTGAGTTCTGGAAGATCTTGGTGTCTTAGACATCACTGCTGGAGAGCCAAGTTACAGGTTCCTGTCAGAGAATGCAGCAGAAACCAGCCACTGAAGTTAATAGATTTTTATTACCATTAAGGGCAACAGAAAATATCACTGAGATAGCCATGATACTGAAACCTAAAGAAACATAAAGATGTTAAACTCAGTAGAAAGGAACTACACTTTTATATGGAAAGATGGGTAGCTAAACATGAGGAAGTAGTTTTCATATATTTAAATTAAGCCTAACCAAATATAGCAAATGCATACTAAAGTGAACTCTTGAAATATTGTTTATATTGAGGTCCACCTGGATTAAAAGAATGCAGACCAAACACTGAAAGTCCACATGCCATCTTTGTTCAGCATACAGTGCAGATTCACTGTGGAGTCACCATTTATAAAATGCACAGTTTTTTTCTTTTTGGGTAGCTGTTGTTTTTGGCTTATAGGAAATAATTTCCTTCAGCCTCCAGACAGGAAGGCTCTTTGCTAAGTATGCAAACTGTTTGCAACAGAGTTTGAAAGTAAAAATGTACTGAATTGGTTTCAACAGTGCACCTTTTAGCCTGCGGGATGCCTAATGGGTAATATAGGATTTGAATAAATCTTGTGACAAATTAGCAAATGTGACAAATTGTATATATGTATAGTTGAATGACTGAACATACCATGAACATCTGTACAAACCATTCAGAACAGTGGCACAAATGAATTCCTAAGAATCATTTGTTTAACAAAAACATCACTCTGTAGGAAAAAGTATGAGGTTTTTAATCTAAAGAGAATCATGGTCTGGTGGTGTTTTCCTGGAAAGGGGAGTGTACAGATCAGAATCATGGCATCATGCAAAAAGTCAACACATGAGCTAGCAAGCTGAAACTAATTAAAAATACAACCCCTAGAAGTTGGGACATAAATGTAAATAAAAACAGAATACGATGATTTGCAAATCCTTGTGTGACTACACTACAAAGACAAGATATTTAATGTTCAAATGGTTTGTTTATTGTTTTTTGCAAATATTCAATATGAATTTGATGTCTGCAACACCTTCCAAAACAGTTGGGGCAGGGGCATGTTTACCACTGTGTTACATCACCTTTCCTTTTAACAACACTCAGTAAGTGGTTGGGAACTGAGGACACTAATTGTTGAAGCTTTGTAGGTGGAATTCTTTCCCATTCTTGCTTGATGTACAACTTCCATTGCCCAACAGTCCGGGGACTGTTGTATTTTGTGCTTCATAATGCACCACACATTTTCAATGGGAGACAGGTCTGGACTGCAGGCAGGCCAGTCTAGTACCCACACTCTTTTACTACGAAGCCACGCTGTTGTAACACGGCCAGAATGTGGCTTGGCATTCTTGCTGCAATAAGCAGGGACGTCCCTGAAAAAGACGTTGCTTGGATCGCAGCATATGTTGCTCCAAAACCTGTATGTACCTTTCAGTATTAATAGTTCCTTCATAGCTGTGCAAGTTACCCATGCCATGGGTACTAACACACCCCCATACCATCAGAGATGCTGGCTTTTCAACTGCAATGATGAAATCCAGACAGTCCTGTTCCTCTTTGGCCCGGAGAACATGACGTCCATGATTTCCAAAGACAATTTGAAATGTGGACTCGTCAGACCACAGGACACTTTTCCACTTTGCGTCAGTCCATCTCAGATGAGCTTGGGCCCAGAGAAACCGGCGGTGATTCTGGGTGTTGTTGACATGGCTTTCGCTTTGCATGGTTGAGTTTTAACTTGCACTTGTAGATGGAGCGACAAACTGTGTTCACTGACAATGGCTTTCTGAAGTTTTCCTGAGCCCATGAGGTAATATCTGTTACAGAATGATATCGGTTTTTAATGCAGTGCCGCCTGAGGGATCGAAGGTCACAGGAATTCAGTGTTGGTTTTCAGCCTTGCCCCTTATTTGCAGAGATTTCTCCAGATTCTCTGAATCTTTTGGTGATGTTAAAGACTGTAGATGGTGAAATCCCTACATTCCTTGCAATTGCACATTGGGGAAATGTTCTTAATCTGTTGGACTATTTGCTCACGCAAGTGTTCACAAAATGGTGAACCTCACCCCATCCATGCTTGTGAACAAGTGAGCCTTTCGGGGATGCTCCCTTTATACCCAATCATGACACTCACCTGTTTCCAATTAACCTGTTCGCCTGTGGAATGTTCCAAACAGGTTGTTTTAACATTCCTCAACTTTCCTAGTCTTTTTTTGTCCCTGTCCCAACTGTTTTGGAACGTGTTGCAGGCATCAAATTCAAAATGAGTGAATATTTGCAAAAAAAAATAAAGTTTATCCGTTTGAACATTAAATATCTTGTCTTTGTATTGTATTCAATTGAATATCAGTTGAAAAGGATTTGCATATAATTGTATCTGTTTATATTTATGTTTTACACAACATCCCAGTGGGAGGCACGGTGGTGCAGTGGATAACTCTGTCACCTCACAGCAAGAAGGACCCAGGGTCAATCCCCGGGTGGGGCGACCTGGGAAATTTCTGTGTGGAGTTTGCATGTTCTCCCCATGTTCGCGTGGGTTTCCTCCGCGTACTCCGGTTTCCTCCCACAGTCCTAAGACATGCAGGTAGGTGAATTGGTGATGGGAAAATTGGCCCTTAGTGTGT
>JAOVYV010000045.1:17663160-17675637 GCA_025674545.1 Hassar affinis | reverse complement strand
CCTGGCCACTATCCTGCAAGAAGAATGGCTTAAAATCCCTCTGACCACTGCAGGACTTGTAGATGTCATTCCCAAGATGAATTGACGCTGTATTGGTCACAAAAGGAGGCCCTACACCATACTAATAAATTATTGTGGTCTAAAATGACAGTTTCAGTTTCAGTTTCATTGTGTAACCCCTGTATGTGCATATAATAAATCACCACATTGCAGTGCTAATTAGATCATTTGGTTATCTGATGGGTCTTTTACTGAGAATTTTGTATTCCAAGCAGCTAACTGCACATGCTGGATGGCTATCATCCCAAGGCCAGATCTCTGACAAACATTAATTATTGTACTTTCAAAGAGAAAGAAGATTGGCATTATTGTTTCCTTTCAAAGAGAAAGAAGATTGGCAAAGAAGCAAAAAGAGAGAGAGAAAGATGGTGCAAGAAAGGATAACGAAAAACATCTGTTTTTAACCAGTAAATCCAAATGCAAGAATGAAAAGAAAAAGTAATTTCTAATTTTAAAAATAGCAAAATTTTAATCTAACATTGATCTTATTAAATGTAGGAAGTATTATTTATATAATAATGATATATACAGTATATCCATATAGAATACAGCATGGGCAGCATGGTGCTAAACTAGTCGCATTAACATGTCATGTCTCCAAGGTCCCCAGCTCAAGCCTGAGCTAAGGCTATTGCTTGTGTGAAGTTTCACATGTTCCCCAAGTGTCCACTTGGGTTTCTCTGGTTTCTCACACTTCCCAAGAACATGTTGATAGGGGCAATTTATAGTAGCTCTTTCACCAAAGTGTGAATCCATGTGTGTAAGGTGCCTGGCACGCTCATCCAAGATTTTCACTATCTTCCTTTTTAATACACTTCATTTATTCCAGTGTACCAACTAGAGACTATGCAGCTGTGAGACAACACTACCCAATCCACCACCATGGCACCTGAGGGTTAAAAAATAAGATCGTCTTTTACCTTGCCTTTCCCCATCTCCAAATTACAATGAAGTGAAAACACTGAGTTGTTTCACACTGAAATGTCACAAGAAGGAATCACTGTAATTTCCTCTTATTCATCTTGATATGGTGCAAGTGTCAATTTAAATAATGTAAATATATCTACCAAGATACTGCAAGCTCTCTAAACAGCTTTTAACATATGGAATTATCAGGCATCTGTTACCTCAAGTTATCTTTCATAGTTGGCTTCCATTAACCTTGACATGTGGGGAGTTTATAAATTGTCCAAGGCTCAATGCTCAGCGAGCTGGCATTAAAATGACTTCAGATGTGTGGGCCTTATGTAGTTTATGCTGAGATTTAACATACTATATGCTGGATACCTCTGTAGTGCATTTTAATGCATATACAACAGTTATTTTTTAATAGATATGTCACTGAAGCACCCAAAGAGAAACACTATTAGGCCACAGCAGCTCTGTTTTCTGTTGGGAATAAATCTGAAACTCTTCACTGCATCTGAGATTTCTCCAAAGGCATAACCTCCTGGTGGTGGAGACTAAGTTGAGATTTATTATGAAAGTTGTGCTACAGTATTAATGGTGTGCAATGATGCTGTTTAGAAGACAGCCAGCCTGTTCTGAAAATAACCAATCGGAAAGCTGGCAAAGCCACAGCGGGCCACTGGCAGGTGGCTAACTCATAAAACTTCACTGTCAGGTGCAAAATTAAGAGACAAACACAAACGGCCAAGAAGAGCTGTATAACAGACTAAATGACCTGTTAAATTATGTGTTTTTGTGTTGTGTGACAAATAGTGGATATATGCATCAAGAGGTACAGGAAAGCATTTACTGTATTTCATTTACATGCAAGCAGGAGAAACCCTTCACACATCCATGACTGCCTCCCCTTTCAATTTCCTCTTTCTAATCCCCTACTGTTTTCATTTTCTTCTTTTTATATTTCATTTTAATTCCCTGTTTACAATTTCTCTTTTTCGAAAGTGGTGTGTTTATTGATAAACCTTTGAGAATTTTGTGCATTTTTAATGAAAAGGTTTAATGAAAAATCTGCCAATCCAGTGGATTGCTGGCTGATTTTTGTGCAAATGGTTTGAAATTGAGATTTAACAAACACAGCGTTGCCAATTTATAAGGTACCTTGGTCATTTTATTAGATATACAAACTATTAAAACTTACACATACAGTATAGCATCAAGGGTTCTTTGGCTTGTCCCTCTCTGATGCAACTCTTAAAGAGCCATACTTACTTCCTTAGGACCTGAGATTCAAGAAGATCAGAACGCTAAGACTGCAGGTTCAGACTGTAGGTATACGTTTACTAAGTAGATCTTGCTTTGCAAAATGTGTCCATCCCCCCACTTCGTCAGTCACTGGGAAAGGACCACCACTAACCAGATATTGTTTGGATGTACTGTGATTTATGCAAGCAGGAACACAAACGGAAGTCTTCAAAAGTCCAAAAGTTTCAGCTGCTGCCAATCCTGCAGCATTAGCTTGATTGTCAAATTAACAATCACCCTCTACAGACTGTAATCCACCTTCACAGACATCAACTTAAAGTACCAGCTCAACAGATAAAGATGGACAGCGTGTTCAGGGATGAATCTTTGAACACAACTTCTCGAACACAGCTAGAAAACTCAATCGGAAAGAACCCTGCATAGACAGAAAGCCAACAACTTCCAGCAGATTTATTTAGACTGCCAGCTAGGTTATGGCCTTCTATTAATGTGCCGTCATCAGATAACAGCTGTGGGAAGGGGGCCTGTTGCTTGGGAGACTGAGTGAGTGTGAGTGAGTGGGAGAGATTGGTGGTTAAAGGGGCAGTATTTTTGCTTAAGCTTTTTGATGATGCCGATGTTGAGTGCAGCTTTATGCCTGAGTATCCATCTGTCTCAATCTACAGACTGACTTTGCCACCATCTGTTACTAAAGCATGTATAGTGAACAGAATTGTCCTGTTTAAATTACACAGTTTGGGATTCCACAAGGTGAAAGATTCCTGGGGTTTCAATGCTGACTCCGTTTGTAATGCTTTTTTAAGAAAGGCAAACAGATGAGCTATGCAGACATGGCATATGCAGTTCAGAAGGATACATTTTACAGATAATGTTCAAAAGGACTATTAGCACACAGAATATACATACACGAGGTTCATTTTCACCAGTGAAGGAAGATAAGAGAAATCATAGATCACATTTACACTGAACTGAACACTGAACTGTAGTGCCTGGGTGGCAGTTACAATGTGGAAATAAAAACAAATGACTGAAAATATTTACAAAGTCTGCTTGGCTTGGGATGGCAAGCTTCATAGTTAGTGTCAAAGGATGCTAAACACTGGTACCCCAGGACTTCCCTGAAGAGATAATAAACTGTGCAATAAACTGCTAGCATGTCCATCATGCAACACCCCAGAATTCCAGGACTACTTGAGTGACAGGACCTTTCTAGATTGACAGGCTCTTTGTCCTGCTGTATATCTGTCAGAGCCTTGTAAATTGTACGACCCCCCTTTCTGAATTAATCCAGTGTCTTGGCAGTGTTTCATCACCATCACTTAGTGACAGGCACCTTCCTAAATATAAACTCTGCTTTTACTTTCCCACTCATGACTCTACTCTTGACACCAAGCTGAAGAAAAGAAATAACAAGCAACATATAGAAAAATCACTCAAAATGTGAAATATATAAGTTCATGCTGCATGTTTTCTATAAAAGAAAGAAAAAGAAATACTAGCCACAATAACATGTTTGACTTGGGAGAAACCTGATACGGGAAGCAGTGGTGTTGTGGTACTGCCCCCTACTGAGCACCAGTTTAATTCATTAATGGATATTAACCTAAAGGCGTGTCTGATTGACCAGGCCTCAGCACACTCTAAAAAGTACTACTATGCATCCATAGGACATTTTAAATCAAGTTCCTTTAAATGGCTAGATGCGAGAATGTGAGAATGACTACAATACTACTCCCTGAAGACTTTGGTAAATAAAAATCAACATATTTATACTACAATAATGGTTGTTTAAATTCACCGGCACAGTTTATGTTCAGTGATCTCCTTTAGCTTTGCTACACTCTAGAGTTCGCCACCTACTGTTTAACTTGCTGGTCAAATCTGTCCCACATGTCCAGTAGGTGTTTGTGCAAGTTTGTTCTGTAAAATCTCTCTTCCATTGCATTCCAGATTTTATAGTCCACATGATTAAATCTGGACTATTTTGAGGCCAAAATTGCAGCGGAATGAAATCTGGAGAGTCAGTGCTCAATAACTCAATTGTTTCTTGTGCACGGTGAGCAAGAGCTGAATCCTGCTGAAAAAAAAGGCACATTTAGAAAATTCTCAGATATCAGGCAGAAGTTGCCAGCATTTTATTATAATATTTATTATTTTGTCAGAAGAAATTAATGATAACCCTATCCTCTTCACTGAATGCTGTTTTGCTACTAGCATGCTGACATCAGATAGACAGTTCATCAAATTCTTACTGATTCCCATAAGTACAATTAATGTAGTACAAGTCTGTAGATTTTTGTATCTACCAAAGTCTTCAGAGAGTCAAGATAAGATATAAAATGGTTCCCTTTTTTCAGAACACTGTTTAAATCTACCCAAATAATAAAAAAAATACCCATATATAAAACATTTGTGCAAGTGATTGCAGAGGAATAGCCACAAGGGTGTCCTGTGGAAAATTTCCAAACATAAGGAATGAATGTGATGTAAGAGGTTTCAAGTGATTTCAGTGAGAGGACAGCTTGTGGTTTTAGGAGCTAAAAACACATTGTAGACATACATTGTGACAGTAATGATGATGGTATAGATGTCTCCCACAGGCTGCTATCTATATCTGTGTTGAGAATGCAGGGCCTGAGACAGGCATGGGCCCACCGCTGGTGTTGTGGTAATAGCAGAACAGCTATAAGGGTGTCACAGTACGATTACATTCAGTTTAAAAATCACCTGTTCGCTTACAGCCATTAAGTTATCCCTTTGATGGGTATTAAGACTTTATATATACTGTATATTGCATGTGTATGTGGTGTATTGTTACATTTAGCTTAGTTTTATTAAGTTATTCATTCATGTTATTGCTTCAAAACAGCCTTGTCAGTCTGATTATGCGCAGCTTAATTTCAGGTAAAACATTAAAAACAAGGCAGAAGACATTACTTCATCATATAAACTATTTAACAGTGAAAACCTGACTCTGATGAAGGCATCAAGAACGAGCGTTGTCAGCAAGGTCGACAGCATTCCAGATGCGGACCCAACAAAGTATTTCAGAGGATTAAACCAAGTAGCTGTAAATTAATGCAACAGAGCAACAATCAACATGTGGAAAAATGACCATCATTTAGTGAATTCTGTGGCTGATCCTCAGTTATAGCCGAAGGCTCCTCGAGAATTCAGACACTGGCTAAAGGGCTAAAGTCATTAGTTCAGAAACGGCTAGGTTTTTACAGATTTTGATAGATTTCTCAGTTTACTTGCCCTGTCTGGTCTGTTAACAAGCAACATCTGGCTTGTTAAAAAGTTAAAAACAGATGTTTAAAGAGTACAAAGAGTATGTCAGATTCAAAATAGATGCGTCATCTGATATATAATAGATGAGTCCATGTCAGTAGCCGAATGCGGTAAAGAGAAGTACTATGAAAGAAAAAATAACTACTTTCAATTTGCCTTATTTATACATCAAACTAATTAATGAATATGCATTATAAGATAACTGCTGACTTGTTAATCATTCATGGGAAAAGATTGAAAAGATTAAAACAGAGACATGCTACTCCCCTTCATTCAGTTTAATTTCACAAGGCTCTCCCACCTGTACTCCAATTTACACTATTCACATACAGCTGTACCCAGTAGTTACAATTCTCATCACATTAAATAACTAAACATTAAAACAAACCAACCACAGCACCTCTCTTTTTACTCATAATAAGAAATACAGCCATAAATTGTGTCTTTTCATGTTTGCTTTTGCTTTGGTGATCACAGAGGCGCATGGAGCAGTCTGCCCTAAGGTGCAAGGTCAGACTGCTGAGTAGGCATTTGATAAACAGTGACAGAATGCATCTTGGAGGGTGGTGAAGGTTGGTTTAGTTAAGCTTGACAGCAGAGTGGCTTCTTGTAATCACACCCTTTTTTGCACAGGGCAGGTTCTAACCATGATGATGCTCTGGACAATCTAAACAGCAGTCAGTGATTGGGTTGGCACGGGTCTGGTTAGGCTGTGCTTCATCACACAATACCCTCCGGCAGGGAGCTGGAAGTCAGGCAGTATATGACATCACCTCTCTGTTTAACAGTCCTGACAGCTCACAGCACCTCTGGAGGAGAAAGCAAAGCATAGCCCTGTGGTTAGAGGAGAAACTGTACTGAAGTGCCAAAGTGAAAACACTGAAAAGCACCATAGCCTATTGAGCATTCTCTCTTCATTCCAAAACAGTCACACTAAATAAAGCATAAGGGCATGAAAGAACTTTCAAATTATAGAAGGTGTGAAATCATTTCTTATGCTAAGCCCTTGGTTTGAAATTAATATCAACTGGCCCAGGCTTAACAAGAACACATACAAACCAATATAGCACTGCACACCCCACACATACATGTTGATTGGACATGTAGAGTTAGTGTGACCTCTCCGTGTTTGCTTTGGGAATAATTTATGGCCTATGCCTGTCTGCAGGGTAGCAGGTGGAATTGTGTGCTCCAGGGAGCATAGCATTGGCTGTCACTATTGCTGACCATGCCAGTGAGAGGGGGCACAAGGGGAACACTAAGAGCCAGGCTCCGGTTTCCAGCCTCGCATACAAGAAAGGAAAGATTGCGCCCCTTCAGCACCCCTCAGGAATTCAGTACATAGCAGCTCCTGCATTGAACGCCGTGTCACTTCACCCCCTCACTCACATCCACCTGCTGTGTTCACCCAGGATAGACATGGAAATGGGGTAGAGCAATATGATGATCCTGCAAACAGCCAGAGCGAAAACTTTGTGTGTGTGTGTGTGCATGTGTACCTGCCTCTACTGACAGTAGTCAAATGAGTAAAAAGATTGTCCTGCCTGAAAGCAGTTCGCACTGATAATGATTAAACTGAGCAGTATATTATCAACTAAAATCTTTATGACTCATTTCAGAGGAGTCAGAGGTGAACAAATCAGTAGCACATGGACAACAGATATATCCCATACAACTGTTTATGTATAGTTGCCCAATGAACTATTGGGTTATATAGCCAAACATTTCTCCAACAACTTGAGGACTTTTGTTGATGTCAGAGCCATAATGTTCTATATCATAAACTTCATATAGGAATTTGCAGTATGTTAGCCATACTAGTGTCACCTCTGAGTCTCACCTGCAACATGCTGAGGCTTCATGGGGCCTGCCTTTTTCAGAAAAGAGTTCCCACCATCAAAGGGCACGATTGGCTCATTAGGTATGTCAGCCTCTGACTTCTCCCGCCCATTGCCATTAGCACCACCATGATTGGACAGCTGAATGATCTCTTCAAAACAGGAAGCTTCACCACCAGATAGTCCATTCTTGTGCATAGGAGCTTGGATACCATTGATCACAAGGACTGAAGAACTAAAAACACAACATAAATGAGTTGTAGTATTTTTTTTATAGCTCTATAAATCTGTGTGTCAGGCCATCACAAGCTTACATGTATGTTAATGTATTTGCTCTAATGCATTACATTTCTATAGTAACAGGGTGGAAGTGCCATATAAGGAGCAGGTGGAGCCAGCAGGTAATGCAAGTCTCACCTGTGGCTTGTTACTTCAAGTTTATTTGTGTCTTTTTGTGTTTCAGGGACAGAGCTGGAGAGAGGGAGAGGAAACACAGAGCCAGTGTGTGTATGTATGTATGTGGGCTTGTGTGCAAAAGTGAAAAGTGATATTTAAGTTGGGACAATAAATGCGTGTTTGTGTTACTGAAGCCTGTTCCCTGATTTTTCTGCTATTATCCCATGCCAGAGTTCTACAGTGGTACCGAAACCTGGGAATATGGAATCGCTGCCAGGACAACCTCCCCAATCATCAAATTCATGCAATCCTAGCCAGCCTGCACCAGGTATAGTACCAGGCACTGCTCAATCTGTGCCATGACCAGCAGCAGCACTTTGGGGACATCGTGCAGGAGCAAGTTGAGAACAGTTGCATGCTCCATGAGGTGCTGTGAGGCACCACCCTCCCAGGGGCGTCCCCTCCAACACTCATTAAAATGACCTCCACCAATGAGCCAGAGGTTTTCATAGAGTTCTTTGTGAGGGTGGATGCTGCCGGGGGTAGGCGGAAAGAGGAATGGACCCCATCAGATCACCCAGAAGTTCTGCATATGATTTCCAGCAGAAGCAGCGGCATGGGCCACCAGCCCATAACCCTAGCCGAGGCACTGCATTTGGCAGAACTACCTGGAGTCAATCTCAGACACCTTCTCTGTTCGCCACTCTCCCTCCCTTTTGCGCACTTCTTCCCCCATTTTCCAGCTCACTAGACCTAGCTCCCACCTCCCTTACCTTGCACATCCCCACTCTTTTCGTCACTCCATAGGAGGAACATGCCCACCAGAGCTGAGCACAGACAGACATACCAGTGCTGCAGAGAAGCCAGGCAATTCCAAAATCTGTACCCCTGCCTAGAGGCGGGGACACCAATTTGGATCCCTGATGCACTGCAAGTATCCCCCAAGGAACATAGCCAGTACCTGAGAGTATACAAGGTGGTACACATCAGGTCTTGGCAGACTCAGTGTACTGTATGGGCGCAAACCTTGTGGTATCCTAGACGTCATTAGGGAAAACTGGGAGGAGACCTTCTAACAGCAAAAGTGAAATTCAGTATGTTCTTGACCTGAAAGCAAACTTCATACACTGGGGCAACTAACACGGGCGCAAGAATGTCAAGCCCACCTGTATAAGGGCACTTGGCTACAGAAATTTTCACTGGCAGATAAAGTGCTCGTTTTGGTGTCCATGTCGAGCTCTAAATTACCCGCCAAGTAGCAAAGGCCCTTCGAGGTCACATGACGAGTCGGATCATGCAAACAGAGAGATGAAATGCACCAAAGACCTAACACATCTACCCCCTAAAACTATGGAGAGAGTTGGTTCCTGTGGCTTTGGCGAGGTAAAACAAAAAAATATGGTTCAATTCACTCTGGTCCCTGAGGAAACCATCCCAGAGAGCACAGGTTGACCAGTTGCGAAATTTTCAGAGCTGGACAGAGGGAAGGAGGAGACAGAGCCACAAATGTGTGTGAGTGTATGCAGTATAGTCACTGAGAAGTTGGGACAATAAAGGCATGTTTGTGTTAGTGTTCCCCAAGTCTTCCCTTATTGACCCATGCCAGGGTTCTATGATCAGTTTGCTTTTTTAATTATTAAAATGGAGTCATTGACAAATTGCTGTGGCACAAGTGGAGTGAAACACCACAGGAGGTGCTGTTAGTACATTGACAGACCAATCAAAAAATAGCCAGTAAATAAGGAACTCTAGCTTCAAAATATAAATGTGCTTTTGCCACAAGTGTCTAATTATAGAGATAAAGATCTCGCGTTTTATGACAACATGAAATCTAGATTATTCAATTCAGTTACAATTTGGTCAATTCAGTTAAAATGACATCAAATAATATAATAAAAACAGGCAGTTAAAATACAGTGTACTGGAAGCGTCCTGGCATCAGAATCATAGCAAGTGTTACTTGTAACTCTGTAGGGAACCTCTGTTCCAGAGAATTAGAAGTAGTATAACCTATAAGGTTTAATAAATATGCAATACTCTAAAAGTGCAGTAGTTTTACTTGGTCAATCATGTGGAAATCCTTTTACTGTAATAGGCCAAAACACTGCAGTTCAATTTCTTGTTTTATTACTCACAAACATTTCATCAAAACATGTTCTGGTTTTCACCTCTCTTTCCTTCCACTTTGTGACTGGTTATCTTGTTTCAGTTCTGTGTTTGGAAGGTAGTCATCAGATGCTGTGAGAGAAAATACCACATAATTACACTTCCTAAATTATACTGTGATGCTGTACCAAGTTTGATAGAAGCATTTCCACCATCTGGATTCCTTTATGATATTCCATGTTTGCTGTAGTTTCAGACTCATGACAGATATCAGTATACAACTGTAATTAACTGTAACCATTTGTTTGGTCTACTCTAAACACACGGAGGCAGGCACAGATACTGTTACTCGATTGAAGAAGTCTGCTCTGGCTCATGGCATCACTCAAGTTTTGTATATAGCTTAAATCGTTTGCATAAAGCTATACACAAGCACTGAAGCAACCTGAAAAAAAGCTTAGCCTGATGAGAAGTAAAGATGCTGTAGTGCTAGATTATGTACACACTAACAACTAGTTGAAGTAAACCCAGGATATGGATGGTGCCGAAAGGCTGATTACATGGGTGCACCACACTGCAGAAGGTTTATTTTCCAAAGCCGAAGTATACCGATTTCCAAAATAAAATATTTTGCACTGGCTTTTACATGGTAGCCAAAACTGGTAATATTAGCTAAACATGCTCAGATGGGCACACATAATAGCATTCCCATAACAAAATGCTTAAACAAGTGAAAATGAACCATGCATACTGTATACATCCAGTCATCATACTATACCACACCACAACCTCACCGTGGTAAAACAACACAAACAACTCCTAATGATTGAAGCAATGGAATACAGTAGCTGACTTTTAAGAGGACACAAAAAACAAACACATTCAAACCAGCATCTGGATTATATTTTTCTGCTCACAGCATTTTAACCAAGATAAAACTGATTAGGATATGACTTCACTTTGTTATACATCATGTCTTTATGAAATCACATCTCTACCAGGTAATGAGTTTCACCCTGCTAGAATGCCCGTCTCCCCTCCTGCCCTGGCACCACTTCACAGAAAGAGCAATGAAATCTCTGCTTTAGACTGGCAATTCAAGTTAGAAAAATCTCCAGAGTGAGCGTGACAAAGAAGCACAACGATGTGCATATGCTGTGTGTACAAAAGTGGTTCTCAAACCAGGCTTTAGAACACCAAGATGGTCCACATTTCTGCTCAATGCCAATGCACACAACAGAGGCCTATCCCAAAATGTGGACCATCTGGAGGCCCTGAGGTCTGGTTCGAAAACAACTGGCGTACACTACCGAAAGTTTGGAAGCATCTAGCTGAAATTATTTTTCCTCCTCACATAATGCTACAGGATACA
Organism: Hassar affinis; assembly: GCA_025674545.1. Taxonomy (NCBI): domain Eukaryota; kingdom Metazoa; phylum Chordata; class Actinopteri; order Siluriformes; family Doradidae; genus Hassar; species Hassar affinis. Next base: position 17,664,402 of record JAOVYV010000045.1, on the reverse strand, counting down.
CTAATGACACCAAAGATTACACACCACTGGAAAATGTAGAAACTAAAGTTAAATAAGAAAGTAATAGACATGTGGTGATGGTTGTTTGTTAATTAATTTTTCTGATAACCTTTGAAAATGCCTCTTTCCAAACAACCTGGTGTGCGTCTCTAAAATTTGAGCTGTGTACAACATTATATTGACTAAACAACCGAAAAACTCTGCTAAACTAAGCAGCAATCTACTACTGCGACACATTCCAGATCCAGCCTCCGTGGAGTAGAGGATGTGTTTAATGGAGGTTTGACTTTTCAGTGAACACAAGCCATGTGGTCAGTTTCCTCACAATAGCAGCTCTTGTTTGCAGTAATTTCATTTTGTGCAAGAAAAAAAAAAAGTACTCGCACAGACCAGGCTGCCAAAGCACAGAAAACTGCTGAGATGGAAAAAAACAAGCATTAGACAATAAAAAGAAGACACTTTTTAATGGCGTTAAAGGAAAAAACATTTAACTTCTTTTTTTTTTCAGTAAGCACCAACGGCATTTCTGTTACACAAACATTTCAGTCCTTTACCTTTATTGCTCTCTGACTCAGGTTTAGAACTTCCACCATTAACTTGGGGAGGAGGAGAAGATTTTATGTCCTTCTGTACAGGGGGAAAAGGGAGTGGAAAGCGAGTTACATTTTAGCTTTCTGACTTCAAGGCCACTGTGTAGATGTATTTGAATCAGAAGTTTACCTTTTCTGGAGTGTCTGTTTTGCGTGTCCTTTTCATGATTTCTTCTAGGCGCTGGTGGGGGAAAAACAAATTGTAAAAAACTGTAATTCATATGTTATTTTACTCTTATAGGGCAGATTTAGATTTTCATGGATTTGTAACCTTTATAAATTCAAGAGCATACTTAATCAAGGCAATAGTCTTTTCCAAGAATAATACTAAATTAATATATAAAATAAAATAATACTGATATAATTTATTACAAAAGGAACAATAATATTTGTCCTCTATGCCTAATGACTACGCCAAGGCTAGTGAAGACATATTAGTGAAAATATATTAATATAATTTCATTAAAGGATAACTGATACAAAGAAAGCCATCACCAGACCAGATACATTTCCACTGAGGGTTAACAGCATTGGAGCATGTTAAGAGGGAATCACTCTCTGGTAAACACTCTGCACGAGTGTGTGTGTGTGTGTGTGTGTGTGTGTGTGTGTGTGTGTGTGTGTGTGTGTGTGTGTGTGTGTGTGTGTGTGT
>JAOVYV010000045.1:17643487-17662929 GCA_025674545.1 Hassar affinis | reverse complement strand
TGTGTGTGTGTGTGTGTGTGTGTGTGTGTGTGTGTGTGTGTGTGTGTGTGTGTGTGTGTGTGTGTGTGTGTTTGGGGGGTCCTATTCATACCCAGTAATTATCCAAGGCTATTTTTACAAAGGCACATGAGTGCTATGTGACCAGTTAGTAGTGGATAAATGTGTCATGAGCCTAAAGCACATATTTAAATATTTGTTTAAAGTCAAAACAGTCTTTAAAATGAGTGGCCTTTGTTCTACCTTCTTCCTCTGCAACCTCTCCTGCTCCTCCTTCTGGAAGTGTTTCTCTCTCTCCAGACGCTGCCTTTCCACCTCCTCTCGGGCCTTGGCTTCAGCCTCCTCTTTCTGCAAAACACACAGCTGTGACTGATGGAACAGATGGTGAGCTACTGCTGACTCACCTCAAAACGTACGGATTACTTCAAGCGTTCTCACTTCTGTACATGTTTGTGTCATGTAAAGTGTCTTGTGTAGTTAAGACTGATTTTTCTGTTTATTTTATTGTCTGTGTACTGCTTTGGACACAAGATGGTGCAAGCAGTGAAAACAATCTGAGAAAATCTGACAGTTCCATTCAGAGCAGAGGACAGAGGCATGCCTCAGGCAGGGCTTTCCTGTGTGGGTGGTCCTCATGCTACTAAACCATAGCTTAGACAGCACTACAGGGTAAACTGAAGATCATGTAAGGATCAAGGTTTTTACTGAGCTGTTCTTTATTATTCCAGTTCAGTGTGTGGGTAAGTGAAAGAAGAGAGAGGGTGAAAACATGAGTGAATGAATGAATTCATTGATCATGGAAGAGATTATTTAAATAGTCCAATACTTTAAACCATTAAATCATGGAGACTCTGGGACAGTTGAATATTATGACCTGTGACCATTTTTTTTTTAACAGTACCAGGATCCAAACTTTCATGCACCACAAACAGATGACCCTAACCTGTCTCTGGAGGCGCTCATTTTCTTCTTGTTCAGCTCTGGCTTTCTCCTGGGCTTCCTTCTCCTGCTGCAGACGCTCATTTTCCTCTCTCAGCCTCTGCTGCTCTGCGAGGAGCCGTGCCTCCTCCTCCCTGCGCCTCCTCTCCTCTGCCTCCCGTGCCTCCTGTGCCATCCGTTCCTCCCTACACATGCACCTCATCATCAGTATTACCATACTTGGAGCATAAATTAAATAAAAATCTCCTTGAACAGGCCATAATGGAAAGGCCAACATGCAGTCAGACATACACAGGAGGGCGTTCTAAAGCGGAATAACTAGAGGCACAAAATATGCCATTCAGCTGATGGGTCTAAAATAACTGGGCAGTCATCAGTGGGCTAGCGTCAGGTCTGGCTGCCAAGATCATTCCTGCCAAAAGTCTTTCCAGCTTATAAACTCTGTCACACAGGACTGAGCTGGTTGCTTATAATGTCGACAATTCCTTACCACATGCAATTACATTGTACGCATAGAGATGGAGGACAACTTATTCAGCTGCATCGCAAAGCATGTGTCAGACATGCAAGCCTCTCGGTTGTGCTGGTAATGCTGCTGCTTGAAATGCCTAAGCTCCAAAAGCAAAAAACACTGCGGCAACGTTAAATTTGGAAGACGCATCAAAGCCTGTCTGTCTTTTCTTTGGCTGTGACTACTGAGTTACTTTCTCTAACGTATGCTGTGAAGCTGACCTCTCTTTCTCTTCCTGCTCTCTCCGTTCCTGCTCCTCCCTCTCCCTCTGTTCTCGGGCCTGTCGTCTCTTCTCAGCCAGGATGCGGGCGGCTTCCTCTGGATCAGTTGTTCCAGCCATGGGCTTGGCAGGGGAGGGGGCTAGAGAAGCTAGTGGAATGCTGGAATTAGGCAAGGACTGTTCAGGAACAGAGGGGAGACAGATTGCTGTGGTTGGTGTGCTTGTACGAGGGGGTGTGCCAGGGGTGGACAGCACGACAACTGAAGGGATGGGAGATGAGGCTAAATGGAAAACAGACAGACAGACAGACAGACAGACAGACAGAAAGCACAGGGAGAAATTAAGTAAGTAAGTAAACTTTTTTTCAAAAGACAAAGCTTCAAAGTGCTTCACAATAAAATAATTTTAAAAACAAAAGAAGAATTAACATAAAAGAAATGGAAAGACATACAGACACACACACACAAGCACATTACCTCTGATCATAATTCTAAAAAGTTACATGAAATGGGTCTTAAGGCATATCAATACACCTTATCGAAGGGAGAAATACTCCATAGTTTAGTTTACGTGCATACACAGCAAAAGCACTCCCTTTCTCTTCAGTTTAGTTCTAGGAACAACAAGAAGCCCTTTCGTGGATCTCAGCAACCTAGAACTTATATGGGAAGCTAACAATTCACAAATATGTTCAAGTGCTTCAGGCTTTATAGGTAAGAAGCCAAACTTTAAAATCAATTCTAAATTTCACTAGTAATCAGTGAAGAGAGGCTAGCACTAGCGTGATGGGATCCCTACACCTACAAGATCAGTTTAACCAGTAAGATAAGTGTTTAAGAAACTGTTTATTCTCTAGTTTGGCTCAAGCACATTATTATTGAGTTTATTTTTCTTTCCATGCATTATATCAGTGATTGGTGGCTGTAGCCTTTCTTTCTGTATAAATATAAGAATACATGAGCATGTAGCATGAAGATAAGAGAAAGAATGCCTGGTGTAATTGTAAGACTCACTGCGGTGCTCGCGGGCTTGTTCTGCAGCAGTAGGGGTTTTTGTGTGCGCCTCCACACGGATTGGCGTTCGTGCCCTCTTCGGACGAGATTTTGGGGTGTTGGGGCTGACGAGGGCTGATGGGTGTCTGGGCGAGGAAGCCCGCTGCTTCATCAGTGCACTGGGACTGTAAGAACATACGGAGTCCATAACATGTCAACATCTCAATATAATAGCACCATCCTTCGTGTGAATTAGAAATCAGTCAGCCATGGCTTACCTGGGCTCATGTCTGGCTGGCATTGATGGTAACGACTGTCTCTTCTTCAGCACCTTCTCTTTGGTGATGGCGCTCTTTTCCTTTTCGTTCTCCCGCTCCTTGTCCTTCTTCTCTTTCTTATTCTTATCCATCTGTCAAGAAACCCCAGAGAGTTAAAGAAGAGAAATACTTATTAAATAAAACATATATAAACACTATTAAAGAACATGCTTTTGAGCTAGTTTTGAAGCATACAGGAGTGGAGTCCCGTCTGCGTGGGCGCTGGGTGATGTCAGGGGTGCTGGTCGTGACCCTCCAGCGCTCAGAGCAACGATGGGGCCGGTGAGAGCACACTGCCAGTGGACTTGCCGAGGCTGAACGAGGGCACAGTGGTGATTCTGTGGGGAATTTACATAGTTTGACATTTACACAGATGCACATATTAAAACACTGTGACTTCTAAACAAGACATATCCATACAAACAGATGACTTATGACAGATTCCATTTTGTTTATTTATTCATATTTTTACTTTAGGTTTGGCCAATTATTTCTTTTCATTTTATAGCTTCCGATCAGACGGCACGTTGGTTACTTTTCTTTGATGAACAGATTGCTATAATGTGAAAAAAGAATCTATGCTGTCTTCCATTACCATTCAAAAGTAGCATTTTTCAACCATCAACCACTGTCTGGTAATGATTCACAGCAGGTGTTTATCATCTGTTTTGTTTAAAATGGTTTGTTGAGTGTACAGTTATAGCATCTCCCCATGATATTTCTCCCTACAAGTGGAGGTCACTGCATCCTGAATAGTAAAGCAGTTCTTCACTCGCCTCTTTCCTGACTTCATCTTATAAATACCCATGAAACCATTTGTCTCATTGTGAAGCCTGGCCAACTACCTAGCTGGAAAACCATTTCTGCCTATGTTGACCATGAAAGTTGTGTGTCCATCATGTTGAATCTGTGGCAATTCTGTGAATAAACCTCATACAGAGGGATCCTAACTATCTGAATTGTTATAATGCCTTTGTTTTTCTTTCTTTTACATTTTTTTAAATAAAATGAATCATTATTTCCTCCTTAATAATTCTCACTGAAATACTTAACTTGAAAATGAAAATTGTCACTTAACACTACATACATTAATCTACAAGTAAAAATGTAAAAATGTTATAGACCAATTTAACACTTTAGGCCAATATGAGTCAGAAGCTCAGTAACCCTAAGCAAATATCAGTTCAGCTGTTTACTCACGAGAGTCTTTGCCACTGCTGTGCACGCTGACAGCACTGCGACTTCGTGCCAGGAAGGACAGCGTGGGGGTCATTAGGCGGTCCACAATGCTACTCTCCCAAGGACTTAACTCCAATCTACGGGCTACAGAAAAACAAAAAATGTTTATTTGTTTATATTAATTATTATTAATGTTTGCCAACCATGTTATATAGGATGAAAATGAATGTTAAATAATCCACTATAAATAATATTATATAGTAAAATCAATTTAATATTTGGCACGATCACCATTCACTTGTAAAACTATCAGTTCTCTTGGGTACAGTGTGAAAAAATGCAGTCTCAGAGTACTCCACTTTCTTCCCACCTCCACTTGCAGCTACAGTTATTTAGAACTTAGTGTAATTGGTGAATGAGCATGCGAATGAAAACATGCCATTAAATAATAACTTACTATGTCAGGTTAATGTAATGTGTCTGCATCCATGCTGAGTACACTCTTAGAAAAATAACGTTGGCTAGATTCTTCTTCTAATGTTTGTAAGATTCTCTGGATAATTAATGGTTCTACCTTTCTAAAGAGGTTCTGCATGAAATCCTTTGAAAGGGAAACTCTCTCTTGTAGGGTTTTTATAGAACCTAGAAGAGTTGCACCACATAATTTTAAAGGAAACGTCTTTTCTAAGAGTGTAAAAAAAACGAAGTTGTCTTTTCCAAATGACCAGTTTACAAGAATGAACAAATTCCTATTTCTATCATACTGTGAATTTGGATACAACTATGCACTGCAGACAAACTATCCTCTCAGTGGCAAAATCATTGGATCTGAAGCACAAGAACACTCTGACACACATTCACTTATGAAATCTGGCCCATGATGCATAAAAGAAAAGAAAAAAGACAGAAAACACCCACCACCAAAAAGGAACCTTTGAGAAAATGAAACCCCAATGTGATGTCCTTCAGAGGAACGTGGAGGAACAGGACATGAAGAGACAGGGTATCAAAATTCATATCGGTGTGTGAATGCATATGTCAGGATTTATGAAACTCAAGACTCAAATCAGGTGGACAGGTTGGGATTGGGTGATTGCCAGGAAGAGGTTGGTGATTGAATATCAAAAAAAAATTAATGAGGAAAATGAAAATCATAATATGCGACGACAAAGGGGAAGAGACCAAATCCAGACGGGCAGTTGTCTTACTTCTGCTGGGGGAGTTCCAGAGTGTAGCAGAGGATTTGGAGAGACGGTTGTTTAGAACAGAATCCACGTGTTTGGGAAGGTTGACTGCAGAAATTGAGCATCGGCCTGTAAAACCCAGAGCATACCGAACACACTCATATTGAAGGACACTGCAGAAGCTGGAAGTGCTGAACATCAGCTACAGTGTGCCATGGATCAAATATTACAACCAACGATGATACTCAAATTATAGGATGTTCATCAAGCCTGCTACAAGATTCTCTGATATCTTCTCAAATCTAACTTGCTCACAAAGTCATTTTATATGGCACATACACAAACAAATAGCAAAACAGGATTTGTGCAATAAGCCATTTAATACAGGAGGGGGTGTGGTCAAATCCTTAGATTAAGGAGAATTTCTCTGGAGTAAATAGTGATAAAGGTTGTGAGGAGATTCTGCATCCTCAGTATGCAATACCAAGCTCCACTGCAGTGATTTAGCACAGTCCCCAGGTCACTCTGCACAAGACTATTACAGTTCATCTTAAATCTCAGAGCTGACTACAACTCACAGCAGGAACAGGAAAACAGCTAATAGTTTAAAGGAAAAATCCTTCATGAAGGATTTGCAAACTAACCTTTAGAAATAAAATGATTCTTCACTGTTCATCCCTTTTGTAATGAAGACTCTTCTTTTTTTAAGCTTAAAGTTCTTTCACGAACTTATGGTCTATATTCAGGTTAGGTAACTCAATTCCTTTCCTCTTGGACAGGAGTGTCCAGTCTTATCCACAAATGACTGGAGTCATTGGAGATTTCCATTCCAATCCAGCAACACGATAGTCAACTGAAGACTAGTCTAATAGTCTAATGAAGGTGATAATGTGTGGTAACAAGAATCTATAGCCAATCCAGCTCTCTGTGGATAAGACACCTCTACTCTTGGGTCTAAACTAAGGAGCTCTGATGGGATTTTGTGCCATGATGGAGTGCCGGATCAGTCTTTAAAGCTTCTGACAGAAAACTTGTGCATTAAAATACAAGCACTGCCAAGATGATACTGCCAAGCCCTTTAGAAAGACCCTTAATCTCATCATTTCTTTAGTTTTGATCATGTAGAAGTCCTGTGATAACAGATTATTTATTGGGGACACACAGCTTGGATACACATGTACACATAGTGAACATTCCTCAACCAACAAAATACTCGCTGTGCACTCTACCAAACTTCACCACGATAGCCACTTATACCCAAAACTAAAAGCTTACAATAATAATCCTGTAGACAACAATAACAATAATAATAATCCTGTAGACAACAACAACAATGATCCTGTAGATGAGAAATAAAAGGTCATAGTTAATGATAGCTTTGTTATGGTTTATATTCACATGCACATTATTTCCAGCCTTCCAATCCTTTACGTGTTATATGAAACCTTCATATCTCACACCTGAAAGAACACAAAGATCTTGGATCACACAGTATGATCAGACCTGTTGATCCTTGTATGCACATTCATGCAGTCTAAACGAGCTTTAATGTTCTACCCAATAATTCACATGAAAGGTCATATTTCCCCAATCAGACATGTATAGTACATGCAACCAAGAGAATGTGGCCTGAGATCTGCTGAAATGAAATCTTAAAAGATCTTAAAAGGTCAATTATGCTTCAATTATGCACTACAATCAGTCTTCTCACAAATAACAACACCCATTTGTGCACAGTCAGAAAGGTTGAGGATTTTAGTTAACACTTCCTATGAATCCACTATTCACAATGCATTATGAAGGCATTTATAATGCATTAAATTGCATACATAGCACCTTATAATGACTTCCCTAAGCATATAATGTATAACTACTCATAAGTAGTTATAGCTACATAACACTTCATAAAGTAAGAGTAATAAGACTTAAGAAACAAAAGATATCATAATGTATTATGAAACCTGTCTTTATAAAGGTGTTATGTATGTAGCCATAACTACTTATGAGTAATTATACATGCTTATGGAAGTCATTATAAGTTGTAATATTAATATTCCATTTAATAATTTATTAATTTATAAATGCATTCATGATGCATTATGAATACTGGATTCATAGGAAGTTTTACCAGATTTTGTACTTCTAACTGGGTCATTTTTGAGTAACCCAAGGGTTTTTTTTGTACACTTCCCTACAAACATATTGGTTTGTAGCAAGGTCAATTCTCCTGCTTTAGCTATATACTGAAGACATTTGGGTTTGAGTTAAAAAAAAATGAAGATGAGACAATAGATCAGAATTTCAGCTTTCTTGTCCTGATATTGCATCCAGATGCATTAGAACATGGCAAGTTCGGTAGAAGTGTAATGAGTTTTAGGTGAGCAGAAGTATTGGAACACATCAGTAACTTAAGCAACATAATACTGTATTTGGTTGCATATCTCTTGCTTGTAATAACTACACATTCCAGGATTGTACTTTAGCTTCTTTCAGTTGTTGTTTTATATACAGTATGATGTTCATGATAAAACATCAAAAGGTAGATAGATTTGTTGAAATTTGAAATTCATTTGCTATTCATGCATATGAATAACCAACAAAAGCAATGTTTAGTGCATGTATTTAAATCAAATGTATCATATGTTAAGAAAAAAGACAAAAATGAAACATTGAGGCAGATTCAATTTGAAACAGTGGAGTCTAAAAATACTAAAAATAAAGCAACAAGTTCTGTGCTTCTCCATGCACAGATGATGCCAAAAACCCACAAAGCAGTGAACTAGACCAAATACATAGTTGAATGCTATCAGGAGATGATGAAGCTCCTGAGCATCTGTAACTGTACCTCATCCAGCAACATATTAAAAAAGCATTTTCTTGTTATGCTATAGAGAGCACAGATAAAACAGATGGAGATTTAGTTTTTAAAAAAAATCAAAAGAATAGTTCTAATCTTTAGACATTGTGACTCTGTGACACTCACTCTGACTCTGGCTGGAGCTGGCACTCAGGCCTCCAGCCCATGACCATCGCTGGTGGCGAATCTCAGCCCACGTCTTCTTTGCAGATCTCTGGATGGCAGCTTCGTAGCGCTCCTATGCACAAACACACACATTTAAAATCAAACAACTGCCCTGGAGTTTAAGCATAGCATCCTGTAGATTCGAAGAAGACTACGCCTCACCTTGTTCTTCTCCAGTTTCTGCTTCTGTCTCTCCTCCAGAGCAACCCTGCGCTTCTCAGCTTTCAGCCTCTGATCCTCCAGCTTCCTCCTGCGCTCCTGTAACTGCTGCTCTCTTAACTGCCGCGCCCGTTCCTCCTTCTCCAACCACTCCGACTTCTTAGCAGCTTCACAGGAAGACACACAGTTTCACAGTGTTCACACAGTTATAAACACCAATAGTTCTGTTTTTGAATGACTATCCAGGTTTAAACTTTTACTTTAAACTGTCAGGTTTTCAAGTAATCTCTTCTTCACCAACTAAGCAACATCAAAATTGCTCAGCCTAATCTGCTGCATTAAAACATCACGGGGATCTGGTCATTTAGGTGCTATTTTATACCTTTGTCATGTCAAGATGGGACTAATGCAACTCACTCCAGACAATTCATCCCCTGTGTACCATCCGTTCACTGATCCTGATCCAGAATGTAGCCTCACAACATCACTCATCGCTACATTTCCTGCATTGGCTTCCTGTACCTGCCCACATCAGATTTAACACTGATGCTTGCCTACAAAGCCAAAACAGACCAGCCCTCACCACCCTCACCTACCTGAAGGCACTCATTACACTTCGCTCCACACCACTCTTCCCTCAAGCCTCTGAGATGGCTCGACTACAAGGAAAACCTGCATCAGTGCTCTTCTTTGTCTTGGCACCTACGTGGCAGGACGAACTTCCCCTGGCTGTCTGAAGAGCTGAGTCACTGTCTGTCTTCATATAAAGACCAAAGACGTACCTCTTTACTAAACACCACTAAATAAAACTGTTTTTAACAGTTTTTCTTGCTTTGCCAACTCCTTTCTAAGAGCTAGACTTTATTCTTAGCCCCTGGCCTATAAGGATATGTTTTTAATGGCATGAGATCATCCACATCCTCTGACCTCTGAGTCAGATATGAATGCTGTGCCTCTAAACACTAGCGTAAAGCAATAGCCAAACCAAATACACATAAAGAACTAGAATGAAGTGGCTAGCTTATTTTCCACAGCTGCAAGTACAATGCTTGGCTTTATGTTTGAGGCTTCACAAGGCTTTACAACATGTATTAAACTCAAGCCCCATGACACAAATATGGCCAGTTGCATCTAAAAAAAAAAGAATACTGAAACAAGCTGCAAAACCTAATGCTCAACTAGCACTTTCAAGCACTTACATTAGACCCTTCACATTGGGACTGTACTCTGGACAGGCTCGCACCTCACAGTACTGAAGCACTAACTGAAGTCTGCTACATTTCATTCAAGCCCCACATATCAATGATGGAGTCAATGGTCAGCTCCAAATCAGGTAAACAGTCACATACAGTGATCTACTAATATGTTGAAAAAAGAAAACAAGAGATTTGGGAGGGTAGCACAAGTTAAACTTATGTGCAACTTCTTAATATCTTTCATACTGTTATATATTTTCAATATTTGATAAACCAGAGCTCCTGACTGCAAACACAAGCAGGTGAACTTTACATGATGATCATGCAACTGACCACCCAATGCACAGTGCATCAAGAGTTCATATGTAGATGGATTAATAATATCAATATCTAATATGTTTACCATGATTAAATGAAGGCTAATTTCAATGGTCTAGCCTAAGGTTAATAAAAAATCAACTAAGAGATTTTTAAAAATTATTATATAGCTTCATCAGTTTCTATTAACTTGTGCTTCTTTTTCTGTTACAAGCCATTTTATATCACTTCTTCTGTATTTATTTAATGTTTACATTTAGGATCTTTTTATTACTTCTCATATTATGTTCCTATCTGATTCTTATTAAAAAAAGCACATTAAAACTATATTTTATACTACACTCTATTTTATGATTTCTTCTGTACCCATATACTTTTTTCATGTTGTTTCTTAATGTTTACATCTAAAAATCATATCCTAAAATAGATCAACACCTTCCATAAATCTTCCTTCTGCAGGCTGTAAATTCATCCATTCATTAATAATAAATAGGGGGAGCGACCAGAATCATATGCTGGTGCAAACATCTATGAAAGTTCATAGCACCAGTAATTCCAGTGTAAAAGTTCAGCACACATATATAGCCTGGAGTACGGAGTTGCACAACTAATCATTTTTACTCCTCATCCAGTGGGTCTAATTAAACAAAGTAGTGACCTAGTTATCTTTTCTATAGTTAAATTAAGGTACACTTCATTGAAAATGCTAACAAATATTCATTAAACATTCTGAAATAAAAATCCACATGTAGACTTACACAATGTGCAGAATTCATCATTTATTCTAAAATATTACATTTGTAACTATCTGCAATGCTAATCAATAATAATAATAATAATAATAATAATAATAATAATAATAATAATAATAATAATAATACTGTTGTCATGTGTATGGAATTAATAAGTTATTTAATACTGCTATCAAGGTCAAATGAACACTTTTTCCTGCCAACCCAGTCTGTGGATGAGAGGCTTTTCCAAGACTAAGACAGACTGTTAAATTATAGTGAACTTCACACTGATGCAATACCAAACCAAAACTCAGAAACAGAATCACATATGTGGTTGTGTGGCAAAAGATCCAAATATGGTACACATGTGTATCTCCTGCTTTTGTCCCTAAAATTCTCTTATACTGAATATATCTTTATATACATCTACCTCTATACATCTTTCCTGACTCAAACAACCTGCTTAGAATTATGGGCCTTCTTCTCCGTTTCTATATAAAACCCACTGAGCCCTCGACTCCAACTGTAATGGCTGCATAGAGCAGTACCTTCATCATTTGCATTTATTAATGGCATGAATAAACATATATAAAAATGGTCCTAACAGATCATAATAGTTTTGAGGACAACTACTAAGAAACGTATTGCCTATTTAGTAAGATTGCTTAACCCAGAGATGAATTATTATTAATGATGGGAGATATGTTTTCCTTACTACTAAGATGATTTTTGGATTTGGCAGAAGAGAAGAGGAACAGAGGAAATGATTTAGTGCCTAGGGATTAAGGCAAATATTAGACAGATGACTACTTGGAAGGAACCATAAAAGGGAGAAAGTAGATCAGTGACTTGATTGTGGACCAAACACTAAAGACCACCACCACCACTATGGACACTTAGGGAGGGACTTACCTTGAAGCTGGCCACGTTGTTCTGGAGAGTGAGAGAGAAGACAAGAGCACCTGTCAATCATGCAAAGCAGTGCAGTGCTGCTACGTGTACAGCCACGAGCAAAAGGGCAAACACTCACAGCACACACACATATACACACACATGCACAGCTTTGGGGAGGTTTCGTATGAGAAGGGATTTTGGCATGTTAAAATGTTATGAAGGATGAAACATTTTGTTCTTGATTTAGTGTTACTGCGTCTTTCCTACTGAGAAAGGACACAGTGGAGACTTTCCTGAGGTCAACCAGACATGGTGAATGAAACAATGAAAACCAGCAAAATGTGAGTAATTAGTAAAAATAAATAAATACATAAAAAAAAATAATAATAATAATTCACATTAATTTTTAAACACTGCATGACATTGGGAACGGTTCTAGCACAACCAGCAGGAGGCAGCGTCTTCCTGAAAACCACAATTCACTCACCCAGACATTTAGCCTTCTCTTCTCTCCGTTCCTTTGCCAGTTTTTGCCTGTCCTCCAGCTTCGCTGCATCTACAGGAGGACAGAGTGAGTAAGAGACAGGGAAAGAGACCAAGACAGAGAGGAAGTGAGAGAGTGATGAGAGGAGCTATTGTACAGACGGGTCCAGTCTCACATCTGCAGTGCTATAAAGCATTGAAAATCAGCACAGGAGCCTGCAGCAGTGAGGGGCTCCGCTCTCAGTACTGCGTCATTCACAACCACATTTCCACAGAGGAGCCTAACACAGACTGAGGAAGCAATAAAACATAATGGGGCACACCATTATAGGAAAATAATCAAGGGCAATCAATGGAAGGGGTTTTATTCATCATATACCTAAAAAAAATTGGCAAATTATACAATTATTAATTATTAAAAATTTGACAATTCGATTTTTTTTTACAAATTATTACTAATAAAGGACAGCACATCATATTTTTATCCATTAATAATAAAATTTAATACTGTAAAATGTATGAGAAACAAGCTAGTTCGCATCACTTATGCTACAGCAGCTCATCATCACTAGCCCCTCTTTTTTTTTTTTTTAAAGTTGCAAATACAGCTTTTCTTGTGACTGAAAACACAAGACTTTTACAAAGCACCGACACCAGAGACTCCATCCTCAAATGTTATGTAAACATCTCCTGAAAACTTCACCATTTAACTCCAACAATTCATTAAAATCCATTTATTACCAAACTTAAATTATGTAAAGCATCTGGTATACTTGTCCCTGAACCAGCTGTTACTATAGAAACAATACCACATTAGAATGAGAGTGTTCATATAAACCACTGATTTGCCTCACAGCCAACACTGTTGTCAACTGACTACCATGCTAATTACTTATAGAAGAGTCATTTCTGACCTATCAGAATTCAGACATTTGGCATTTATAATTTTTATACAACACCATTATAAAGTGCAAAAGCTTAGCATCATGATCCAGACATCGCCATAGTAACCAAATAATCTTTTGCTTTCAAGTTACAGGACATGGTACAGTTATAATGGTGGCATGAATATTCTGTGCTGCATTAGTCAACATCACACAGGTCCACAAAATAAAACTCAAATCTGACCCATTAATAATCTATAATAGTAGCCATTATTGCACAGCACAGTTGAGTTCTTGAACCTGATTGGTCAGAAGGTGTGCATTATTTTCTGTATGACCTGAATAATACGCTCATTCTATGTGCTCATTCTAATACGTTATTGTTTCTATAGCAACAGTTCATACATTCGGATAGTGGATGATCCATATAATTTAATAAACTGATTTTTAAAAATGTGTAATTGTTGAGGTTTTTTTTTTTTTACATGTATTTAAAATTTATGGAAGGAGAAAGGAGTCTCCTTTATAGAGGAGTTGTGCTTTATGGTGTAAAAGATAGATGCTGGGAAGGGAACGACGTTATTTCCTCTACAACTTACACGAGAAGAGGAACAAACGTCCTGCTGTTCATTACATGAAATTATATTACATTATAGTTGTCCTATTTTTATAGTTGCCCTGATTTGAATTCATATTCTCATGATACACTCTGTTGTTACAGGAAGCAGAATTGTTCCTTAAAATTCTTAAAGTTTCATAAACTTCCAAGGCAGTTTAAAAGAAACTAAAGAAAATTACAGAGTTAATTACAATTAACTTGTCTTAACTGACTGATTTGTAGTCAAAGGAAAATCAGTTCCTTTTCAGCTGAAATATTAATTTAACCACTAATCACACTGTCTGCTTTTGTTCTAGAGGTAGCAGCTAGATTAGGCTTTATGAGGCTGAACTGGCTTTAATGTGTCTAACAGAGCAAACCGGATCTTGACCCCCCCCCCAAATGGTAGGTATTTAGGAGAAGGGTCAGATACCTGTCAGACTGATATCACACAAAGAAACAGATTCTTTTTTACATGTCAGAGAAGGAAAGAACAGAACAGGTTTCCACTTCACTGTAATACATGACTGTATAAAATAGTTATTGGACACATTTAAAAGAAAAAAAAGGAAATTCTTTTTGCACTGTAATAAAGGATTAACACAAGACTTTATAAGACACTACAGACAGGTTTCTTGGTGCTCTGTGCTCCACTTTGGCTGTTATTTATAGCACATAAAAAGCTGAAGAGTCCCATGAGCTGCAAGATTTGATGAGCAAACTATGTTCATCATGATGAGTCAGTCCTTCTAAGCCAGAAAAAGAAGCAGACTGACCCAAAAACAGCACCAAAAAAGAGCAGAGGAATCTGTACTCCAGCAGAGATTTCAAAAAATCATTTAAAATTGCTTTGGATTTAAAAATAACTTGAAATATTTTTTTATTCAAATGCATTTAAATATTAATTAGGCTATAATTTTAGCCAGACATCACCACTAGCACAACATAATTTTATCACATAAAGCACAGAAAGAGAAAAAAAAGGCAAATGAATTCCTTTATCCATTTTCATTAACATGAGTGTTTCAAGTTTGTTTTTATCTATTTATTTATTTTATTTATTGGGGTATAAGAGAATGGAGCTGGAATGTTTGTAGTTACATCCACAATGAAACTCAATTAAATTTAATGCCCTTAGTATTTTCTAAGTATAAACCTAGTCACAAAGCAGAGTTATAGAAATCCAGATGTAGCTTTTGTTCCTTAATGGAATAGACAGACAACACTTCCTGAAACAACATGAGAAAGAAACCTTGAGAGGAACCAGACTCTTCTGTGTGACACCAGACAGCATAAATACTTACAGCACACAGGTGTAGAAGAGTAAACACAAACAGTACCAAGTGTGTTAAAAGGATATCCCGATATCACTTATGCTGTGAATAAGAGTCCCCGAAATGGGGAAAGTGTTTATGATCAACATAAGCTCCTAAGAACAAGCGTACAATATCCACAAGAGGACATCCCCATTACTGTCCCCATGTGTTCAAATAATTGGAACACACATGCTTTGAGTATTAATATTTAGTTAATATCTGAGTTGACAATGAATAATTATGTGAAAAAGAAGTATGCTAGGAATGGCATGCCTTCCTTCAAGCTCATCTACATCAGTAAGTACCAATCTGCCAAAAAAAATTACACTTTTAGACAAGTGCAATGGAACACACATGATCTAAAATATTTTGTTTCTGATACAGTGCTGTGAAGTATTTTTTGTAAGAGCAGAGTGTGAAGGTTAAATTAGCAGGGTAAGAGCACAGTTTTGCTCAAAATATTGCAATGCACACAACATTATGGGTGACATACCAGAGTTTAAAGAAAAATCTTTTGAGCCATTCAGAAGTGGACATGCTTGTGTATTTTGGATCATTGTCCTGCTGTAGAACCCTACTACACTTGTGCTTTAGGTCAGTAAGTGACTGATGGACATTCTCCTTCAGGATTTTCTGATAGAGAACAGAATTCATGGTTCAATCAATTATAACAAGTCGTCTTCCTGAAGAAGCAAAGCAGCCCCAGACCATCAAACTACCACCACCATGTTTCATTTTAGGTATGGTGTTCTTATGGTGGAACAGTCTTCCAAAAAGTTCCACCTTTGACTCATCAGTCCACAGAATTCCCTAAAGTCTTGAGGGTCATTTAGATGTTTGTTTGGCAAATTTACATTTACATGTATAGCATTTGACAGACACCCTTATCCAAAGTGACTTACATTTATCTTATTTATACAACTGAGCATTTGAGGGTTAAGGGCCTTGCCCAGGGGCCCAACAGTGGCAGCTTGCTGGTGCTGGGATTTGAACTTGTGACTTTCTGATCAGTAGTCCAACATCTTAACCACTGAGCCACCACAGTCCCTTAAGCTTTTATGTTCTTTTTGGTCATCAGTGGCTTCTTACTGTGGAATCATGTACTTTGACCTTAACGGAGGTGAGGCCTGCAGCTAAAGAGCTGTTCATCTGGGGTTTTTTCTGTGACCTTCTGAAGGAGTTGTTTTGCACTCTTGGTGAAAGTTTGATGGACTGGCCACTCCTGGGAAGATTCACCACTGATCCAAGTTTTCTCCATTTGTGGATAATGGCTCTCAATGCATTTCACTACTCTGGAGTCCCAGAGCCTCAGCAATGGCCTTAGCAGTGACTTCTTTCATATCTCTATAAAAAGGCAATTACTTTTTCAGATCAGGCCAGGTAGGGTTGAATAGCATTTTCCATTAATAAATGAAATCATCATTAAAACCATCATTTTGACTTTACTTGGGTTATCTTTGCTTAATATTAAAAGTAGTTTGATGATCTGAAACATTCAAGTGTGACATATGTAAAAATAGAAGAAATTGGGAAAGTGCAAAAATGTTTTCACAGCTCTGTATCTTGCTTTCTAAAGAACAAAAACAGTATTTGAACACTGAAATTTGTTCTGACAGTTCCAACTCCACTGTCTCTACTCCTCAGCTCCAGATCCCTTTGTCTATATTTCTCAGGGATTTTATTTGGCATCTCTCAGAAAACATACAAGTGTACTTGCTGCTTGCTGCTTTATTGTAGGTGTGCTTCAAAAGAGATCAGTTTCAGACAAAAGGCGGATTGACAGATGCACGGTATGGTCTGTGTATATTCCATTAAAGGTTTATGAGTGGTGTCAGTCAACAGATTGTTCTCTCAATGTTCTCATTATGTCAAGAAGTATGTTTTGGACAGCCATGTAAATGCAGCTTTAATGAACTCCCAGTCTACCTGCTTACACTGGCATAATCTTTTTTACTGGTGGGCAGAGCGGATTACCCGATAAAAGAAGGGCTCACCCTGCAAGGCAACTGTGCATGTGTGTTACATTAGAGAGGAGATTAGCACTCTCAGCAAGTGATGCCAATTATGTGATTATGAATAATTACAGGGTACCTTCATGAGCCGTCTGTTCGATATCATTAAAGCCAAACTGATAAACCTGAAGGGTATAAAGTTCGAGATAAATTGGCAGCCTATAAAAAAGCACAGAACTTTAAAAGGAGAAGTAATATTTGATCCATTAACACATATCCAGGCCACCAAGCACCAGCAAGGAGAACATCTCCATAGCAACCAGCACTGGCTCCATGTGCAGAAGCGAACCTGGTGTTAGAGGATCAGAGCAGCGTGTTCTATCTGCTGCTGACCGGACACTACATAAGGACATGCTGAACACCATCAGGTTCCACCCTCAAGGACTTCAAGGTTATTCTGTAATCATGCATATTTTTTTCCCCCTCATAGAACTTATATAGCATGCTTGTATCACGATATTTCAGATATTCACATATATAGATATAAATATTATATTTAGTAAAAGACGCAATGCACCAACATCATAAAAACAGCTCTTACACCCAGTGTGCCCATATAAAATTAAAGAATTCAATTAGTTTGTATGCAAATTAATATAAATAATTTTATATGCAAGTTTGGTGCCCATATAACATTAAAGAATAAATAATTTTTAATAAAAACACCAGGAAAAAAGCAAAGATTTAATCAGCTACAGCTCCATAAAATGCCTTGCACATAAGGTTTGAATAAGCAGCTAACATGATTAAAAAGTGATGGCATCTACCTTGTAATGCTTAACCATTGGTGATTAATATGACACATCGGTTTTAAATATTAATGCTACATTTCATCTGGACACTTCACATTACCGCTCTTGATAAGATTTGACGCATCTGATATACTTGACCTTTAAGTGGAGAACAAACACATTTCTCTGTCTTTTAATCGTTCCGTTTTCATCACTGACTTTTTGTCATCGCTTGACTAATTAGACATGAGAGGATAAATATGTGCAATTCTGTGAAAATACTCTCTCATTGCTGGTGAACTGGCTTTGGTTAAATAACTTGCATAAATGCATGTGACTGGAAAAACTGCAACAGAAACAAAACTACTGAAGCCACACTGAACTACAGCCAGATTCGGTCTGTATGTTGATCTTCTCTGCTACAGTATTTTTCGAGTGTTTAGTTCGAGCAGCTAACATGTTTTGCTGGGTTCACATCTGGAACACATAATTTTAACTACCCAATTGCATTTCCATACACTTTTTTTTAAGTGACACAGTTTTGTCACTGTGCTTGCACACAACCTCCGCATTTAACCCATCCGTTCAGTAAGACACATTAGTGTATACACACTAGGGGGGAGTGAACACACGTGCCCGGAGTGGTGGGCAACCCTAGCCACAGCGCCCGGGCAGCCATTAAGGGTTAGGTGCCTTGCTCAAGGGCACTTCAGCCAAGTCACGGAACCCAGGATCACGGGGCAGACACCCTAACCACAAGACCACGACTGCCCCAGTGCTTTTGTATCCTGACCATTTAATTTAGTCCTGCAGAGCATCAAAGAGCATGTGTGAAATGTTTTTTTGCCTTGAATTGAATTTTAGTGTATTATTATTATCATTATTATTATTATTATTATTATTATTATTCTCTTTTTCTGCCCAGACCTGGAAAGCACGATTTTAAAATGTCATGACTTTTCCAAGATTTTTATTTACCGTGGATACCCTGCATTTACATGCGACACAATTGCCATACATTCACTCTAGTATGTTTTCCACCCAAGTGTAAATTTTTTTCCCAATTCACACATATTGAATTGTTCTTGTCTTCTGTCCTAATGTTAGAAATCTAGCATTTTACTGTGTATGCATTTTGGCATGCATTTCTGAAATAGGCTGATTCTACAATAAGTGAAAGTTAATTTAACTTGGCTGCAATAATACAGCGTTTTCAGGTACAGATACAGGATTCAGGGACAGA
Source organism: Hassar affinis (assembly GCA_025674545.1). Lineage (NCBI taxonomy): Eukaryota > Metazoa > Chordata > Actinopteri > Siluriformes > Doradidae > Hassar > Hassar affinis. The sequence goes on along the minus strand of JAOVYV010000045.1, from coordinate 17,644,000 downwards.
TACAGGATTCAGGTATGTACTGCAGAAGATACTCCAATACTGTCTGCTACCCAGTAATGTTTAAATTAGGGAAAAAAAAAAATCTTCAAATAAAATTCTATGGCGTTGGTGCTTATCCTGAAACCTGAACATAGTCATGAAATGCACATATTCATTCATTTTAGATCTTGTGCTCAAGCTACTTGCTTTAATCAATAATGACAAAATGGTATGAGGGAAAGAAAATGGGTTAAACTCATCGTTAGCATGGTCTGAACAAACCGCGTTATTGTATATACAGTCAAGCCCGAAATTATTCATACCCCTGGCAAATTTGACTTAAATTTACTTTTATTCAACCAGCAATTTTATTTTTTACCGGAAACGACACAGGCATCTCCCAGGAGATAATACGATGATGTACAAGAGGCATCATTGTGGAAAAAATATTTCTCAGTTTTTATTCACATTTGAACAAAAAGTGGCATGTCCAAAATTATTCATACCCTTCTCAATAATTAATAGAAAAGCCTT
>JAOVYV010000045.1:17632749-17643387 GCA_025674545.1 Hassar affinis | reverse complement strand
ATAAAATTGCTGGTTGAATAAAAGTAAATTTAAGTCAAAATTTGCCAGGGGTATGAATAATTTTGGGCTTGACTGTACATGACAGAAGTACAGAATTGAGTCAAACCCTTCTGATTGGCACGGGATAAAGAAATGTGATGCCCAGTCAAGTTTCACTGCTTGTCCTTTCTTAAAAACTGAGCTAGCTCAATCCAGACTAGGTCCATCAGTGAACAGATCAAGTCTCAACATTAATGGAGCATTATCTGTGTAACTTGTTTCTGGCTGCATCTACAGCCAACTTTCCTGTATTTAAGCAATACTGCACTAGATTGAGAGCCGGTATACTGAATATCAGCACAGCTTTGATTCTGTGATTGGGCTGAGTGCCGAAGATAATCACAGCCGTGCTGATATTCAATATAACAGCAGGACATCACATATGATATTGCTTTTATGAAACAGTTCTACTGCACCACTGTACTGTTATTGGTTAACAGTTAAGAGAGACAAACAGATTACAATCCGCCTGTTTATTTATTCATTTTGTGGCTCCACCAACACAAATACTTCTGCACCTGGACAGGAACTAGCCTGTTGCCAAGCAACACAAACATTTTCCTGCACACCAGCCTGCTACTTTGTTTAGGTCTAAAAGTTAGTGCAGAAATAAATTATTAATGAATTTAAAAAGTGATGTGTTCATCTATGCAGTGCAAAGTTACATTCGTAGATAAATAACATTCAGTGATGTAGCCTAATTAACAGTTAGTAGAATATACCAGTAAGGCGGAATGATACATGTAAAGAAGTCCCGAACCCATCTCAATCTGTGTTCTTGTCTGTACTTGAGAGCCCAAGTACTGTTCCATTCAAATACCCTTGTTGTTGTGTTATGAACTGAAGTTATAAGATTTTTTTAGGCGAGAATGCTTTCCTACGTTTTCGGAGATCTGTGTTCATACAAGCAGGTGACGTCAAGTACATCAAGTACGCTGCTGTTCCAATTGCAGAATGACCGTACAACATCCTTCCCTCCTCAGGAGTTTGCACTCATGAGTCAAACTAACCAAGTCTGTACCATCAAGTACACAAGTCCAAACTTGGCCTACTTTGTATTGAGAAACACCAGTGGTTCTGTTAGACTCTAACATCAGCACTCACTGAATACCTCTTCTCCAATCAGATTACTCGGCTGGAACTAAAGCAACATTCTAGGTGTTGGTATGTGTTTAAAATTCCTATCTTTTCCTTTAAGACTCTAAAACTCACATGAAATACTGGTTTGTGAAGGAGTCAGACTAGAGAACAGATCTATATGAACTAATTCTAGGCTAATTGTCTTTAATCATTCATTCCCTAATTCATTCATCTTGTGCTTTATCCTTAATTCATCTAACAGAATGCTTATTGCAGATGCGAGGAAACTGGAAAATCCAGAGGAAACCCACAAGGATACTCTACACAGACAGTATCCCAAGCTCAGGATTGAAGCAGGAACCCTGAGAGCTGCAAGATGCCAATGCTACGTGCTGCACCACCTTCACGCTCACCTTTGATCACAATATTAACATTTCTTTATTGACTATGACTCGATACAACCACAACCATGAAGAATGGACACTGTTTGTTTTTACCTTTTTTATTCTGGGGACTGGGTGTTGCAGGTGACTTTGGAATAACATCTGGTCTTGTGCTGACAGTTCGACGTTCAGCATCCTTCTTTGAAGGGGTCTTTGCCTCCTCACATTTCGCTGTACTGGACTTCACGTCTGGAGACTTGGGGGAATCTGACAGAGCAAGAACAAGAGAATATAAGAAGCTGCCACTAATGAATAGCCCTATATACAAACATAGACATAAAAATGAAGATGCTATAATGTGGATGGCTAGAATATCTAATTGGTTTAACAATATTACACCTATTTATGCTTCATAGGTTCATTTATTTTATCCACAATGACAAATAACAGCACCAAGATTACACTCGTTAACATGATCACCGAAATGAGAAAGCACTACTGGCCGCATAAAGAGGAAATTGCCGACTGGGCTCAAGTGCCTCTTCTCTACAGTTCAGGTATTGATTCAGCAGAGTAGAAAGGGAAAAGGCATTATGGAGGAGAACCTCATGCTCATAATTAAGGTGTTTAAATCAATAGTCACAGCACTACAATCTTATAACAAAGCATCTTGCTTTCCTCGTAGATCAACATAACCATCATGTTAATAAAATAATTATCCGCAGTATAAAGCTGTATAAAACTTGGCAATTTGGAGAGGAACTTGTAGTAGTGAACTTGTGCCACTTCTGTAAAGCTCCAACAGTGATTCAGCAGAATATGAGAGGACGAAGCACCACAAGCAAGAGCCTTATCCACATAATTAAGGCAGTTAAGTTATTAGATGTTACAGGGGGCAGGCAGTCTGTCTAACAATGAAAAGTTTAATGTACTCTTATAATCCTGCTACATTAGTGTCTATTGTCTAATCCTGTTGTCTAAATTCCTGTTTGTGTTATTATAAAATACTTCAAAGAACCACCAAAATCAGCTATCTATGGGAGTTTCTCTTAGAAGAATCATGTTTATCCTTTCATTACAATTCATCCACTGGGCTCCAGAGACATGCCGAAACCTACACCAAGGCACAACAAAGCCTGTAGAGTACAAGAATAACAATAAGAAGCAGCAGGTCAATGTTCTTCATCTAAGAGCTTTTTAAGGTCCCTTTGCTTACTTCATATAAGCTTGCACCAATTCCCAACTATGTCTACACTTATTTTATAGGATTGCTGCATAAAAAAAATATGTTTCCCACATAAAGGTGACCTGTTATATAGTCAACTACTAAAGACCTGAGGTTGAGGTTGAGGTTGAGGTGTGGCTGGAGATACTGCTGAACACAGATTTATTACTGGCCCGAATGACCTGAAGAGGAGTTCAAGATTTTAATTACAGTTCATGGTGGTACTTCAGTACTTTCACTCTTACACATTTAATACTCCTCCATGTCAGATCACCAGATCTGACCACCAGATCTCCACTGAGAATGACTAGAAAGTCAAACATTCCAGGTTCTCTCACTGAGATAGCAGGGAAGCTTGTGGAACATTTGTATGGATACAGCTCCCAAAAGGACGAGGAGTGTAAAGTGGACATGCATGCATGTAGTACACGCAGTACATGCAACGTGCATGTTCAGGTTACACATACATCTGAAATAAGATTCAACACTTTTTGTCAGATTAATGAAAATCTTTAGACTAGAACAAATGGATTAGAAATAGATTTAGAATCTAGAGTTTAGCTAAGAAAGGGTATTGGAGTAAAGCTAGGGCACATGCACAATGTCACCTGGCAGTTATAAAGAGAAGAAATAATCTAGCTAGACTTATTACATAATAACAAGCTAGCTATATTAAGTTATGACATTACGTTAGTGCGCAACTGGCCCAAAGACCACTGGAGACTACTACTGGACTAGCTCAGCTTTAAAGGCTCCAGTCCAAATAAAAGTTCAACTATTGGGATTCAGTTGTGCACTATGCCAGTGATACACAAATGGCATTGCTTCTTGTCAAACTTTGTGCATGTGAAAAGGTAAGAAACACAAACATTAATTTTATAAACTCTTAGTCGAGAGCAACATGAGTGTGGACACACAGGTCCAATACATACGGTAGGTAGTCAGAGACTAGTCCAAATCGATATAGTAAATGCCTCAAAACCAGACAGAGAAAGAGAGAGAGAGAGAATATCTTGTACGTAGTAACAGTTTCATTATGATATCATTATCTATACTTGAATATAATATCTGCAGAAATATGCCATTTGCTCCGATATTCCTGCTGAAATGCATTTTTCCTCTCCAACCATGTAAGCCCACATCTTAAATCTCAGAAAATAAATCACTCCAAACATATTCCTTACATTCAACATTCCACACTATCCTCCAACATAAACATGGCTCATTTTAGAACAAGTGTACAATAACTAGGCTTACAGCGTAGTAGTGCAGTAGTAATATGACCACTGCATTAACAAAGTGCAAGACCAAGAATGACGTAAAACTGTTGCTTAAAGCAGTTCACGAGAGATTAATGTGTCAGTAGCGGCGCCCCCATGAACAAAATTTCACGAAATTTGGCATGCCTCGAAAGAATGTTGTAGTGATATGGAGCTTTGAATTTCATTTTATGTTTGAGGCTTTACATCACAAGATACTGGCCAGTGATGTGCCAGATTTTTTTGCTTTGAACATTATTCAAGAAAAACTTTGACACGCCAGCGGTTCTGCAGCAGTCACGATATAATCGGGTACTGTTTTGGGAGTAATACTGCTTTGATATATTCCATAAAATTTTCCAATAAAACTGCCATAGCTCCCTGCACTGACACTGTTGTTAAAGTCAGTCTTTCATAATAAGAACATGATGTGGTCTGTCCAGAGAGATTATACTCTTTCCACACTGACACTGTTTTGGTTGTTGAGCTGAGGTTGAGGTGTGGCTGGAGATACTGCTGAACACAGATTTATTACTGGCCCGAATGACCTGAAGAGGAGTTCAAGATTTTAATTACAGTTCATGGTGGTACTTCAGTACTTTCTCTTACACATTTAATACTCCTCCATGTCAGATCACGTCTCCACTGAGAATGACTAGAAAGTCAAACATTCCAGGTTCTCTCACTGAGATAGCAGGGAAGCTTGCGAAACATTTGTATGGATACAGCTCCCAAAAGGACGAGGAGTATAAAGGCTGGCACTGCAGCCCAGACTTCAATAGTAGTGAAATGTAATCTTAAACTAAACTCTTAAACAGAAGACTTATGTTTACTAAATGACGTACAGTGAAGTACCAGAAAAACTGGTACAGTTACTACATAAAATACATAGAAACACTGCCTATGCACACCACTGGTTGCATCTGCCAGGGTGTATATAAAGTGACGGACATCTGTAGAAGCTTCTAGCGCTGTTTCCACCATGAGAATGACAAGTTATCATGATTTAGCGATTTTCAACATGGTTTAATAGTTGGAGCTCGTGAGATGGTTCATAGCATTTCAGAGATAGAAGCAAAGTTTGGATTTTCATGTATGAGCAATTCAAGGGTGTATCGTGACAAGAATTGCTCAAATTTACAGCAGCAGTGTGGCTGTAAAAAGACTCTGGGTGATCGTGATCAGCGTCGACTGGAAAAATCATTTCAGGCAATAGGCTTTCAACACTGCCTTAAGTGACAATGGAATTCAACGTTCCCTCCAAGACTCTGAGGGGGACCTACCAAGTACTAGCTGCTATACCAGTTATTCTGGTACTTCAGTGTATGTTACTAAAGGCAGTTCTATTTATCCATCTACAGACTCCACTGTCCTATAATGCACTGGCAAGTGCCACATTTGCATACATGAAGCATAATAATCAGTTAGTCCATCATATAGCTCAGTCAGACTAAAACTTAGTAAAATTTAAACCAGAATAGAATAAACTGCCTGATGCCATTGCAAGTAAAGTTTCTATCAGCTAATTATCTAAAAGGTACAATATAAGAAAGAAGACTTCTGCATACTGTATTCACCAGGATGGATGGTGGTGAGGTTAGCATATAGCTATTTCAAAGCTAAATAATGCCAGGTACAAATTCTGCACTATGGAGTGTGAGAAGAGAAGCAGAAGTACAGTAACTGAAACACTGACTTCTGTGTTATGTTCATACTGATACTAAATGCTGTTGCCACTTCACATCATCTCCACTCCACTGACTCTGTGCTTCATTTAGGTGGCCACTGTGCTAGGGAGTAGCACAAGGTAGTATTTGATTCATTTTAGGAGCTTTGGCATCTTTATGACAATTTACACAGCTCATTAAGGTTCCATTACAAAATACTGCTTCTGACACATTGGACATGCATGTATGCAGTACACGCAGTACATGCAACATGCAGGTTCAGGTTACATATAGGCCTACATTTGAAATAAGATTCAACACTTTTTGTCAGATTAATGAAAATTTTTAGACCAGAACAAATAGATTAGAAATAGCTTTAGAATCTAGAGTTTAGCTAAGAAAGGGTATTGGAGTAAAGCTAGGGCACATGCACACAATGTCACCTGGCAGTTATAAAGAGAAGAAAGAATCTAGCTAGACTTATTACATAATAACAAGCTAGCCATATTATTACATTAAGTTACTGCCCAACCTTTTAGCTTAGATAAACAGGTTTCTGTACTACAAAAAAGGCAGTAGACAGACTACTGGAGCTTTAACTTTCCCAGTATGCTAACTAATGAATTCTTCATTTGTTCAACCCTGAGAAGGCATGTCTGTATTTCTTTATTTCTGATTAAGGAAAGCACAATGTATCTGTACTACTCAGACCAGAACAATATAAAGTCAGTATAAAATTTTCACAGGCTGTTTTCACAGTTACAGAGTTGATCATCTGTACATAAAACAGCTACTGCCTGCCTAATGCAAAAACATATCTCTATCCAGTTCATCAATAAAAGGAAAGTGTGCACAAGAGCCGAGTCAGAGAAAAATGCCTTGATGTTAGCAAGCAATCAATGGTGGGGAGAGAGAGAGAAAGAGAGAGATGGGGTAAGGTAGACCAACTGAAAACACTATCTTGCTGTGCTTCATGGCAAGGTCATAATTCTTGCTTTGTTCTCAAAGAAGTGAACTCATCCACAGGCAGTTCACACGCTCAAGGCAAAAAATTTCCCTCTTAAAACTTGCTACTTGGTTAAATATGTAACCTAATGTCATCCAAATCATAGCTCTGGCTATTTGGACCCACTTTAAAACACATCATTTTTATGTTCTATATTAAATTCCTCCTTCAGCCTCATACATATTAAGAATGTTAGTTTGTTCTGTAGAAACTGAAAGGGAGAGGGTTTGCTGGAAAAATTACAGAATCAATTATTTATGCTCATTAATCCCATCCAATTTATATTCTGGCGCTGTCCAACAATTATTAAACTGATAAGAGTTAGTCAAATTTGAGTGCCAAGTGTGTTCTTGCCAAAAATAAACAAAAACAAGGCTGTCAAACTGAGATTTCAGAACAGCCCTGCCAAACAAGCCGACTTCTAAACTCTGGAAATGGAATGGAAATTAGACAAATAGGGGAGGGGGGTCGGAAATGGCAGTGGGTGCCGTCAATGAAATCAAAGATATAGGGAGAGAGGGACGAGAGAGAGAGATAGAGAGAGAGAGGAGGAGGAAAAGAATAGAGCTGCATCTCATTTAAGCAGGACTGAGAAGCTAATGAATTACGTCACCCTCCTCCCCGCACCCCTCTCCCTCACACCGGATGGGTGATGTAAGGAGGATGGGTGCCCCTAAAGCAGGGGTGTGGAAAAGAGGGAAGGGTGAGGGGGAGGGGGGATTGTGTTCTGTTTACTTAAGATTATTGTTTTAATTTCATTTAAAATGTAAAACGTATGTATGCCTTTGCACATTAGACTTTAGCGACTCTAGGAAGGAGAGCATGTTTAAGCACCTGTGTGCATGATTGTGCATGTGTGTGTGTATTTAACTTCACACAGTAAAGGGTGTGTGGCTCGGGAGCGGTGCAGAGCTCTGAGTAACTGTCTGGCGACAGCGTGATCTGCTTTATAGCTGAAAAGCATCAAACCTCAGTGCGCCTGCTGTCTACAGTGGAGGAGAATGCTCTCATCACATGACTGCGTTCCACGTTTCAATTCACCCCACTTTGCTCCAGGTTTAATAAACTGTTAACAAAATGTGCAGAAGGTCCTAGTGCAGTTATGCTGGACTGTGTTACATTTCTTCTTCACTGGTTCAGTTTCTTGCCTTAGGAGTGAGCAGAAGCGTTCCGAACTGTTGTTGGGATCTGTTTTTTACAGAGTTACAAAATGTATAAAAAATGCCAAAAGTAGTTAGCAGTTATAGGAGAGCGACAGGTGAAAATGACAATCCCAGCACTGATCCTAATCATCCTATGAACGCTGAATTAATTCCAAAAACAAACTTGGAGCAACGAAAATCAACAGCCAGGTATCATTACTATTGTCTGTGTTTAAACAGAAATTTTTCCCCCACACTCAGCCACACATAAGCGTTCATCATCGCCTGGCCTGCTGCTCTATAGATCAGCCTGCGACTTCATTCAGCGCTGGATTCACTTGATTCACCCTGTTTTTAACCAGTGCAAAAGAGTCACTTAGGACATCTTATTCAGGAACAAGTTCCTACACTTCGTGTTCATTAATACCATCATTCCCAGGGAGTGTAAATTTGCCTCAAGGACTCATCAAGAAGAGAACACATTAAGTCAGTTCTCCAAGACAAGAGAGAGACTGCTCTGATCATTAAGGCAAAGCTGCCGCTATGAGCCATTTCCTGAGTTAGATCAGGATCCAGCAAGCATGTCGGTGAGCAAAAAGAGCATCATACTTTAATGAAGGCTATGAGACAATCTCAGTAGAGTAGCAGAGGTGGACAAATCTCTAGTCAAAGTGAAAAGTGAAAGGGAAGTATTGACCTATTGTGCTGGCATGCAGAGGAATTTGACCTCCACAGTTAACCCATCCATGCAATGAAACACACATATACACACACTAGTGGGGTGTGCACACTGGCCTGGACTGGTTGGAGGTTAGGTCCCTTGCTCAAGGGTTATGGGGATAAAGCCAGTGACCTTCCAGTCACAAGCCTGTTCTTTAACCACAAGCAGATTTCATGTTGTGGGTATTAGCTTGTGTTTTATAGTGGGCCAACAGAGGCAACAACCAGACAAAGAAAACAAACCCCACACCCTATCGACCTTAGCACAGTATTTGATCTGTGGCTACAAGACATGGTGGTGTGACACGCATCTATGCTGTAACTCCAGTGAGTGCTACTCACTCTGAATCCTGCTATCTGCTTCACTACACACATCAGCACAGCACTAATCTGCATCTGTACCTTGACTGATCAATTCGCATACACGGATGACAGGATAAGAAAATGTGCATAGGTGGAAACCAAGCAAACAATAAAATCCAGCACAAAGCTTTTATATAATGCAACACATGTTCACAATGCAGTTAGAGAGAAAGAAAATGAAGACATACTAGTGCATCTCAAAAAAATTTGAATCTAGTGAAAAAAGTTAATTTTTTTCATAATTTAATCTGAAAAAGGGAAACTTTTATATTTTATATTCATTAAATTAATTTTATATTCATTTAATATAAAATATTTCTAGCCTTTTTGTGTTACAGAAATCCAGTATCTCAAACAGCACACACAACCACAATCATGGGAAGACTGCTGACTCGACAGTTGTGGAGAAGACGATCATCAACACCCTCCACAAGGCCACAGAAGGTCGTTGCTGAAAAGGCTGGCTGTTCACAAAAGAAATATTCTAATCATTTGAGATACTGGATTTCTGCTTTTCATGAGCTACAAACCATAATGATCAAAATGGAAAAAAATGCTTGAAATATGTCTCTTGATTTGCACTGAATATAAAATATATAACAGTTTACCTTTTTCAAATTAAATTATGAACAAAATTAGCTTTTTTCTGATTAGGCATGGCTGTAAAAAAATGCAACCATGGTTGAAGTTATTTTTCCTGGAGTGTGCCTTTGACTAGAGGAAGTGCATTTCTTCTATTCAGAGCAGCTGAAGCTCTGGGCAGAAACACACAGAAGCTTCTCTCAATGACCTCACTGGGACAAGTGATACTTACAGATGCCATTCTTAGCTCTGTCAGGCAGGTTTTTCCACAGCTCAGTCACTGCATTAAGATGTGCACAGAGCGACTTACAAACTTATGAACGTCTGCAATTAAAGATGAATTTGGAAATGCCCGACCCACTGCCCCCCAAACAAGCATTCTGACCCAGAAGTCTGTTTTCCCAAACCACCTATTATATTTTTGCTAAGGCCATGTCTTAATCCACTGTTTTTGTTTTAATTTTTTTAAGACATTCTACATATCTGTGAGGTTATACAAGTAATAGTCTAACTAAAGAAAAAAATTGCACTTTTAACAAACAATAACTGAAAAACGAATGCTCCGATGTACAGCAGACTGTCTGCAAAAACACTCAGACAGACCCTTACATAAGCAATGACAACAAACATTAAGTGAGCATCTAACATATAATTGCAAAGAAGTGCAGAGCTCTTAACTATACTGCTTTGGGTTTGCAGCTCCACCCAGGCGTCGTGAGGGAGCCCCACAAAAATACAAGGCAAAATTACGGGTTGCAGAGGAACACACCCAACCGCAGAGCTATCTGACATCATCCAGCCTATTCAGGTCAGTTGTAAACCAATGGGATCTACAGAACTGATCCTGACCCTTCACCCTGAGAATATGAAATCAGAAATTGTATGAGAGAAAGGTTATGAAAGCAGGTCTATGAACTAATGAACTGAGGTACTAATCTGGTGGCCTTTTTAGAACAAGTGATATAGACAAAATAGTTTTGTGTGAGTAAACAAGATGATCTTGCATGTTTGACAGGTTTCAGGAGCAATTATTAGATTATTAGATTAGAAATCAGATTATTATCTTTAGCTGTTTATGTGAAACTGATGATCATGAGCACCTGTTTGGTATATTTGTTTGATCATACACCTGACTATAATCCTACAAAATCCCTGACTTTGTGCAAGTGTAC
>JAOVYV010000045.1:17584603-17605556 GCA_025674545.1 Hassar affinis | reverse complement strand
AAAAGCATTTTACAAACCGGATTCCAAAAAAGTATATATAAAAGGTTTTATATATAAAAGGTTCTAGGGGTTCTCTGGATAGTTAAGGTCCCTGATGGGGGAACACTGTTGTGCATAGAATAAAGGTTCCCCCTTTGCATACACATACTGCATAGATGTACTGTGCAGATGTGCACATTAATATAATTCTGAATACACACAGAAAAGAGAACATAAGGACATACACAGAAAATTAGTAGTATAATTTCAGAAAAGGCAGCAATTTCAACATCACTGTTCATCTTCCCGAATAAATAAATGAAACCGAATAAATAAATGAAGATCCCAAACGAAAGGCACATGTTGCCAAACAGAAAAATGTTCAAAGCTCACTGAGCTCATATGATCCTCAAGTCCCAGACAGATTAAGTAGTTAGAGTACAGTTTCTTCACTCTCCTCCGTGACCACGCTCAGGTGACTCTTCCTCTGTGTAGATATGGCTCCCCAAAGACGACACACCATCCCACCTCTGTGAGTACACACCCAAAGACAATTTCAGAATTAAATTTGATACACTGTTTTACAGAGCTTCAAGACCTCATGTCACAACTCCAAGTCAAGTCTCTTAAGGTTGTGTCATCTGTGGCTGTGTGTGAGATAATAAAGTGTACGAGTCAAGTAGCAAGTCTCCTAAGGATGAGCCTCAAGTCACTGTGTGTTTGACCTGAGTGCAACTCAAGTACAAGCTGCAAACTTGAGTCCCTGTCTCTGCCTCATGCTCACAGGGATGGACAAATCAGTGTCCAAACATTTTTTATTCTTAGTTTCCCAGCAAAAGTTTTCTTCTGGCATGAATGTGTAAACTTAATGTGCCTTATTAAGTTGATTGAATGGATGTTTTTCAGAACCAGGAACAAAACACTGATGAGAACAAGAAAAAAAGCAACCTAATGGTTAAACATATCAAAAGAAAGTAAAGTTGCTAGCTATACTCCAATACATTTTTACATGTAATCTGGGAATGCTGGTCAACATCTTTCTGACCTGGGCACAAACACAATGTTCTGCATCAGAAATTCTTTTTGTTGTTGCCAGGACTAGGCATCACACTAGAGCTTTCACTTGCCCCATTGGCTAGCCATTGAATGTCCTCCCCTTGCACAGTTAATGAAATATGGCTGAGTTTGAACAAATGCTTACTTGATACCACAGTACTTGAAGTCATCTTTGTTGGCCATTTGGAGCAGGATGTCTAATGTGAAGCCATGAGTCACGAGCTGGACAAGAAAATTCCATTTATTTTCACATAGTCAATTATTTGCACTCTCTGCATGGCAGTGATGAGTAAAGTGTAACAGAGACACACTCACTGTGTTGATAGTGTGTTCATCTACTGGGACAGCCTTCAGCCAGCGCACCATGGCCAGAGTCTGAGCATTATGGTTATTATCTGCACGGGATAATGACATGCCAGAACATATTACACAGATATAGTCATTCTCTTTCACAAATGATTTATGCTGACAGACATGTAAAGAAAGAGATAGAGAGAGAGATAGATAGATAGATAGATAGAGAGAGAGAGAGAGAGAGAGAGAGATGGTCTATTCTTGAGCAGTGCCATCATGCCAAGAGAGATAGAAAGAGAGAGAGAGAGAGAGAGAGAGAGAGAGAGAGAGAGAGAGAGATGGTCTATTCTTGTGCAGTGCCATCATGCCAAGACAATGAAATATGAAGAGTAGGGAAATGTTTCAGTTTCTGCCAGCATTTCAGTCCACATCAGCTTCAGGAGCCTTTATCCATCTGTCCACCAAAACACAACTCTTCCTGCATTTTTTTGACATGCACTGTCTTTTTTTTCCCACTTAGGTGAACGAGCGCAGTTTATGCTGCGTTTGACTAAAACTCTTTTCTGACCTCCTAGAAAACTCCACAACTGCTTTACTCTGAATTCCTACTTGGAATGTTGGGAAGGTCTTCTCAGCAAGTGAAATAAGCAAATCAATCAATAGCATCAGCAGTCAAAGTAGCACTTCTTTACTTTTAAATGAGCTGTGTCTCTGTCTATCTGTCTTTCTATCTGTCTAGATACAGTATATAGACAGACAGACAAATAGATAGCAGACAGATACAACGATCAGCTGTAACATTAAAACCACCTCCTTGTATCTACACTCTTTGTCCATTTTATTAGCTCCACTGACAAAACAAAAATGAAAGTGTTAATAGTTTATTTTCATCAATTAACAAAATGCAGTGAATGAACAGTAGAGAAATCTAACTCAAATCAGTATTTAGTGTGAGCACCCTTTGACTTCAAAACAGCATCAGTTTTTGAAGGAACTCGGCTGGTAGGTTGTTCCAAACATCTTGCAGAACTAACCACAGCTCTTCTGTGGATGTAGGCTTCCTCAGATCCTTCTGTCTTTTCATGTAATCCCAGACAGACTCGATGATGTTGAGATCAGGGCTCTGTGGGGGCCATACTATCACTTCAAGGACTTCTTGTTCGTCTTGACACTGAGAATAGTTATTAATGACATTGGCTGTATGGTTGGGGTTGTTGTCCTGCTGCAGAATAAATTTAGGGCCAATCATACGCCTCCCTGGTCTTACTGCATGATGGATAAGTATCTGCCTATATTTCTCAGCATTGAGGACACCATTAATTCTGACCAAATCTCCAACTGCCTTCTGTTACAGCCAAATATTTCTAATTTTGACTCATCAGACCAGAGCACCGGCTGCCATTTTTGTGCACCCCAGTTCCTATGTTTTTGTGCATAGTTGAGATGCTTGGCCTTGTTTCCATGTCGGAGGTTTGGCTTTTTGGCTGAACTCTTCCATGAAGACCACTTCTGGCCAGACTACTCCAGACAGTAGATGGGTGTACCTGGGTCCCACTGGTTTCTGCCAGTTCTGAGCTGAAGACACTGCTGGACAACATCTGATTTTGAAGGGCAATAAGCCCTTAATAAGTGTTTGTCCCTATAATAAGTGTTTGTCATCTGCTGCATTAAGTTTCCTTGGCTGACCAGTGCATCTACGATCCTCAATGTTGCCTGTTTCTTTGTGCTTCTTCAAAACAGATTGAACAGTACATCTTGAAACCCCAGTCTGCTTTGAAATCTTTGTCCTGTGACATAAAACTGTCTTCCACAGCCTCATCTTGGTACAGAGTTTGGCTGTTTCCCCACCCAGTTTCAAGCTCCTACACAGCTGTTTATGTTTCAGTTAATGACTGTGTTTCAACCTACATTGGAATTTGTTTGATCATACACTTGACTATAATCCTACAAAATCCCTGACTTTGTGCAAGTGTACTTATAAGAATTGATGCTGTTTGAAGGCAAAGGGCAGTAACACCAAATACTGATTGCATTTTGAGTTTTCTTTTGTTCACTCACTTTGCATTTTGTAAAAATAAAGAATTATTATTTGTATGTTTGAAAGCATTCTTAGTTTACAGCATTTCTCCACACCTGTCTAAACTTTTGCACAGTACTGTATATATAATTATAATTATCATACCCCTAATTCTATCTACAACAATGCTAACTGCATTTCATTGCCTTGTACTTGGACTGAGCAATGACAATAAAGTTGAAACTATCTATCTATCTAAATTCATAATCTACAATGTTCATGTTCTCACTGAACAGAGACAGCTCAACAAATCAAAACTCAAAACTAAATCACTTCCAGTGGCCATATATTTAACTCAATTTCTGGAGAAAACAACAGAATATAATATTAGAAATAACAATCCCATCTAATGACGCATGATTATTTCAACAGCTCCACTGATTATTTCATTGTGAAAACAAGCGCAAAATCATTATCGAGGCGTGGCTGATGACTAATGCAATATCCCACACATACACGTCAGGTCTGCAGACATGCATGAGCAAGTGAGGACAATCCAGCTGGGCACCACTTCTCTGTCACACCTTTCAGGAAGTTCAGACAAGAGCTTTATTTAACATGCACACAAGTCAGGCTAACCATTTCATCCTGTAGCTCTATTTGACTTCAAGTGAAAGCCTTGTAATAATTAATGTATTAAAAAATAAAGATTGGAGGTAGAAGTAAATATATTTACCATTTCTCTGTGTTGCAGCTGTGACTTTTAGTGTGTCTACTGCTCCTTGGACGTTCTGCAACGAGTTCGTTAGAAGTTCTTGGTACTCCTTCTCTTTCTCATTTAGTTGAGTCAGCAACCTGGAAATGAAACGTAATGCATGGTTCATGTCAGGACTGAGGCTACACAAACTATTACACTATAATTACTCACCACCCTGTGACATTTACAAGTTTGCCATCAGTCACTAGCTAATACAAATGCTCGTCATAATCCCTTATGACAAAAGATGCTTTACAGATTATTTCTCTGCAACACGTGGGGTATGTGATGAGCAATCAGGTGGACTAAACACAGTTTACAGTTTTCATCATTATCATTTCAACAATCAAGTTGTCTGGTCACTTGAATTGAATGGCTTAAATATAAATCTATTTCAGTTTAAATGGAACTATGAAATGCTTTTAATATGATTTTCAATTTGTATCGCTTATATGTGTATTCATTTGTGTGCCTGATTTAAAGGTATCCAATGTCACTAGCTGTACTGGTTTAGCCCTTCAAATAGTCAATTCTCTATCTGCATTTTACATTAAGTAATTTAAAAACCTCTACCACAATGCCCATAGAAACCCTGGAAAACACTGCCAGCACTGTCAGCATGTTATTAACTAGAAGTGCACACAGAGAATGCAGTCCTCCACCAAAGTCAATATGCAAGTTTTTTCACGACGGGTTCGGACATGCATGACAAATTCAGTTCAGGATGGGATCGCACATGCACAACAAACCCAGTTCATTCTTGCCAGATCTCACAAAAAGAATAGGTGCATCCATGCTGCGACTCAGATCTCCTCCAACACTTGTTTATGGATGTAATGGATTCTTTGGTTGGCCTCTGCTACACACTTCCTCTAAACTTCATGACAGTTTTCCCAAAATCCTGCTCAAAGGCAAGCCAACAAACAAACCCCACCAAAAACATCACCTCCTCAGCAGAGGTAATAAACATTTTGGTCCTGTGATCTGTGAGAGCCTACTCACACCCACAGTAAAGTAAAAAGTACAAAAGAGAACAACTTTTTATACCAGACACCACAAGATCAATGCACACCTCTAGTCTCAACTAAGGCCTTATGAACTTTCTGGCAAGATTTCAAAAGAAACCAACAGAAAAAAAAGTTCACTTCATCCTGTTCATATCTGTATTTATATTCATTACAGATATTATAATAGAACAAACCTGTTCAAACCAAACTGAAAATGATTCCTAGTGTATTATTGTAATATTCAATTGATATTTCAAATCTTTTTCTCTATTGTTTAAATTTAAGCAAACAGCAAGCTGGATACCTCTTGGTCTCCTGACATAGCAAGATGAATTCCTGGGCGAGGGGGCTACAGCTGGTGACGAGGCCGTTAACTGGCCTGGCACTAGCGCTCTCTGGCCTGCGCTGCTGATGTTCTTGAGACGTCTCGTTAGTCTTCTTGTGTGATTTTGGGTTTGCTTCCTCGTCCAGCTGTACCGTTTCAGGACAACATTCCTCCCCCTCAAACGATGACTGGAGCTGCAGCTTGAGCTCTGAGAAACACAGAACTGGTGTGAGAGAAGGTGCTGGAAGTTATAGCAAATGTGGTGATGATTTATGCCCTTTGTTAGGGTTGGGAAATATACCAGGCAGAAGCACAGTAATGGCATCTTGTACAGCCTGTCTAAGCAGGTTATCCAAAGCAAACATCCAATGAGGTTTCACCTGCTGTTGCCGCAGGACCTTCTTCACCTGTAACACATTAAACACGAGAGCGTATTCAGCAACATGACATTTGCATTGCGTTCAAGAGTTAAAATCAGTGACCAACACAGTGATCGCTGCATATCAACTATCACATACAGCATCCTGGAAGCTGAAGAGTGCCGCCTGCAGGCTGCAGAAAGGGACTGCATCATTATACAGGCTAGTGCGCAACGCCTGGAGGCGGCTGGTCAGCTCCTTCCTATCTGGGGAGCGGATGTTTTCTCTCAGGCAACCAATCAGCTGCTTGATGTGCTCAGAATTGATTTGGGTCTCTTCACTCTGCAGGACAAAAGGCTCTGCATTTCACATAAACTGCTCTGAATATTCAAAGTGAGAGCAAACAACCGACCAACTAAACTTCATTTCCCGTACAAGGACAAAACCACACACACAAACAAAGGCTTTATGTGTTCACATGTATACCTGTGGGAGTGACTCAGTTATATTGTGCACTACTTGGCTTATATAGTCAGTAAGGACTCTGTGCAGAGTGCTCCTCCTCTCACTGTCTTTCCTGAGCAGGAAGAGACCTAGTTGTTCTCCTGACACAGCAGGACTCATCATGTCCTGTGGTCCCTCTGGTGTCCTGTTTCACACACATATACATACATACAGACACGCACACACACACACACACACACACACACACACACACACTCAGAACTCAGAACTCAGAACTCAGAAACACACACACTAGTGCACAGTCCTTCATTGAAATGACTGAAATGATGTTTGCTGGTACTCTAGCTCACAGCAGGAAGTTGTTGGTGCAGGGAGGGCTCTCTGAAATGTCATTTTCTCTGAGGCAGTGGATCATTTTACTCAGATTGAGGGAACTAGACAGGTCTATCCTGTCAGCATCAACGTCCTCCACAAGCACAGCTATGGGTACAGACATGCTCCGCTGGAATTCTCCTGCTGGTAAAACCAAATCAGAAAAGTGTCATTTTTACTCACTTAATAACAATTGTTACTTATTCTGCGAGTTAAATTTTATAACTTTATAATTTTATAGACCAGTTATAATTTCGCTGCTGTCAATATGCAGAAACTCTTTAAAATGAGACTTGAAATATAACTTTTTGTATTGATAAACTGCAGGACTCAAATCACTTCGGCATCAACATTGTAGAAATATACACATCAGTAACAACCAAGGCATTGCCAATACTCGACATTACTCCAACTACAGCAGTATAAAGTCAAAGGCCAAGACCAAATAAGACACAGGACTATCTATGCTGTGGTAAAGATCTTGCACATCTTGCACAGGCTGTCACATGTGTGTCTACCATCATAAGCCACAAGTAACAAACACATCCTCTACAGGGCAGGAAATGAAAAACGTGAAGGACACAATGAAGTTGTAATTCCCATTCAGACTTTACTGAATAGAATTAGAATTAGAATTATTATTATTATTATTATAGTCTCTGCAAAGACAGTACTGAGCTCCTGGTGTCTCATGTTGTTAATACACAGTGGGCAATATATCGTTATCCACTACTTCGACGACTCTTTCACTCTGCACTTTACACTCTAAATACTGCTGCAACTCCTAGTTATGTTTACATCATTTGACATTAATCTACCTCACTCCACCTAGTACAATATCTGTGTTCATGAAAATATAACAAATCTTTCTTATATGCTTATGTAAATATAGATATTAGCTTATGTAAATAAGGATATGTATAAATAAATGTATATCCTATTTTAATTCATGTCTATTCTTATGTCTGTCTACTATATTTAAGTGCAAATATACAGGTGTTCGAAAATGAAACTGAAACACCTGTCATTTTAGTGTGGGAGGTTTCATGGCTAAATTGGACCAGCCTGGTGGCCAAACTTCATTAATTGCAATTTTGAAGGCATCAGCCCTTCTGTGTGCTTCTGTTCATTAAGCTTATCCATATATTAAGCTTATCTGCATTGTGACACAGATGCACAAAAAAAAGCTTGAGTGTAGATGTGCTGGCTCACCAGTATAGCTTTGGTCTGCCTCTGTTAAGATGGCTTGCGTTGGCTTGCTCCTCTTCTTGGTGCTGCTCTTAAGGAAAGCATCCTTCAGCAGGTCAGCTGCTGTGGCCCTCTTGTCAGGATTGGGCTCAAAGCAGCGCATGATGAAGGATTTCGCCTCCTCTGACATGCACTCTGGCACAGTGGGGTGGATCTTAAACATGCCGACCTGTACGAGATAATATATGTACGAGATTATTATATATATACAGTATATGCTCTTAACTGGTGCAATGTGCAATTAATGAAGATTGGCCACCAGGCTGGTCCAGTTTAGCCATGAAACCTCCCACACTAAAATGACAGGTTTCACAGTTTCATTGTCTAACCCCTGTATATACTGTATATCTACCTATATACAATATACAAAGTATCTTTCAAGTACAAGTGGCTCTAAAGAAATGTGCAGATATGTGGGTATAAAAATGTGCACATATGAGGTATATTAATATGTGTACAGATGCAAATGCTAATAAATAATAAGTTAAGTGTGTAATCTGTAGTGTTAAATGTATAGTATGAGAGTTCAGCAATGTGAGTAAAGTGGGGAAGAAACTGTCACAGAGTCAACCAGTCCTGACACGGATGCTCATGTACTGTATTTCCTACCAAATGGCAAACAGTGTCTATTCCAGCAGTGTAACAAATGTAAAAAAAAAAGTTTTTTTAATTGTCATCCCTGACAGCACCTTGAACATGGCTGCCTGTGGGCTGCCCAGCTCATGGAAAGGGGTTTTCCCAGTGGCCATCTCTATAACGGTACAGCCGAGAGACCAGATATCAGCCGGCTTCCCATAACCCCGCGGACCCTGGTCTATAATCTCTGGAGCCATGTACTGCAAAGTCCCTACACACAAAGGATGAAAGGATTGTAAATGGTTTAAAAGGTTTGTAATGTACATTAAACACACACACACACACACACACACGGCAATAAACATAAAATGTATGTTATTGCAAAGTGACTGAAAGACAAAGGTCACCTGTAAAGGTTTCTGTACAAGGGTTGATTCCTGCTAGTCTTTTAGATGTTCCAAAATCAGATATCTTGAGGACGCCGCTGTACGTGTTGATCAGGACGTTATCACCCTGGTGGAAGGAGTCAAGCAAGAACAATCTTAAAATATGTTTGAAGCATTATGTTGGTTCACATGCTCACTTTCATCATTAACCCAAATGTACCTTGATATCTCGGTGAACTATCTGGTTATCATGGAGGTATTTCAGTCCTTCCAGGATCTGCTTGGTGTAGAACACAATAGTGGGCTCGTTGTCTTTAAGAGAACCCCACTTTGATCTTAAGAGTGAGGACAAACTTCCTGTGGAAACAATGCCTCATATTTTCAGCCAAGTTAGTTACAGGTCTGCATGCTCATGTGTGCACATGTTACGTTATTAAAGAAAACATTCCCTGTACTGCAAAGAGCAATGTGCCAAAGGCACTTCCTGGTTTACAGAAATCTTCCCACACACACAAACACTTTGAGAGGTTTCAGTTTGACCATACAAGTCTTCTTTTCTACACGCAATGCTGGGTGACACTGTTATTAGGGTGAATAAGGTGGAGCAGTTTTACCGCCTGGCACCTCCTCCATGAAAATCTTGATGAAGCCACCCTCGCTGACAGAGCCCAGGTACTGCACAATGTTGCGATGCTTCAGTCTCTTGTGTAATGTGATCTCTTCGTGGAGAGGCTGAGAGTAACTGGCAAACACAAATAAATCCAAAAGTGCATAGAGAGAAAAAAAAACTGTTGTTCTAATGTTATCTGTAAGTTGAAAGTAATAATGCTTGATAAACACTTAAAACATTCTAAACAGGCTTCAACCTGTCATGCAGGAAATGATCAAGCCCTTGGGAAGACAAGGGCAAATCTGTTTCCAGTTAAACAGAAGTGGGTAAACACTGCTGAAAATAAATCGGTATGCTAAATCAGCTCATTAGGCTACAAGATATAAATTGTAGTGCTGTCATATTTACGTGCTAACAAGTTAAAGAATTAACCACGATTTTAAAAGTTAATGGCACTAAAAATGTTAACGCAAATTAAAAATGAGTTAAACTACACAAATTGGCGACGTCAGGGAACACAAACATTCCGAAATTGCCCATTATGTCAGTCATTTTAGGCTGCATTCCGATCACAAGGGTCCCTAAGCTGTATCCCTGCTCCCTACACACTGCACAGGGTACAGAATCCCAAGGGCTCTTCATAGGGAACTCGGTCACAAAAACAGCTCTATTTGGGACACGCTACAATGTCAACAACAGCAGACAGCACCACGACAGCATCACTTTTGAAATAAATGTGATGAAACGTCTATGACCTGTGGGTGATGTATTTTAACTGTCTAATGTATGTTTTGGTTGTCATTTCTACTGCACAGTGCACAGTCAAGTGAATAATGGAGGCAACATTCAACATTTCTCTTCAAATAGACAGGCAATAAATGGCAGTATCACTCTCAATGGCCCTACGATGCCTACCTGCACGTGCAACGCAAATCAACATGTGCGATAAAAGCAAGATAAAAAGTTTACACCTCATGGCGGCTCTAATAAATAGCAAAAAAAAAAATCTGAGCATGTCCATACGTGCTGTCTTTCTCTGGAATCTCCTTGATGGCAATGCGCACTTGATTGATCAAGCATCGCCCAGCATACACCACTCCGTAAGTTCCTCTCCCCAGCACCACCTTCTCTCCATTCTCTCCTGTCTCATACAGGAACTGGAAGTAAAACAGCATCAGAGGTTACACATAAGATTGTTATTTTTATCTGTTGAGAAGAGACTGGGAATTTGTGTAAAGAAATAACAAATGACAGAAATAACATACTGACGAAAAGCGGAATATTTTCCACTTATGGAAAGATTACAACTTTTTATTTGTTATGACTGACACATTACTATTTGTAATTAATTATTGTTACATTTCATGTTATGGAACATCACAAGAAAAGTTAGTTCCTGTAATTGCTTATGTAACAGGAACTATAAATAGACAGCCACCCTCCCTTTTCCCATTTCTCTCTCTCTCTTTCTCTCAACTAACAAGACAATACAACAGCCTCAACATCCAACAAGTCTCGTCCTTCTTGTTACTAATTTGTGTGCTCAGCAAGGTAGCTATTGACAAAAACCTACTCTGGACATTTGACCTTGCTGTGACCTTCCCACAATCTAATAAGACCATCAGCTGGCTACAATGATAATTCCATAGAAATCATACAAACATTCAAACGCACATTCTTGAAATAACTTGCGAACCAGACTACTGGTGGAAACATATGTCGCACAGCTTGTTGAGCTACTGAGATGCTGGGGCAGACTCCTCCGTACTGTAAACTTTCTGTGTATATAAAGTGACTGACATCTATGGAAGCTTCTAGAACTGTTTTCATGACAATGGAAAGTTATCACGGTTTTGCGATTTTCAGCGAGGTTTAATAGTTGGAGCTGGTGATATGGGTCATAGCATTTCAGAGGTAGAAGCAAAGTTTGGATTTTCACATATGAGCATTTCAAGGGTGTAGCATGACAAGAATTCTGGCAAAACCTTGATCTTACAACAGCAGCATGGCGGTAAATAGACTCTGGGTGACCACGCTACAGGTGTGGAACACTGGCTCAAGTAACATCAAGATTCAATGCTGGGGCCTCAACAAACGTGAGGACTGTGCGACGTTCCCTCAAAAATCCCGTGGGGTGACCTACTAAGGATTAACCAGTTTTTCTGGTACACATATACATTATCTAACCATATTATTCTCTGCTGTAAAGAGGTAACTGTAAAGAGGTAATGAATATAATAATGTTAGGACTGACTTCCAATGGTCCTCCACTGTCCAAGGTGGAGTCGTCCCCTGGACCTTCAGCCACACAGATCAGAGAGTTCACCAGCTCACAGAATCTGAATAAAGAAAGTCAGACTCACATGTGCACAACAGAAACCCAAAAAGGGACATGTACAGGAGCATTAACATGCTTTACCATGAAAGCAACCTTTTTAGTTATTGTTTAAATACCCAAAAGAGGCAAACAGTTTTCCACTTACAGTTTTCCACTCTCTCACTAAAATATGACCAAAGTCAAAAGTAAATAAAGAACAATGCTGGGTGGAATGTTCCTGTTTAATATCTTCAGCGCAATCTTAAAAACAAGTTCCCCTTACAAGTTTGATATTGGCTTAAATGTAGAAGAATAACCTCATGGCCCCACCCCATAGCTTTCTTCATCACTCACCCTTTGCAGTGCAGATCGCTTGGAAAACACAGCTGGAAGTCATCGGAGTTGTGAAGCACGTACAGGAAACAGCTCCGCTCGTCATTTTTAGAGATACTAAAAGCGAAACATGTCAGAACATGTAAAATATATAGCCTGTCCAAGTATCTGTCATCCAGGGTGTGTATGAATAAATCATAATCTATATACTGTCTGATGTCTATAATTCCCTCTTCCATCCTTCCAGTATTTGTTTGAATCATTTGCCTGCCACTGGTGTGGAAGGAGCAATAATTGTACTATAAGACAAACGCCAGCGAGAAAAACATTGTAAAACTGCAGGGCAAAGCTTTAATTCATAATCAGGTCAATAATTTATCTTCTGCAGTGTTTTATATACACAAATAAACATAGAAGGCTTTCATTAAGGAAAGCAATTTCAGGTGACACAGAGGTAAAAACAGAGCTGCTTTTACTGAGTTGCTGATCATATCTGATTCTGAACCATAATAACAAACAGCCAAACCCAACATTTTGTGTTGCAAACATGTAGCTGGAAAACAAACCACCTGCTGCTCTGAATGAAAAAAAAAAAACAGAGGAGGGGGAATGTACACAATGGCTTTGACTTGCAGCCAACATGCCAGTCATGACTCAGTCACAAAAAAGGAAACTGCAGATGTACCAAGGAAAAGAAATCAGGAAATGTGCAATACCTCTCTTGTAAAAAAAAAAAACAGAGAGAGAGAGAGAGGGAGGGAGAGGGAGGGAGAGAGACAGATAGACAGAGAGACTGAAAGACAGTCAGAATGAGAGGCACAGAGAGGAAGATGGGGACAGACAAAGGGATACAGAGAGAAAGAGAGGCAAAGAGTGTAAGATAAAGACAGAGACAAAGGGAGACAGAGAAAAAGAGAGGCAGAGAGTGTAAGATAAAGACAGAGACAAAGGGAGACAGAGAGAGGACGAGAGATACAGACAGTCAAATGGAGACAGAGAGAGGAAGATAAAGTCAGAGACAAAGGGAGACAGAGAGAGAAAGATGGATACAGACAGTCAGGGAGACAGAGAGAGGAAGACAAAGACAAAAAGAGACAGACAGGCAGGCATAGGCATAGACAGAGACAGGCAGAGAGAGGAAGATACAGACAAACAGTCAAAGGGAGACAGAGAGAGGAAGATAGAGACAGAAAGACAAAGGGAGACAGAGAGACAGACAGGCATAGGAAAACGGAGAAAGAAACAGACAGACAAGCAAAGGGGGACAGAGAGAGAGAGAGCGAGAGCGAGAGAGATACACCCAGGTGTCCATACCTCACTCCGCGTATTGCTGATGCAGGGAATATCCACTCATGTAGGCCTTTCTAAATGAAGCAAGGTGTAATTGAACATGACTATTCACAATTAAATTAATATGAACACACACATACACACACAGCATGCATGCTTACACAGACACTATCTAGTGAGCCACACTACACAAAGCATCTGATATGTACTGCATGACATGAAACTGTGGCACACAAACACATTCTAGTCAAATAATGAACAACAGTGTACAATGGAAGGACAGTAACAACAGTGTAATCTGTATCTGATGCAGCTAGTTTATGATCACTGTCTTGTTGTTGTGCAAATAACACCCAAGAGCATTCATGTTCAACAACCTATACGCAGTGCGTTAACTCTTGCATGTGAACGTCACACTAATGTGTCACATTACAAACAGAGTAACTAAACCCCAGCTGTGTAAACTGCGATAAGCAGGGATGCTTTACACACTGATCAGTAAAGCCGCTCTCCTTTGATTTCTTTAATTATTTAAATTCTCTTTTAATAATTCAGTATTATGGCCAGTGCCATTCAGCTGGAACCCTGAGCAGACAAGCGCATGAGCATGGTGCATACCTGTGCTGGTGTAACATGGCTCAGCTGCACAGTGCGGCTCTTGTCCTCCTCACACACGCTCAAGATGCTGGGCTGGAATATTTTAGAGGGCTCTAGGATCAGGACCTGCAAGGGCAGCCATTACAGAACTATTTTTTCTTTTGTAAGTTTGTAAATGAAGTGCTTGGGTGGAGCGGACATCGTGACGATCTCTGACACACTTCTTGCCCTACAACTTGATTCAAAGCATGAGTCATCCTAATACACTACTTCTGCTAGGAGCTTCTGTATTATATGAAATATATGAATCTTATTCTGGTGCTACTGATGGTCCCACATAGATATCCTGTAGACTTGCACTTAATGGCCAAATCTCATCATTGATTTATCTGATAATCTCTCCAGATACAGTAGACTTCTATCTAGGAACTACTGCTGTAATAATTAGAAAGACTGTTCTGTCCTCATCCCAGGACTCCTATTCACGATATTTTCATACTGGACATCCTTTGAGCACAATCTGGTGTTTACCAAAAGAGGATGGGTTCCCTTTCTATTCTGGTTCCTCTTATGGTCTCTTCCTCAAGTTGTCTCAAGAGTTTTTTTTTTTTTGCATCTAGCTTGTTCACTGGAGATCTAAATATAAACCTACTGCCAGATTTCTCTGAAGTTGCTTTGGGACAATATCTATTGTTAAATGCAGTACAGAAATAAATTAGAATTGAAGCCATTACACCCGTACCGGGCAACGTGCTGTAGAAAGAGTAGGTTTGCATGCTTGCATATGAAGCTCCATCCAGAAGTCCACAATTTCCTCTCTGGCATGCTTCATCTCTGGTGGCTTGGCAAACTGTTTGTACAGAATGTATGTCTCCATGATTGAGCCAACATACCTGCAATAAAATCCAGAAAGAAAGAACACAAAATAATATACAAAATGTTAATCCCTGGACAAAGAAGTGATAAAGTGTGGACATGGATAACCTGGACATGAATTGAGGCGCTCACCACATTGGTGCTTTGAGACGGTAGAGTTTCTCTGAGGCTTCTATTACTTTCTTGTGCTCATTGGCCAGAATCCCAGCTCCAAGGTAGAACCCGACATCCCAGTAATCATCCATCTTCTCCAAACTGCCCTTCCTACCGAGCAAACTGCTGAGAGTGACACCTTTCAGCCGGAACAAAGAAAGCAAGCACAACAGTACACAGCAGTTTCAGTTTCACAGAAATCAGGCCCCACTTCATTCCAAAATCAGTTACAGTGTCCAAACCCAAGTACAGTTTAGAAGTGAAAATAATTACAAGGGTAACAGTATCAGTTCAAGCCAAAACTTTATTGTTTCCTTAAATGGAGAAGATGCGATATAAATGTTAGACATGTACCAATCTTTCTCAGCTGAAGAGAAGAGTCAAGTTCATGGCCGGCAGCCATGAGAAGCACCATGTTGTTAATGCCAGAGTGCAGCGAGGGCTCCATTTGAAATGCCTTACCATACCTTGGAATAAACATGTGGATACAAAGAATCAGATGAGACTGAGTTGTAGCAGCCTTGTAAAGAACAGAGCAATGTCACAAGATTAATTCACTATGTGCACCATCATATTTATTATCACCAACAGAATGGCCATCCTTTCTCTGAGATAAGGCTCTCTCCAAACACTTGGACATCTTAATCTTATGCTGTAGATATGAAACATGCAAGTCATCATTACACACAATAGCCAGCAATAAAAATTGCTATACTATTATTACTGTGTTCTGTAACGCTGCTTTCCTTTTGCCATTCGTTTGATCTAAGCAAAAATTAAAAACTGAAATCCTGCTTGTATGCACAGGGGTCATTAGATGGCACAGTATGGTCCAAATGGAGACCTGGCAAAGAATTTCGGAGGACCGAACTGAGTCCTTGAAACATGTTACATGCATTTATTGAAATTATTTATCTGCAGGCAGCTGGTGAGACCAGAGAGTTGGTAAAGGACATAGCTAAAGTCATTAGTTCAGAAAGGGCAGAGTTTATACTTCAACAGATTTTACATTCTATTTAATTCAAGCTCTCTGGTCTGATTAGTGAACAGACAACATGGCTTGTAGGGCTGCTACTACTGACTAGTTTTCTATCAGTTAACCTACTGACTATTCTGTTGATCAGTCAATTAATCTAATCGATGGGCAGCACAGTGGCTTGGTGGCTCGCACTGTTGCCTCACAGCGAGAAGGTCCAGGGTTCAATCCCAGGTGGAGCATTCTGTTTTTTTTCTGTGTGGAGTCTGCATGTCCATGCGGCATTACTCCGGGTACTCCAGTTTCCTCCCACAGTCCAAAGACATATACAGTTAGGTGAAGTTGAGATACAAAATTGCCCCTGACTGCATTTGACATTGAACTTGTGTTTATCGATGTAACCTCGTTCCTGTCTTGAATAGCCATAGATGCTGAAGTGATGTTAAATAAATGATTAATTTTCCTCCAAAAAAATCTAACTGACCATTTCATTTAAATAAGGTACATGTGTAGATTATGTATATACAGTAGGTACAGAATCTACTTTACTGCTTTAAAAATGGGTGTATTTAACAACTACAAGGACAAAACATATTAAAAATTTCTTCCTACTAATAGTAATTTAATAAACATACAAAGACAACGCGCATCGTTGTTTTGCCTTTTCTGGCAGTCCATCATGCCGAACAGCACTTGTAAGCTTTCTCTTAGCACTAGTGCTGCTGTGATCTGCCACTGAAACTTTGCACAGTCTGAAACCACCTGTTTGCTTTCTGATCATTTGAAGTACATCTGTACTTTCAAAGCCCTGAATCTCTGGAAACTTTTACACTGAACCTCTTTCGCAACCGATCTGGACTCGATTTTTAAAAACCGTAGCGCTGTCTGGAGCCAAAGATGACTGACGTCATGCATGCAGCAATTATACAGTGAAACTGAAACATTTGTTATAAAGAACTGGTACATTTATTAAAAAATAATGCATCAGTTTAAAATCTTGATATCATCGCTTATATTGACTAATTGCAACAGCCTTGATAGTTTAATGGCTTGTTTATGACAAAAATAATATGTAAGCACGAGTGGACAGTGAAGACTGTTTCTGTTCACTCCATGTCCAATTCAAAATGAATGAGTTTTATGTTACATTTCAAAAGCAGTAATATAAAGCACTGCTGCAAAACAAAACTGCAAGCCTATGCAAATTACACAGCAACGACGGCTGTGCAGGTCATTGGTTGCATCCAGCAGAGCACATATAAAGAGACAGACATCTATGAAAACTTCTAGAACTGTTTCCAGCATGAGGATGGCAAGTTATCATGAATTTGCAATTTTTCAATGTGGTGTAATGGAGCTAGGGAAATGGGTCATACCATTTAAGATTTTTTCATATATGAGCATTTCAAGGTTGTACCATGACTACAAGAATTCTGGCAAAACCTCAAACTTACGACAGCAGCGTGGCCGTAAAAAGCCTGGGTGAATGTGACCAGCGTCGGCTGGCAAGAATCTTTGATAGTCATGCGAACATGATAGTCGTGCGACACTGCCTCAAGTAACATGGGAATTCAATGCTGGGGCCACAACAAACATCAGTGTGAGGACTGTGTAACATTCCCTCCAATGTCCTGTGGGGGACCTACCAAGTATTAACTGTTGTATTAACCAGTTTTTCTGGTACTTCAGTGTATAACCAGTTTGAGTTGTCTAATGTATATCCATAAGCCACTCATTAACAATTACGCATTAAAAGATGTTAGATGCTCATATTAGTTGCTTATCCTGACCTTTGTACACAAGGAACTTTAAGAAAATGGTGTATAGGGAGTAGAGGTGAGAGACAGATTGTGGATAGGAACGGGGTGTAGCCTCTCACCAGTAGCAGGACTGATCACGGGACTTTGCATCCCTGAAGCCAGAACTCAGGAACATGTCCTTATAAATGCGTCCACAGAGACAGTAGATGTCCGAGGCCACTGGCTCTCCTGACTCAAGTATGGGCAGAATGATCGACAGAGCTTTCTTGCGGTCACCTGGGCAGTTCCTCCTAGACGGATTAGTCAAAAGTGCATGTTCGATGTAAAAACAGCCCATGATTGTGATTTCTTTGTGCAATAAGTAAATACCAAGTCTTACCTATTCAAAGCAAATATGTACTGAAACTTGATATTTGGCTGAGCAGCCACTGCACACATGGGCAGGTCATTCAGGGTTTCCACCAGATTAATTATGGACTCATAATCCTGTCAAGAAGTTCATTATTAATTTACAATCCATCACTTACTCATTTTACATGCAGTGGATACAGTGACTGATCTGTTTGGCCATAATATAAAGGCCATAATACAATTTCATTATTGTGCCATATTCCTTCATGCATCATTTACTCCGAATCTTAGGTTCAAATTTAAGAGCATTAGTCCAGAACAGGATATAGTCGGCATAACAGGCATTAATAAGTAGCAATAGGAGTAACAGGCATACTTGCCTAAAATGGCATTAGACATTAAATATTTCATTCTGTGTTATGATGCAAATGCATCGGGTTTAAACAGGCTGCTATCATACATACTGCAGAAACAAAAACATGCAGCATTCTGATTTGGTTGTCAACAGAATAACAATGATGAATACTGGCTGATACTCAGAGCTCCCATATCTAAAACAGGAACCAGCGCATGCAAAATACAGAAAGAAATTCAGGTGTAATGTAGAAGGAACAAAATCATAACCAAGCACATGTGGATACAACAATAGGAATTCAAAACAATTAATATGGCAAGAGTGAGGATTAGAGCTAGATCCCACACACACTTAGCCATAGTGTAAAGCCTGACCTGGATATCGCGGTAAGACAGCAGCAGGTTCATCACTATGTCAGGGCTGAGAAGCTCCACTGTGTCCAGGCGTTTCTGTATTCGGTTCAGCTCCTGGCCCAGGGATTCTCCACTGAAACGCTCCCGAGCCGTCCGGATCTCCCGCCGGATCGATTCGTGCACATACTCGCTAGAATAAAGTTTAAGTGAGCAGATTGTGTTATTGTACAAGCACTCTGGGATAGAAAGAACACAAAGAATAAGAAACATGAAAGCAGACTGGCTGAAAATCTGTGGACACCTGACCATCGAGTCTTCGTATGCTGTAGCATTACAGTTTCCCTTTACTGGAACTATGAGGCCCAAACCTGTTCCAGCATGACAATGACTCTGTGCACATAGCGAGGGTCATGAAGACAGAGTTTGCCTGGTGACTGGTGTGGAAGAACTTGAGTGGTCTACCCCAAGCCCTGACCTCAAATCCACTGAACAAATCTGTGCCGTAGGTCTCCTCTTGGTGTGGCTGAACGAGCGCAAATCTCAACGATTCAGGTTTTTTTTGCAACGGGATTTTAAACAATTTAAACACATGTAGGTGTGACAGTCAGGCATCCACATACTTCTGACCTTAGTGTCCACAGGACCCATAGTACCAATTGCACAAAGAACTACTAAGTAGAATATGAATATGAATATATAGTGTGATACAAATAGATAATAAGGTTGATGAGGAGTATGACATGGTTCAACCAGAGAACTTAGTATTTCTACTTTGCTTTGAATAACTGCCGAAGGCTAGGAGTGATCCTACTAACATGATTAAAAATGAAAAAGAACCATTTAAAGTGCTGTGCAAAGGTCTGATATAATAAAATTTACATTTACCTTTGTGGCATTTGGCAGACACCCTTATCCAGAGTGACTTATGTTAATTCACATTTATACAACTGAGCAGTTGAGGGTTAAGGGCTTTGCTCAGGTGCCCAACAGTGGTAGCTTGATGGCACTGGGATTTCTATTCAGTAACCCAACAACTTAACCACTGAGCCACCCCTGCCCAAAAACGAAACATCATCTACATAAACGTTTACGTAGAGCAGCAAACAGCACTGAACTAAGTCAATATTTGGCAAGACATCCGTTTGTCTTTAACAAGGCAGCAGCAGTCTCAGGTAGACTTTGTGCAGTTTTATACGGCTGGAACTTTTTCCAAGCATATTGGAGAATTTAACACGGTTATGCAGGAAACTCCGAATGTCACACAAGCAACATTTTTTTTGTCTGAAAAGTGCCGTTTTTACATAATGACACTTTCCTAATTGACTTTTTTCTGTAACATTTTTGGCTGGGAAAGTAGTAATGCTTGTAATGGTTGAATGCTTGGATCTAAAATGATGTTTACTGATCCAATAATTCAGAAGTCCTAAAATAAACAGGCAAGATAAAATTAGCATTAGAAAAAATGAAAGTGGTTATATAATAGTTGCATTGTGACTACAGTGGTATGAGGCATTCAGTGGAATCACTGCTGAACATGTGGTGTGAGCAGACTGCACATCAATGGACCAGTTTACTAAGACATAATATGAGAATGCCACATACGGAGGTTTATCCTGAAAATTCTTTAAGATAAATGTTACTGTTAGTTCGGTGATTTCCGAAATCAAAATTCTGTCAAATGCTGACCTTGCATGGACGTGTACATTCTCGAACAGCTTGACCATCTGCTCCACTAACGGTGTCAGAAGAGGTTCGATGGTAAAGCTAGGCTGCAGGATCTCTGTGATTCCCCGCATCACAGTCACGTCACAGGCAAACACCTTTCCTTGAGGTGACACCATGTAAGGAATGAAGGTGTAGCTTGCACATTGCTCCTGTTTAAGACATATTCAATCAATCAAATCAAATCAATAATGGAATTTGTAACCTTCTTAGAATTCTGGAAATTGTTTCTAAAGATTTTTGCCACATCAAAGACTTAATATCACAATGATCACACTTACTGATCACAATGCAAATACTAAAAACACATGTATGCCAATATACAGGGGTTAGACAATGAAACTGTCATTTTAGTGTGGGAGGTTTCATGGCTAAATTGGACCAGCCTGGTGCCCAATCTTCATTAATTGCACATTGCA
>JAOVYV010000045.1:17498095-17509011 GCA_025674545.1 Hassar affinis | reverse complement strand
TCCAGTGGTGCAAAATGCAAATTCTTCCAATTTTTTAGCTGGTCTTAAGATTTTGATCAGGAGTGTATATATATATACACACACACACACATATATATACAGTATATATACAGTCTTACTAGTCTTTATCCTCTTAAGGCAGTGTTTGTGTGTGTGTGTGTGTTTCAGACATATGGTTTGTCTGCCACGCTGCTCATCACTGTCTCCTCTGCATTGTGATGCAGCAGTTCTGAAGAGCAGCTGGACTCAGAGAGGAAGAGTGCTTAAACAGGCACCTTTTGTGGATCGGCTGTCTCTATTTTGGCTTTGTCATTTCTATCGCTCCTCCCAGCTCTCAATGAGGACCACAGACTGGTTTTGACATGCTAATACCAGGTCTGTTCCACTCAGGCCAGCTGAAGAGCTGCATGCTTTGCATGTGGTGGAGGAGGATGGGGAGGGGAGTGGAACTGAGAGAACAAAGTGGACAGACAGTAGTCTGAAGTGTGCCACACAGTCAGAGATTATGAAAAAGATCCAGTTTGTTTTTAGCTCATCTCCTTCCGTCCAAAGTCATAGGAATGATTGGTTCATCCTTTTCAAGTGCAAGATTTTTAAAACAGGCAGCCTTCCATGAAGCTGTTCTGCTAAATATCACTCTAGAATTTCATTTTTTAATTTGACTAGGGCACTTAAAACATGTGTGCTCAGTAAAGTGCATAAGTTCAGCAACTTATTATTCACAAAGAGCTTTATCCATGAGGGGAACAAGAATGCTATCGGACCATCAGTTACCAGATATTATTTAGGTTCAGGATTATTCTCACAGGGGCGACACGGTAGCTCGGTGGGTAGCACCATTGCCTCACAGCAAGAAGGTCCCGGGTTCGATCCTGGGGTGGTCTGGGTCCTTTCTGTGTGGAGTCTGCATGTCCTCCCCGTGTCCACATGTGTTTACTCCGGGTTCTCCGGTTTCCTCCCACAGTCCAAAGACATACACGTTAGGTTGATTGGTGTCTCTAAAGTGGCCCTAGTGTGTTTGTGTGCGCCCTACAATAGATTGGCACCCTGTCTAGGGTTGTTCCTGCCTTGTGCCCTATGCTGTTGGCTAGGCACTGGATCTTCCGTGACCCTGAAAAGGAATAAGCGGTTAAGAAAATGAATGAATGGATTATTCTCACTACAGCTCAATATCACTGGTTGGTTGAGAACAGACCAGTGAATGAAATAATATCTCGTCCGCGGTGATATCATGGTGGTCCGTTTCACATTGATGGACAGGATAGTGGGAGACTGACAAAATGTGAAACAGATAGGCCAAAGTAATTGTATACCTACAGAGCAGTTTAATAAAAAAAAAATCAAATAAGTTGTAAGTAATGTAATAAATGCAGTAAGGTTTGTAGTCATAGGAACATAATACATGACAGGCTGGTATAATATATATTGTTTCCTATAGGAGCACATCATTTTCTATCAGTTGCAATTTGGCAAATAAAGACTCATTCTATTAATGGCAGATAAATGTTTCTTTACTTCACCATATCAATGATTATCATATGTATGTTTTTCTTATATAACTAGGAATAAATATTCTGTATATTATTAGAATTAGATTATGCAGACTGTCAATCATACATGTCCCTGTGAACACACTGTTCTTGATAACATATAATGAACATTAATCAATACCTATTATTTAAATTACAGACAGCACTATTGTCAGAGTTATGGAAAATGAATCAACACCACCGGCCTGGTCAGCTTCAAGAACACAGCAGCGCTGTGGTATAAAATAAAGGTTGTCCATTAATGTTCCATACATAGATTTAAAGAAAAAAGAGGCCAGTGATGTTTATATTTTGGTATCGGCTTCTGCAACTGCTGCTTCAGGTTTTCAGAAGCCTGTCTATCCCAAGGGTAGATGATTAAGATATTGTAGGATAATATCTTATCTAATGGAAATCAATGCCAGATTGCTCTCTGTGGTTTGCTTCCAATATGCATTCATTCACAGCAGGTTCTTATTCTTCGTAGATTAAAAAAAAAGACTGTAATTCTTAAAGCACTTTGTAATATTATGGTTATCATGAACAATGTAGAGCTTAATCAAGCACTCCTGTCTCCTGCTTAGAATGCAGTATGAATTTAGGTCAAAACTAGCCTTCCAAAGTGCTGTGGCTGTTTGAACCTTTTAAAAAAAAAAAAACTTCTTTATTTTAGCTTGTCATTTTTGGCAGGCTCAAGGTGCTCACAAATACAAACCGCACCATCTGCCGTCTATAAAGCAGAATCCCCAATGTTGAATTAACACCTATGGTGTTTATATAAGTCAGGCTGGACATAGCTCAACACTGTGCTGCAGCTCCTTTTCACTATTCCTCCCTCGTGCTGGTGGCATCTGCTTCTGGGTTACTGCAGGATTAGAGCTTGACAAGAAGGGCGGATGAAACACTGACAGCATGCCGACTTCTCCAGGCCCAGATGGTCGGTCCAGTCATTCTGCGGTTCAAATAGCCACCCACACACCCACACAAGCACATACAATAGCACAGACACATGTATATGCTTTGAAAATAACAGACAGCGGACTTTATCAGTGTGAAC
Organism: Hassar affinis; assembly: GCA_025674545.1. Lineage (NCBI taxonomy): Eukaryota > Metazoa > Chordata > Actinopteri > Siluriformes > Doradidae > Hassar > Hassar affinis. The sequence continues at coordinate 17,506,425 of JAOVYV010000045.1, read as the reverse complement.
ATGGTATTAGTTAGCTGTTCCCAATTGTCCTTTAATAGTTAGATTTGTGAATCCCTCACCTCTACTAAGTACCTGATGGAAAGAAATAATCATGCCCAGAGGCTGCTGTTGATTGATATAAATGGAGAGATGAAGTGATTTTTCATTCTAACAGGAGGTGTGCATTAGTACACTGCTGTAAAATGGTGCAGTAAGATCACTGTGAGAAGAGACGTGCTGAGATGCTTGCGACTGAGAGAAATGTGTGTTGTTTTCCCTGGCTGTGACGACTCCTACCCGAGCTGAACTGGTCACTTGGACTTGCACCTGGGCGACAGGTGGTGAGTCAGCAGTGATCCACTGCTCATACTGTTTACAATGTAACTCTGTGTGTGGTATGTGTGTGTGTGTGTCCAAGAGAGTCCAAGAGCGATAGTTAGAAAGACATTCTTTCAAATACTCTACATAATGCAGCATTTAATCCCCCCACCTCTTTTTTAAGATACATTTCTTAAACCTTTTTTTTTTGTCTGTAAATGTGATAATGGATCCCCAGCATCCATGAACACATTGTAAACCCTAAGAATAAAAGATGTATTTTGTTTTGATGACTTTTTTTCTGTAAATGATGAACCTAAATGAAGGAAATAAAAGCCTGGAGTCTGGAAGTGAATAAATGTATGGGCCCATGTGTCTACTTCAGCTTAGGTTCACCTGAATGGTTATTGTGCAGTATGTACAACTTTAGAAAACTAGTGTTAGTTAGTATAAGCTTGCATAGTAGAACAAATCAAAAAATGAACTTGAACTTGTATCTGCCTAAAGGACTTCATAATGGCTTAAATTAACAATGGGTACACAATTAAATTTTTCCTCACTGTTAAGTGTTTCAGTATTATTTTTTATTAACAAGTATTAATAATATTTAGCCCTTTTAACCTGGCAGGACCCTCAACACATTCTGGACTATCAAGACTACACACATTCTCTATTAGACATTGAATAATTCGTAGCAGTTGCCGACAAACATGCTTTAAGACTAAAGTACTAAATCAAAGGTTTAATGATTTTCACCCCTAGATTTCACGAGGCGATAAAACTGCCATTGAAAACAGGCTGTTAGCTGCTGGTAGAAGTGAAAATTAGTTGAGAAATAGCCAGGATATCCTGACACGAAATGTGCCACCACATCTGTTCATCTGCAAAAGAGATAGTACAGTTTGTTCAGAGCATGAAACATTGTGATTAAATAAGAGATATAGTGACAAAGAAGCTCTTGTGCAGTTGCTTGCCATGTGATGTGAGTGTGGTATGTATTCTAAGCATTTTCATGCTCGGAATCACATGACACTAGTGCAGTTTATTCACCCGAATTTATACGCGTCCTTCATAAAATGAAGCATGAATGGACAAATAAAATTCTTGTTAGGATCAGGTCACCAAGCCGAAGGGGCACCAGACTACAGCACTAGACTTTATATACTTAATATAGATTTTATACACAGGGCCTCAAATACTCCAATTAACCTCCTCTCTCTCTCTCTCTCTCTCTCTCTTTCTCTCTCTCTATCTCTCTCACACACACACACACTCTCTCTCTCTCACAAGTACGCATAAACAGCAGGACTCCCTTCTACCTATTGAGGCACATGAAAGCCTTGCTCAACATTATAATGAACGCAGAGTTTTGTGGAGGCACTCAGTACAAACAAGCACCCACATGTTTTCATTTAATTACACCCTTAAATTTGCACAATACTTCCTTTCAATGGACCCTTCACAACTTTCATGGAGGGGTCTATGTCAGCGAAAAAATAAAGGAAAAAAAGTGCATTCTTTTGATAATTGTGGGTAGAAGACCAGGGACTCGGCTAAACAGCTTAGGAAACAAAAGACAAAAGTGTATTTGCGGCTAAATTAATATAGATATTAATATCATGTAGGAGATTGAGCTTGTGAGGCTATAAATGGACAGATGAAGCTCTCAGCATGATCCAGTGCTCTCTCTCTCTCTCTCTTTCTCTCTCTTGTTACCCACCCCCATAATCAAATTAGGCTTATCCAGGCACAGGGAGGATGCTGGCTGTGCATGGACACACAGTAGGCTACACCCTCCAACTGCTGTATTGTTTTCCTAGAAAAGGATGTTGTGGGTGGCGTCTGAGTACATGGCACTTTACCACTGAATATTTTCCTTGACAGCTCATTTTTTGTATTCAGTTCTAGTTATTTCTATACAATGTGCATATCTTTTTCAGACTACACTCGTAGCTAAATTGCCCGTGTTATTATGAGGTATGATGCCTAAGCACCAGTCATACTATACTCAAATAACATACCTCAAAATAGAGTTTATCTATAATCATTAGTTCTTTGTGGTTATGTAATTCCCATGCAAAAGCAACTATACTCAGGAGCCGTAAGGTCTGAGCACAATGAACCAACAGGATGTGGGGAGATCAGTTTAATGCCAGGTTAAACATCCAGCTAAATCTGAACATTTACATGACTCATGTAGCAAGGTCTTCTGATTATTAAGGGTTTTTTGTTAGAGATATAAGGAATTTCTTTCTATCACTATCAAACTGTTCAAAAACCCACTGAACAAAACACATTGAAGTACAATGAGCAAGTAAACACTCAGTAAGTCTTAAAAGCATTTATTGTATATTCTACTGCTGTTTGTTTGGGCATGGAACAATATTTTCAAAGACAATCTGTATTAAGAAATGACTGATTACATTTGAAAAGTAAGTACATTTAAAAAAAAGTAATCGTTTATGATTATTAGCAGATGATTAGTAATAAAAGTTATTTAGAAAACGTTGTAAACAGCATGGATCATATTGACAGTACCAGTTTTGCATTTGGATAAGGTTAAAGCGCCATCTAGTGGAGAGACCTTTCATATTACTGACAGTTTTTTTATTACTCACACTCAAAGAATTATTTCCAAATGATACTTTCCAACAAAGAAAATAAATATTACACAAAAATGTATGTTAGTCAGTAATGAAAGCAACACGTTACACAACAGAGAACTTTTCAGACAAAAAATAAGTAAAAAAAAAGTAAGTGTGACAGTGAAAGTCTCCAGAAGAGATGTGGCAGATTCTCCAAGATGCTCAGTAAAACATAAAAGCTATGTCCTTATAAAACTGCACACATTGTACCTGAGGGCACTGTTTAATAAAAAGGCATACCAAATACTGACCTTTAGTTTATTACTGTTTACTGCACTCTATAGTGTTTTCATTTGTATAGAAACATCTTCATTATTTTTGCTTTACAGCAAGTCTTTGTATGTGCCTAAGACTTCTGCATCGTACTGTACAGTAATGAGCTGGTAAGTTCTCCTGAGCATCTTGGAGAATCTGCCACAGCTCTTCTGGAAACTTTGACTGTCACACTTACTTCTTGTATTACATGCAAATCCAGCAGCCTTCATTATATATATTTTTGTCTGAAAACTGGTCTGCCATGTAATGTGTTGCATTCATTACAAACATTTTGTGTAACATTTACACAACACTTTTCTTTGGAAAAGAAACGTTATATACTTTTTATGGAAATATTAAATCTTTTTGTACTGACTCAATAATGCCGAACAAAAAAAAACAAAACAACAACCTACCAACCAACCAACCAAACAAACAAACAAACAAAACAATAAGTTGTACCTAAAAACAATGCAGTGCCGAAGACTTTTGCCCAGTACTGTATAAATTGCATACAGTGTTTAAGTTTAAAGTTACAGTGTCTGTTTTTTAAGCTTTAGCCCATTGAACGTGTAGTAAACAGAAAAAGATTACTATACATGTGAATTCTTTGTAAAACAGAATTAGTTAAACTTATTTACATTACATTTGCATTACACCCACATCATGTTTAGTAAATGCAACCAAGGGTGTAAATACATCTTGAAACTGTCTTAAAGTGTTACAATATTACTACAATTTTGAAACAATTACTGCTAAATATATTACGTATCATATCATATCATATATCATAATATCATCAATTCTATTCTATTCTATTCTATATGGATTCTTATTCTTTCCTTTTATGTGAGTTACGGTTATAAAACCCATAAGCAACATAATACCCAAAAGCAACCACTGGCGAAAAGCAAATGTGGGAAGATTCCCGGGAACTCAGTTTCTAAACTTAGCACAAAAAGTAAGGAAATTTGTGTTTGGTAGATTATTTATTTGCTGTAACAATACTTGTTGGCAATAAATCTTACACCACTGGAAAGCCTGTTACTTTCCCTTTTAAATGGTGCCACATTTGTAGGAACATGCATTTGTGGGATGAGCAGCAGAGCTGAGAATTTTGGTTGTGCTAATGAAAAATTTGCCAAATCCTCTCTGCTATTGCCAAACAGCTTATTCTGCCAGTGACACATTTGGTGTTTGGTGGACTGGATGACTGAAGAAACATATTGGCAATTTAAAAATTTATTAATTTAACAAACAGGAGCCTCAGTAGCGTGTGGAAGAACCATACACAACCACAACAGCCTGGCACCTCCTCCTCATGCTGGTCACCAGCCTGCTCACACACTGCTGTGGGATGGCATCCCATTCTTCAACCAGCATTTGTCGCAAGTCAGTCAACATGGTTGTTTTGGTCACTCTGGAACAAACAGCACACCCAAGCTGATCCCACAAGTGTTCAATGGGGTTGAGGTCAGAACTGCTGGCAGACCATTCCATCCTCTCCTCTCCCAAATTCTGGAGGTAGAGTCTGATAAGCCCCATTCTGGGGGGCCCGTGTTGTCATCTTGGAGCATAGAGTTCAGTCCCAGACTGTGGAAATATGGGATTGCCACTGGTTGCAGAATTTCATCATAAGCTGTTTGGCAATAGCAGAGAAGGTTTGGCAAAATTTTCATGGGTGCAACTCACATTCTCAGCTCTACTGTTCATCCGACAAATACATGTTCCTTACAAATATGGCACCATTTAAAAGGGAAATTAACAGGCTTTCCAACGGTATAAGATTTATTGTTACAAGAAAGAAATAATCTCCCAAACACAAATTTCCTTACTTTTTGTGCTATGTTTAGCTTGAATGTTACATGCATAATTACGCTGGGCATAATATAGTACATTCTTATAATTCAAATAAATCATTTTGCAGTAGTTTAAAGTGATTATTACTGTATATCATAACAGGGTGTGAAATTGGGAACCACAACAGCTCAGTACCAGTCTTCTTATTTTATCTGGGTGGTACAACAGATAGAGCTGGTGCCTCATAGTTTCATAGTTTATTGCCAAGAAGCATTGTTACAACAAAGAAATAATCTACCAAACAGAAAATTCCTTACTTTTTGTGCTATGTTTAGTTCATAAAATACTAGAAGATATGGTCTTATTGGAGAGGTGTAGAATGTTTCAGGAACAGCGCTGAGTTATTAACTGAAACGGAACGTTCCCGGAACGTTATGAAAAGGTTCCCCGAAAGAACCAACGGAGACCTAATGAGACCTAATGTTATACAGGCGTTCTGTATTTGCGGGCTTTTCTGTTACTAGATGAAATAAAATGGGTGAAACGATAAGCTCATAAAAACCTACTTCAAGCCTTTACATGTTTATTTTACAATCTTTACCCGAATGTTTATTTGAATGAGTTTTTAAATAACTGGCCCCGTCAATCATATTCTACTGTATCGTGTGAACACATTCCGCAGGACTCGCAGGGGCGGAGCTCAGACGTCAAAGGCTGTACCGGAAGTTAATTGTGACCGCTGATCTTTAGACACTGAGTAAAGGCTTCATGTGATGTTAGCAGGCGCTCCCTGTGTTTATTGGTTTGTGTATGCATGGCCGGCGTGCCTCGGATTACAGTGCGAGCGCTGCTGGGCTGTATCACCTTGCAGGCAGGAGCGAGTGATGGTCTGTTTGTCGAGATATTTATATTTGCTCATGTGTAAGGTAAGATAATGCCATTTTAGATCGTGCCATTTTGTTAAATGTATTGCACTTCAGAAGCGCTGCAGTGTTATAATCAACGAAAGGTACCATCGCGTTCATGTTGTGCTGGACTGACAGCGCATCCGCTCACGCTGACAGGTCGAGGAGGAGGAGGGGGTTACAGTGGTGCTCCGTAATCAAGGACTTTTGCTAATGTAATGTGCAGATAGTGGGAATATCTGGAGCTTCTCTTGTGCGTTGTGTAAAGTTAGGATGCAGTGTTGGCCACTTTTCAGGGGGAAGTAGTTAAAAGGTCGCCAGATGACGCCATAGACGACTTTGCATGTTCATGGAATAGTCAGGATTGTTTGCATATCAAGAAGTGTAATAAAACACTGGAATGTTCTGATGGCACTCAGACTAGAATAGAATAGAATACAGGGTGTTTCCAAAAAGATGAATAGAATAGAATAGAATACATGGTGTTTCAAAAAGATGAATAGAATACACTAGACTAGAATAGAATAGAATAAAATAGAATACAGGGACTTTCAAAAAGATGAATAGAATATAATAGAATACATGGTGTTTCAAAAAGATGAATAGAATACACTAGACTAGAATAGAATAGAATAAAATAGAATAAAGGGACTTTCAAAAAGATGAATAGAATATAATAGAATACATGGTGTTTCAAAAAGATGAATAGAATAGAATGCATGGTGTTTCAAAAAGATGAATAGAATACACTAGACTAGAATAGAATAGAATAAAATAGATTAAAGGGACTTTCAAAAAGATGAATAGAATAGAATAGAATAGAATACAGTGTGTTTCAAAAAGATGAATAGAAAACACTAGAATAGAATAGAATAGAATGGAATAGAATCAAAAAGATTGACCAAATTTCAAAGCAGTATATTTCACAATGGCAACATGTTGCTGAACAGAGAACATCGAGACGATAGGTAAATTCCTCCCAAACACCTCTGAAAGTGTTTTCTTCCACTGAGGTCACCGCTGCCATGACTGTTTTTGAGGTCATCCCGATTAGTCGCTAATGGTGGCACAGAACCACAGTCTTTGGCGTATCTCCATAAGCAAAGTCGCAGGGTGTAATGTCTGGAGATCTTAGGGGCCAAGAGTGTAGTGCCAAGTCTTGGGCTTCCATGCAAACTCAAACTATCCAACGCTGAGGCTTGGGGCTGTTTGTGCGCTGGGAGAGGCCTCTATCAGTAATCATTTGATACTTTCTGCCCTGCCTTTTCAAGTGGTAAGAGTTTCATTCATGGGCTGGTGAATATTCCATGCCATAGAATAGAATAGATAATAATACATTCTAACCTTGAAAAAATTTACTTGTTTACCAACTACTATCATTTCTGTCAAGACCAAAATAACAGATAACTGAAGCAGTGGGAGCTCACAGTTGGGAAATAACCACAAAGTAATTGGCTTTGATTTTTTAGAATTACTTGCTTTTATTACTTGTAAATAAAGAAGGTGTGGGGGTGTCGTGGGTGATATAGCTTTTGAATACATCTTTATCTTCAGTAAATGCAATGATCATCTAAAGGCTGCATTTTGTCTTTACTTATATTGTCTTTATTTTATGATGATCTGAAACATTTAAATTTGACAAATTAGCAAAAATAGAGGAAAAGCAGGGACGATATCCTGTGGTTCCCAAACTGGACTCCCTCCGGCCCCCGGCTGCGCCTAGAAATTCTGTCCATAAAAATTATGAACAGAACCGGTGACCGGTGATCTACCACCTTATAGTGGTGGAGGGGTTTGAGTGCCAAAATGATCCGAGGAGCTATGTTGCCGGGGGGTATTATCCCCCTGTCAGGGTCTCCCAAGGCAAACAGGTCCAAGGTGATTGGCCCGACTAAGAGCAGTTCAGAAGCCTCAATGAAAGAACACTTAAAAGGACCTGTAACACCGCCCGGTACAGCGGTGTTACAGCACAGCCCAGCTGGGCTCACCCCGAAGAGGCAACGTGGGCCATTCTTCTTGTGGACCCACCACCCGCAGAGGAATCCATTTGGGACGGGTGCTATGTGGATTGGGTGGCAGTCGAAGGCGAGATCCTCGACGGCCCGATCCCTGGACACAGCGGCTAGCTTTTGGGACGTGGAACATCTCCTCACTGGGGGGGAAGGAGCCTGAGCTTGTGCGAGAGGTTGTGAGGTACCGAATAGAGATAGTTGGGCTCACCTCCACGCACAGCTTGGGCTCTGGAACACAACTCCTCGAGAAGGGCTGGACCCTCCACTACTCTGGAGTTGCCCATGGTGAGAGACGGTGGGCTGGAGTGAGCTTGCTTAAAGCTCCTCAGCTCAGCCGCTTCGTGTTGGAGTTTACCCCAGTGAACGAGAGGGTCGCCTCTCTCTGCCTTCGGGTAGGAGGGAGGGCTCTGACTGTT
>JAOVYV010000045.1:17487463-17497995 GCA_025674545.1 Hassar affinis | reverse complement strand
TTTGCCCAACCAGTCCACATGTGCTTTGTGGATCTGGAGAAGGCATTCGACCGTGTCCCTCGGGGTATTCTGTGGGGAGTGCTCCAGGAGTATGGGGTCCGTGTCCCTTTGGCTGTTAGGTCTTAATACGACCGGAGCAGGAGTCTGGTACACGTGGCCGGCAGTAAATCGGGCCTGTTCCCAGTGCATGTTGGACTCCAGCAGGGCTGCCCTTTGTCATGTGAAAAACCAATAAACAATAAACAAACAACTCATTACATACTGTGTACAGAAGAAGCTCAACGAGTCTTATGGGAAATCTGCTCCTTTTTTTCTGTCCAGATTTTCTCCCAAATATGAAGTACATCCTGGTTACCGGTGGTGTTATATCTGGAATTGGTAAAGGCATTATTGCCAGCAGTGTGGGAACAATCCTCAAATCCTGCGGTCTCCATGTCACAGCCATCAAGATCGATCCTTACATTAACATTGACGCAGGCACATTCTCTCCCTACGAGCACGGTGAGTTTACCTGCATGCAGTGGGGTTGGGTGTTGACTCACTTTGTTTTCACACACGCATGCAATGTTATTGTGTTTCAGGTGAAGTGTTTGTGCTGGACGATGGTGGTGAAGTTGATCTGGATTTGGGAAACTATGAACGTTTTCTGGATATCCGGCTAACCAAAGACAACAACCTGACTACTGGGAAGATTTATCAGTCTGTTATAACAAAAGAGAGGAGAGGAGATTATCTTGGCAAAACTGTACAAGGTCTGTCTCATTAATAGATCACCTGCTGCTATTTTTTCTAACTTTCCACTGTCGCATTCAGAAGAGCATTCTGTTCACTGAAGTCCATTTACACATTATGTAGCAGATAGGGAAGAAATAAAACATCATGATAAAAATCATGAGGAGTTATAAGAAAGAAATGATGGTGTGGTGCTATTACCACTCCACAGTCAATTATTTTCCAATCTCAGCACAACCCAAAGCGTTTTATTCCTCCTACAGCACAGCAGTTTTCCAACAGTTTAACTTTTTTTTAGTATTAATAAACAACATCTTGTGCTTTTATTCAACTAGTTGTAGTTGCAGTTAATGTTGCATTACATCAGTGAGAGAATCAGTTCCTGTTATCGCTTACTTTATAACAGCTGTAAACAGTCATCTCCTCCTCAGCCCTTGCCTTGAAGATAATAAGACAAAAAATATGCAGATTTCATGTTCGCAGCAAACTGGAATGTACTGTTCTCAATTTTACAATTTCAAAAAATTTTCTGACCATTACATAGAGCTGTCAGCCTAGTCTCCTTCTATACATGTTATATAAACATCTCCTTATATAAAGCGTCACCATTTTAGAACATTAATAAAATCTTTACTAAATAACAACATTTAAAAACTATTTTTTATTAGCTGTAGATCATGTGGAGTATTCACTGTACAAGTCCCTGTGAGTGAACTGCTAGTATAGAAATAATACACCAACCAGCCATAACATTAAAAACAGCTGCCTGATATTGTGTAGGTCCCCCTGGTGCCACCAAAACAGCTCTGACCTGTCAAGGCATGTACTCCATAAGACCTCTGAAGGTGTACTCTGGCACCAAGGCATTAGTAGTTGTGAGCTGGGGCCTCCATGGATCTGACTTGTTTGTCCAGCACATCCCACTGAAGCTTGGTCATATTGTGATCTGCATAATTTAGAGGCAAAGATAACATCTTGAACCCCTTGTCATGTTCCTCAATTTGGTTATTGTCAAAGTCACTCAGATCCTAATGCTTGCCCATTTTTCCTGCTTCCAGCACATCAACTTCGGGGAACTGGCTGTTCACATACTGCCTAATGTATCCCACCCCTTGACAGGTGGCATTGTAATGAGATAATCGCTTATGTTGGTAATATTAATGTTATGGCTGATTGGTGTACATATGGTTATAATCCAATTAAATTCTGCACTTCTATAGAATTGCTTTTCTCAAGGATTGATTCCATGTGGCTTATAGAAGTAAAATAAATATTGCTTTTGCAGCCTCATGTAGAGTATATAGACAATGTATGTCTTGTATCAAACAGGTTTTATAGTGTTGCTTTCAGCAATATTCAGATAAATACTCTGACAAACAAAAGAAATAGATGTGGAGATGCCTGAGCTGAAAGTTCAGTGAGGATAATGCAAATCACCTGCAGTGGCGGTTTGATGGTAATGGTTTGATCTGTGCTGTTTCTCCCAGTGGTTCCACACATCACCGATGCCATTCAGGAATGGGTCATGCGACAAGCCAAAGTGTCAGTGGATGATGATGGGGTGGAGCCACAAGTCTGTGTCATAGAGGTGAAATTCTTTCAGCCATGTTGACTAAATTCATGGTGATACTAGGTTATGCTCACACTGTTTACCTTGAACAGGTATTTGCTTGTTTGTCACAGTTAGGAGGCACCGTGGGAGACATTGAAAGCATGCCTTTCATAGAAGCCTTCAGGCAGTTCCAATTCAAAGTGAAACGCGAGAACTTCTGCAACATTCACGTCAGTCTTGTTCCTCAGGTAAGAGACAGCCCATGTCCCATTTGTTTACCAGCATTTACACTCGCAATGTGCTGTTCACTGATTTTTTTGAGTGAAATTGTTGTTGTGGCTTTAATAATAATAATAATAATAATAATAATAATAATAATAATAATTGTTTTGTCTGTTCTCAGCCCAGTACTACAGGAGAGCAGAAGACGAAACCTACACAAAACAGTGTGCGAGAGCTCCGTGGTCTGGGCTTGTCACCTGATCTGGTCAGGCAAATTCATTCTCTTCATTCCCACATTTGCATATATTATTATAGAAGTGGTTGCTTTGTATTCTTGTGGGGACTCTGATAATTCAAGAAGACATTCTGTGCAAATAAAAAAAAATCACATAAAACAAAACTAGTCTGCATCCGCAATAAGCAAACACACCCTGCCTCAATAATCATAGATTACAGGACCAATTCCACTTATACACTGAAGTACCAGAAAAACTGGTATCCCAGTGAATACTTGGTAGGTCCCCCACGGGATCATAGAGGGAACATGTTTGTTGAAGCCCCAGCATTGAATTCCGATGTTACTTGAGGCAGTGTTGCATTGCATGCCTATTGCCTGATACTATTTTTGCCAGCCGACACTGCTCACGTTTACCCAGAGTCTTTTTACGCCACACTGCTGTCATAAGTTCAAGGTTTTGCTGGATTTCCTGTAGTCCCCTTTGAAATGTTCATATGTGAGAATACAAACTTTGCTTCTACCTCTGAAATGCTGTGACCCATCTCATGAGCTCCGACTATTGCGTGTTGAAAATAGCAGAATCGGGAGAACTTGTCATTCACAAGAGGAAACAGCTCTAAAAGCTACCATAGATGTCTATCGGTTTATATACAAACGGACGGATGCAACCGATGACGTGCGTAGGTGGCATTGCTATGGATTTTGCACTTCAGTGAATTTTCTCTTTTTTTGCCACTATAATGATGCATGTAATATGATTATGAAGTATAAATCAGAACTATTATTTGAGCCAGGTGTAATACATTATGTAATACAGGTAATTAGGTAATGTAATTAGGTAAAGAACAGGAGGTGCTGTTCTAGGAAAACAATGACACGGTGGCGTGATACTCTCGACTCAAAGTTGAGTTACAGTAACCATCCCAATTATTTTCCTATTAAAGTACGTCCATTAGTTTGTTAGTTATTTAGTTTTAATCTATTCATTTACCACACATAATACTTTGTAAACATTTAAAGCTATGTTAAAGCTATGGAACATCTTTGAGACAAGTTATTTCCCATTTTCACATCAAAAATATCAAACTCTGATTTACCTTGTTGCTGGAACTATTATCTGAGCTGGTCAGCACCTTCTGGCCAATCAGAGTTGATAATCTAGCAGTGTTGTGGTATAACTTGGACACTTCAATGCTATTCTTTCACTTACATATAAAACTGTCAAGATTTTATGTAATTAGTTGAACATGAAACCTGAGCTCTATTTTTGCCCCGGTCCGGTCAGGGGTTATTAACAGTCTCCTCTGCTAATATGCCTCTACTTCCTTAGATTGTTTGCCGATGTTCTACACCTCTGGACACTGCAGTGAAAGAGAAGATCTCAATGTTTTGTCATGTAGAGCCCGAGCAGGTACCTACACATGGCTAACAGTGAGCTATAGTTGAGAAAATTGCTGATCTGAGATCAGTCTGTCTGTTTTATCAACTCACATTGACTCAGTAATCCTCAACCTTATTTTATTTTTAGGTCATATGCATACATGATGTGTCCTCAGTCTATAGAGTTCCGCTGCTCATGGAGGATCAGGGAATGGTGGATTTTTTTTGCACACGGCTGAACCTGCCCATTGAGTCCAAACCCCGCAGGATGCTCACCAAGTGGAAAGAAATGTCAGATAGGTTAGGATCTTGGTTTTTCTTTTCTTTTGTTCTCCAAAGCCACAAAAAAGGCTTACTTTTTTATCCATTTGCTGTGTGTTCTGATGGTTTGGTATGTTTCTAACAGAACTGACCGCCTATTGGAAAGCATCTCAATCGCATTAGTTGGAAAGTACACCAAATTTTCAGACTCCTACGCCTCAGTGATTAAAGCACTGGAACATTCTGCCCTTGCAATCAACTACAAGCTGGAAGTCAAAGTAAGACATGCTCTTGGTTAATGACTCCACTGAGGAGAAATTTATGTTTGTCAACTCTGTTATGGATATTTCATTCAGCTGTACAAGGTATGTCTGGAAAGTAATGAATTTTGCTCACTAGGGCTTATGCATGGGGCTGTGTTTTAATCTTGGGGAACAAAAAGAAATCACATTTGGCCAAATCAAGCCTATAGGGTGGATGTGGAAGGATGTTTTTTTCAGCAAAAAATTCTCTCACAGCCAGTGAAATGTGACTCAGCGTGTTATCATGATGGAGGATCCATGAAGAGGAGATCTGACTGTGTACACGCAAAACCCTCTTCCTTAAATGTCCAAGGTAAAATGTTACATGAGTCTGCATGTCCTCCCCATGTCCGCGTGGGTTTACTCCGGGTACTCCGGTTTCCTCCCACAGTCCAAAGACATGCACGTTAGGTTGATTGTTGTCTCTAAAGTGGAATAAATGGTCAAGAAAATGAATGAATGAAAATGTTCCATTTGCCGTTTGGCTTCTGGTACGAATTGTTTATGGAAAATCCCTTGAGAATCAAAAAAGGTAATGAACAGTGACGTGATCTTTGATTTGCTCATTCAAGTGATGATGTCATGTGCCATTCAGAACTTCATCTTTTCGTCTCAGGATCGTAATCAAACACCCATGATTCATCTCCTGTGATCACTCTGTTCAGGAACAGAGTTGGGCTCTCTTGTAGAACAATCAGGTGGCGATAGAGTAGCTTGTCCATAACCTTTCTTCTACAGTTCAAGAGTTTGTGAAGCACTTTTATAGATTCTCGTGCAGATGCAGTTGCTCCAAACTCACTCACTTTGCCCCAGTGACGAGGCACTTCAGTAGGGTTTCACAAAACCAAACATCTGGGCACTGGGAAGGCTAGAATGCAACTGAAATGGGTCTTACCCTTTATCTGAGATCCCATTCTAACTGACCTGGAACCACCATCCCCATGTGGAAGCCCTACAGTGCATGGGAATTTCATTCTCATAACTTTCCAGACAGACATTGTATATCTATGCTTATCTATCTTGCTGTTTCAGAAATGTTCCTCTGTTTCAGTTTATAGACTCTGCATATCTGGAGCAGAGCACAGAGCAGGAAGACCCGGTGAAGTATCACGAGGCCTGGCAGAAGCTCTGCAGTGCTGAGTGAGCCCAGGGTCACCTAACACATGGCTATACACTGTGCTGTCACTGTGTGAGATCAATGGTTTGTAGTACAGTTCTGGCTGTGGCACAGGGGTGTCCAGACTTATCCGGAAAGGGCCAGTGTGGTGCAGGTTTTCATTCCAACCAAGCAGAAGCCACATTTTGAAAGTGTCATCAAATTAAACAGGCGAAATCAGGTGTGTCTCCTGCTCGATTGGAATAAAATCCTGCACCCAGACTGGCTCTGCGGATAAGGACACCTTTATAAGAACATACGAATTACGTTATAATACCAAGTGACAGGGAAAAGTGCTTGCTGTACTGTAAAAGATATTTCACAGGTGAATTATTTGCCCCTGCACTTTTTCCAGCTCCATTTCTCCTTTAGCACTACAATATTATTTTCATTTCTATGTTGGAAATTTCTTGGAATTTTTTTCTTTCTTTTGTTTCAGGCAATTAATAATAGTCTCTTTTGACTGTTCATTTCCTCTTCCAGTGGTGTTTTGGTGCCAGGAGGTTTTGGGATACGAGGCACTGAGGGAAAGATTCATGCTATTAACTGGGCAAGGAAACAGAAAAAGCCCTTTTTAGGTAAAAAAGCCCAGAGTTTTACTCACATTATTTAATAATAATAATAATACATTTTATTTGTTGGCACCTTTCATGACACTCAAGGTCACCTTACATCAATTAAAATTATCCAAGAAATTAAAAAATAGCATAAAAGCATAAAACAAAAATTTATAATGAATAAGAAAGTTTAAATAAATGGGTTTTAAGAGCAGCTTTAAATTCTGCAATAGAGTGCAATGTTCGAAGATAACTGGGGAGAGAGTTCCAGAGTTTGGGAGCAACATGGGAAAAGGCCCTGGCACCCATTGTACTCAGATTATTTCAGTATGCCATTTATTCTAGAGCTTGTATACCATCATGTTACTACAATGTTTGTGAAATGTGGTTTGCAGGCGTGTGTCTGGGCATGCAGCTGGCTGTGTGCGAATTTGCTCGCAATGTGCTTGGCTGGAAAGGTAAGCTGCATGAGAGATTCTCTGTTAGTGCTTCAAACCTGTTTTTCTATTCTTTGTCTGATTTCATATTCATATTGTGCCTGTGTACAGATGCCAACTCCACTGAATTTGATCCTGACACAAAGTACCCCGTAGTAAGCAACCTTTTTTTTTAAATAAACTTTAAAAAACTTTAAACTTTTTAAACTTTGTGTTAAAATGTGTAGTTATACACTGAAGTACCAGAAAAACTGGTATAGCAGGCAGTGCTGCATGCCTATCATGTGAAATGATTCTTGACAACTGACGCTGGTCACTTTCACCCAGATGCTTATATGTGAAATGCTTATATGTGAAAATCCAAACTTTCTACCTCCGAAATGCTATGCCCCATCTCACGAGCTCCAACTATTAAACCCGCATTAAAAATTGCAAAATTGTGATCACTTGCCTTTCTCATGGCAGAAACAGCTCTACAAGCTTCCATAGATGTCTATCTCTTTATATACACACTCAACCGATACCAGTTTTTCTGGTACTTCAGTATACATTGCTATGAGTTTATGATACTGGCCCGAAAGTGTTGTTAATAAGGATACTTAATGTGCATCTCTAAAGAATCACTCATGTTCATGTAGGTGATTGAAATGCCAGAACATAATCCGGGACAAATGGGTGGAACTATGAGGTTGGGGAAAAGGCGAACCATCTTCAAGAGCACCTCAAGTATTCTCAGTATGTTACTAGGGATGATTCATCATGAGCTTCTGAACTGTATTAGTGTCGTCTTTACGATGTTAGAACGAGATTATTAAACTATATTCATTGATGCTGTTGACTGAATTTAATTTCTAGTCTTGACATTTCAGGAAAATTGTACGGAGATGCTGAATATGTTGACGAACGACACAGACATCGTTTTGAGGTATGTATTACCATCAGTGTAATGAACCGTATCATCTGCCCAAGCTTGGACAATCATTGAATTGTCTGCGTTTGTTCTTGGGCACTTTTCCTTCAGGTGAATCCAGAGCTAAAGCAGCACTTGGAGGAGAAAGGATTCTGCTTTGTGGGCCAGGACCAGGAAGGCGAACGAATGGAAATCATTGAATTGGAAGGTCGGTAAAGGTCCATTATGTAACCTGCTCTGGAAGGTGTACATTTGGAGTATAGCTTCCTATTTTGTCTTGGCAGATCACGCTTACTTTGTGGGAGTCCAGTATCATCCGGAGTTCACCTCTCGCCCCATTAAGCCATCGCCACCCTACTTCGGTCTGCTTTTAGCAGCTGCAGGAAAACTACAGAGCTACCTGCTCAAAGGGTGCAGACTTTCACCGCGGTAACCACTACAGAATCTCATACTGAATTCATTTAGTTGTCTGTTGAGAACGCCTTGTGTCTTTATCACTGCTTTGTCCCTGTGTACATGCTATTACACATCCACAACATATTAATCATCCAATTTTAGAAAGTATTGAATAAAGTATTGCTGCTTGAACCATTTTCTGAGTAATAGTCTCTCTCTCTCTCACTCTCACTCTCTCTCTCTCTCTCTGTCTCTGTCTCTCTCTCTCACTCTCTCTCTGTCTGTCTGTCTCTCTCTCTCTCTCTCTCTCTCTTGTCTCAGAGACACATACAGTGACCACAGTGGCAGCAGTTCTCCAGATCTGGAGCTCTGTGAACTCAAATTCCCATCAGCCTCATGGAAGGGAAATACTCAAACACAATGGACACAGTGCACCAAGTGAAATGAAATTAAAAGCTTCTTACTTTTATCTTCACCAGAAGTCCTTCACCAAGTCCTGTCATCCTGTCTGAGAACCATCATTGTTTATTGTTATAGTTTGATATTATGCTTATAGTTTATTATTTATACTGATTGCACTACTGATAATTTTGTATGAGAGACAAAGAGCTTCCCCGTTGCTTTTTAAAGGTGTCTTTATCACTAAAGCAGAATGCAAAATGATTCATACAAAATACAACAATTTATAGTCTTGTGGTCTAAATAAATATTTATACGGTAAGTGTATAAACATATTTTTACACGTGTAGAAAGACACTGATTAATGATTAATAAGACATGTTGCATCTTTGCAAAAACAATACATGGGTTTATACTGTCATACTGAACAGAGCCATATTTTCTTTAATGCCTGACACTGTATTACTCATTAGTGAACCATTTAACCAATTATTCTCTATGATTCTGTGCTTGCTTTTAGTCTATAGACAAAAGGAAATGCCTGCACCGTATCAAAAACACTGTATCTGTATAAGGAACCATTTTAAAGCTTTGAAACTTGTCAGTATTTTACTCTTGGATTGAATTTATTTATATGTGCTGCCTGGTGAAATGAGATCTCCTGAAATCTGGAAGTTGCTAAGACGTATCAGAGCTTGGGTCTTTTATTACTATGTCAACTCAGGTAGGAGAATTTCAAAGTAGAAGTGAGTGTAGCAGATACTGTGCTGCTCACTAAACTATTGTACAGATCCTGAAATTCATGAGCCTGTTTGCTCATAGTTTCTTTTGGGGTGCTTTAAACTTATTTATCGGTGATGTTAATAAAGCTATGAAGTATAGTACGTTCTGCCTACTGCTTATTTCAATTTTGATTAGTATTTATTAGTAAGTTTTATTTTTGACAGATGTGGTTACAAAGCAGAAATCTGATGCAGATTTAAATAAGCAAAGTGCCAGAATAAGCAAAGTGCCAGAGAAGACCTGAAGCCTTCAGATTCACAAGGGAACCTTTTCTGGGTGACACTTGGTAGTGGGGATAATTAGAAATCATTACTATATACAGGCTAGAGAAGTAAAGATAAGCCAAACTAAGTGATGTTCACTTAGTTCCCCCAATAGAAGGAGTGTAAAGCTGTTCACCCATTGCTGTGAACAGCTTTACACTCCATCACTTAATTCTCCATCAATGAACAGTTTTTAAAGTTTATAACTATAAAAACTAGGCTTATAACAGATTTATAATAGAGATTATGTATTATTGTACTATCTGGTGCCACCCAAATGAGGATGGGTTTCCTTGTGAGTCTGGTTCCTCTCAAGGTTTCTTCATCTTAACATCTGAGGGAGTTTTTTTCCTTGCCCCATCACCCTGGCTTGCTCATTAGAGATAAAATTTAAGGATAATATAAATTAAAATTATGTCTGGATTTGATGTCTTTGTAAAGCTGCTTGGGGACAATGACCATTATTAAAATCTAGAGCTGTTAAACTAGAAAAACATTTTTACACTGCCGTTAATCAAGGCTCCGTGATTGGCTGATTTTCGGGTTCAGTGACCCGCCCCCTCAAAAGGAAGCGATTTATGTTTGTTTTTTTTTTATATATTTTTTTTTTATTATTTGCCAGACGAATAAGTAATTATCAGGGACAGTATAGTTACAATAGTTTACAATGAGAATTCCAAAGTTCAAGTAAAGGAAATGTCTACAGCATACAAAATTAGTCTGAACAGTGTTGTTAGATTTATCATGCTAAATACAGCTGAGTGCTGTAATCAAGACGCGCTGTTGATGTCGTTGCAGCACATCCCAAATAGAGACTTTTAGTAACCGAGTTCCCTATGAAGTGCAGTGTGTAGGGAGCAGGGACACAGTGCAGTGTGTAGGGAGCAGGGACACAGTGCAGTGTGTAGGGAGCAGGGACACAGTGCAGTGTGTAGGGAGCAGGG
>JAOVYV010000045.1:17452493-17465999 GCA_025674545.1 Hassar affinis | reverse complement strand
TCCTGGGAGATGCCTGTGTCATTTCTGGTCAAAAATAAAATTGCTGGTTGAATAAAAGTAAATTTAAGTCAAAATTTTCCAGGGGTTTGAATAATTTCGGGCTTGACTGTATGTCTATATATATATATATATACATACACACACACACACACACACACAAATACATATATACAGTATGAATGTACTGTGGAAAGTGTTAGGCACCCTATTGTTTTTAGGCACAACTTTTGTTATTGATGTTTTCTTTTTAGTTCTGCATCAGTCAGTGCAAAAAGATTTTATATTTCCAAATGTTACTTTTCCAACAAATAATGAAATATAACAAAAAAACATAATGAAAGCTGCTGCATTTTTCATGCATAAAAAGGACATAAGCATGACAATAAAAGTCTCCAGAAGAGCTATGGCAGATTGTCCAAGAATCTCAGTAAAACTTAAAAGCCAATTTTCTTATAAAACTGCACACTTATAAAATTGTACCTGGGAACACTGTTTAAGAAAAAGACACACTAAATATTGACTTCCTTTAGTTTATTACTGTTCACTACACTTTATAGTGTTTTCTTTTATGGAGGATCATCTTCATTATTTTCACAGGCATCTTTGCTCTACAGTGATTCTTTGCATGTGCCTGAGACATCTGCATTGTACTGTATACTAATAAGCTGGTAAGTTTTACTGAGTGTCTTGGAGAATCTGCCACAGCTCTTCTGAAGACTTTGACTGTCACACTTATGTCTTTTTTGCAAATCCCAGCAGCCTTCATTATGTTTTTTGTCTGAAAAGTGGTCTGTTATGTAATGTGTTGCTTTCATTACTGTCATACAAACATTTTTGTGTAAAATATTTTTTTTTGTGGGAAAGGTAATGTTTGGAAATATAAAATCTTTTTGTACTGACTCAATAATGCAGAACTCAAAAAATCAACCCCCCAAAAAAATCTATAACAAAAGCTGTATGACAGTGATAACAAAATGAGGATAGTGTAACTAATCCACCTTCTTTACATTCAGTACGTACTTTCATTACGAGTGAATTGCAATGGTATTTTTACTTTTTATTTTCTACTCAGTCAGGGCTGGTGGCATGTTTCATACATTAGGTTGAAAAACATTAGTCTGAAAGGAGATCAAATGTACCAAATGTCCAATCCCTGACATGGCCGCCACTGATAGAAGGCATGAATCTACAATATGGGCTAGAAAGAAATCAGCCCCAAGCTCCTTCATACTGTTCTATGCAATTTCCAAACAATTCTTTGTGGTTCTGTTGCATGTGGTTACACAAAGTACAAAATAACCTGCTGTAAGACATTTGTTAAATAATGTAATTTGAAAATAATCTGATGCAGAGGCTAAGACTGCATATAGATATCTTTTTTTAGCTTTAGCTCTCCTAGCCCATTTATACCACCCAGCCCTGTCTCCGTGCGTGTCTTACTGTCTATTATTCACTACACTGGAGGAATCGCAATTGGTTGAATCTGCTTTAATTAGAACGACTGTAAAGGGGGTGTGATTGTCTTGACCCTCTGTCCTATTTGACTGAAGGCCTCACTGTAGAGCCTGTTAGCCTGAGGGAGTGAGGGGGTGTGGTGGTAGACATGAGCACTGCTCTAGCATAAGTGCCCCTCATTTGGACACCAATTACAGAGAGTCTTTCACAGAGGCTCAGCTGACTAAAGAAAGGCACATTTATGCTGCTGCTGAGCGACTGAAATGGAGAGAGAGTGAGAGAATGTGAGAAGAAGTAAAAGAGCGAAAGTGAAGAATGCACTTGGGTTTCTCTGGCTGTTTAGCTGAACCATGGAGCAGGCAGGCGCAGCAGAAGGGTCATGCTCACTTTGACCCGCTACTGCAGCAGCTACCCCACACTTTCTCTTTCATCATACTGCATGATTACTGTCTGGGTCCTGTGGAAGAACTTGCATGCCCTAGAGCTTCGGCTCAACAAACATTGTCAAGTGTTTTATTGACTCATGTTATCTCTGTATCATTTACTAACACTTTACTGGAACTTTTCCCTGGAGTATAGCAGGTAATAAATCACATCAACTGACTTTTATTGCTACTAGATTTAAACCGTTTTTTGAGGTTCTGTCTCCCATAATTATTAAACTGTGAGAATAATAAATGACTCAGATAAGTGTGTAATATGCTAACAAGTTCGATCACTAACAAGCGTGTTATTCTCACATGACTGTTCGCAGGCTAATCGTAAATGTTCAGAGAAGTTACTGTTTTTGAGGCTAATATGTAATCTTACCATTGAGAGGAGGGTTAGGCAGGCTGTCATGGATGCTCCTAGCCAGAGGATAGGACACAAGCTCTGATTCTGTATATGGCAGTTTTTTTCCATGGTCAGGAAAGCCTGACAAACACAAGAAACAACAGCATTTAAGTAGAAAGTACAGCTACAGGTAAGCATAAATAAATATAAATAAAATATTAAACACTGTATCCAGGGCCTACCTGTGTCAAGGCAACACTTCTTCACCTGCACACCCTTTTTCCTGAAACAAGAGTTATAATGCAAAAAACGGTGTTAAGTTACTGAATAGTAATTATTATAAACGACAATACCGCACATTGTATAGTGTACAGAGAGGAACATGTTTCAAACGTACCTTCTCCTCCACAACAGTCCTGCCAACAAACAGCACACACAAAGAGCTATACCCAGAACCACACCCACCACCAGCATCAATGGATGGTTAGAATCTATAAGGAAATGGATTAAAACAATGTAATAATGATAATAAGAAGAATGATGAACACAACACCAGGAGCTCTGCCTTCCTTTTTACACAACTATTTCACAACTATATCAACTAACCACAAAAATAACAAAATAATTCTGTACTGTACTCTACTGTTCTGTACTGATTCTGTTTCCAGGGTTAGATATACTCAGGAGGCATTAAATGTTGGAAAAAATAGGTGTAACACCATTTAGAACAGCTGTTAAACAACTCTTAGATCATGTCCATGTGACAACTGTGAAAAGGGTTTTTTTTTCTTTCTTTCTTTTTCTTTCGTCCACGCATCAACAAGGTTTTCGGGGTCTGAAAATGCAGTTTTGAAAACAGGGTTTCAGAGTAGAAAGTGTTGAAGATGCAATACGGAAACTCTTCAAGATAATGATTCAGTAGTGATGCATGGGTAGAGCCCTAAGCGTATTAGAAAATATCACAGGTTCAGGTGGGTTAAGTCATAAAGTGACAAAGCGGTGCTGTGCATCCAGTGAGCATGCTTTCAGCTCAGCTACTCGTGTGCTTGAAGCGCAATGGAATAGATTAAATCCTGGAACTGTGTACTCAATTCATATTCTACAAAGTGCAGCCAAATACTAGGCTAAAAAAAAGACAGTATAGACCAGGGGTGTCAAACTAACTCCACAAAGGGCCATGTGGGTGCAGGTTTTCTTTCCAACCAAGCAGAAGCCACACACTACTGAAAGTCAAGATCCACTGATTAGATACATTGATTAAAAACAGGTGTGACGCTGTGAGGTGTGGCTTCTGCTTGGTTGGAAGGAAAACCTGCACCCACATGGCCCTTTGTGGATTTAGTCTGACACCCCTGGTATAGATCTACACTTGTAGGCTTTTTTATGTGTAAAATTAAACCTTTAAAATGTAAAGTTAAAATCTTTAATGAAGGGTTACTTGTTTTATTGCTATTCAACAATAAAGAAGACTGTTTGAAACTATTCATCTGTTTATTTAGTAGCCTAGAGCCAGACACTATTAGTCTAAGATACACTAGGCTATGCCTTGCCATAAATGTATCATACTAACATTTGGGAAAACAGCCCAAAGGGCTGTTTGTAGCCTACAGGGGCTCATGCAAAACCTTGTCTGCATGAGTGTCTGTCTTTTTAAAACATGAATAAGAAAGCATTATCTCTTACTTTGTGGTTATGGATATCATGGCTATACAGGCTAAAGTTGGCAGTTTGGTTCAGGTGGTTGATTAACTCACTTCACTGGTATGCAGGCTCATAGCGTTCTTTTGTGGTGTTAGTGTGGCAAATAATGTAAATTTCAATTGTATCAATGCAATAGAAACAATAGAATCACTACCAATCAGTAGTTGTGTAATCTTACTTTGGCTTGAGCTTATGACCACAGGACTCTCGGTGGAGAATTCACTCAGCACTACAGTTTCTGTGGGAACAGTCTTCACCACACTGGATCCTGAGGAGAGGATTGACTGAACTAATAAGTATGGCATTCAGGAAACTAGGCAGACTCAGTGGAATTCTCTACACCATGTAATTATCAGCTCTGAAAGAAATCAGCTCTGAAGTTCCTAGGCCTTATTATCTTTGTGCTGTACCTAGAATTTTGTTTTCCATGAAACTTATATAGAAGAAACAAAGACAAGTCATTTCTATATACCCTCATAAAGACAAAACACAGAGCAAAGGCTTGGAGTGAATAGAGAGATGATGGCTCACCACCAACGTTTAATCTGGGACGAAACTCAGATAATGGACAGCCTAGCACTTGCACCTGTACAGAAACTCTGCTGTGCCAGCGCTGGGGCCAGATCTGGAGGTAACGGGCTATTACAGGGGGAAAAAGGCTGTTGAGAGCCATTGTGTGGCCACCTGAAGAAGCTTCAAACACCTGCACAGAAAAGTAAAAAGAAAAAAAAATCTAATAATTCACTTTGATTAAAAATGAATGTACAACCACATAGAATAGTCTGTTCTTTCATGGTTCAGAATGTAAAATTGACATTTTCTATGGGGATACCTTTTTCTCTTTGCTGGATGCATCCTTGTATGTTTTCCACGTTTTGCGGTCTTTGCTAAACTTGATTGTGTAAGTCTCAATGAAAGAGTTTGACAGTCCCTCTGTTAATATACCTGGAGAAACCATTTATACAATCAACCAAACAAGCAGACAGGTATTACTGGTTCATCTTAACATTCTGCAGTTCAGCCTATTGTATGTCCACCAGTCAAAGAGAGAGCTACTGACAAAAGAGGCAACTCCATGACATTTACTCAAAGGGCATTTAAAGGGAGACGGATATACAGCAGGAGAATACGTTCTATTGGTATCTTGACCTGTGATGTTGCTCCGACTGAAGAGCTCCAGCTCCAGCCATGGCTGCTGATCTGCACTGCTGCTGTGCCACTTCACATTCTGGCCTCTTGATTCCCCATTTTCTGGAAGCCAGTCCAGTCTGTTCACATCCTCTGACATGGAGGACGCATTGTAGGTCATAACCGCTAACAGGCTGTCACATGCTGTTACGTGAAACATGGGAGGGGAATGAACTGAGCAAACAAGCGAGTCTCACTTCTCACATTATGAGTCAACGACTACACTGTGTTTATACACTAGAAATGTGTAATTGTCTCATACATACTATGTAAGTACCAAGCAGTAGTTGTAACTATATATTAGTTACTCTATAATTATGTATATAGTGGTCATGCTGTTGGTCACAGAAATTCTTTTTTCCACACCAAGCTGTAGTCACTAAACCACTGGTGTTTATTAAAGGTGTTGCTATTCACAGTATCAGTGTTACATACACTGATCAGCTATAAGATTAAAACCACCTCCCTCTAGCTACACTCTTTGTCCATTTTATCAGCTCCACTGACCATACAGGTACACTTTGTAGTTATACAGATGGAGATCTGTTTATCTGCAGACTTTGTTAGCCCCCATTTATGCTGTACCTCAGTCGTCAGGACCCCCACAGGACCTCCACAGAGCAGGTATTATTTGGGTGGTGGATGATCGTCAGCACTGCAGTGACGCTGATGTGGTGGTACAATTGGATCAGACACAGCAGTGCTGCTGAAGTTTTTAAACTCCTCTGTGTCACAGCTAGACTGAGAATAGTCCACCAACCAAAAATATCCAGCCAACCGTGTCTGTGGGTAGCGTCCCATGAGCACTGATGAAGGACTAGAAGATGACTAAGACAAAATGTGCAGCAACAGATTAGTTACTGTCTCTGACTTTACATATACAGGGTGGAGCAACTAGGTGGGTGTGTCTAATCGAGTGGAGAGTGAGTGGACACAGTGTTTAGAAACTTCATCAGCACTGCAGTGTCTGATCCTATCATACCAGCACAACCCACACTAACACACCACCACCACATCAGGGTAACTGCAGTGCTGGCAATCATCCACCACCCAAATAATACCTGCTCTTTGGTGGTCCTGACCACTGAAGAACAGCATAAAAGGGGGCTAACAAAGTCTGCAGAGAAACAAATATCTATCTGTAAAAGGTCCAAAGTGGACCAGTATGAACAGTGAAGCTGATAAAATGACAAAGAAGATACAAGAAGGTGGTTTTAATGTTATGCCTGACTGTTGTACATCTAATAACTGCAAACAGCACTGGATTTACCTCTGCTGAAGACTAGCCTCTTATCTGACAATGACCCACTGTGGGAAAAGAAGAGATGTTTGGATGAAACATTACTCAAACAGCTGAGCAACTATTAAAATGAGCTATCACAATGCTGAAATGATAATAAGCATGCATGGAAATCCGCTTGCATAGTGGGTACTTTTAGCAGGTCTCCTGCAGGGAACAGTGCCTGTGTGCTTAGCTGATAGAGTATCGCACTCACGTTCTGGACAGAACTCCATTAGCAAAACTTGATTCATACAGCGTGATGCCTCTTTGCTGGGTCACATGAATATTGCCTCCCAGGTGGTCTGATATAACCCCTGCGTGGACTGCAGCTTTGCATAGCACAGAGGTCTACAAAACACACCATGCAGGAATTACATTACACACAGGCCCACAATTATGACGAAAGCACATAAATCTTGCAACCGTTTGCAACATTATAGCTGGTATTGCTGCCATTTTTCATCGCACACCCCAAAATGGTATTTTGATGCTAGGCCTGGGGAAAGGCTATTCTTCCCACGGCAGCTGAAAAATAATTCAGTCTCCCCCAGGCAGTACTGATCTAATTCTACACAGCTAGTTCATCCTGCCCTCTACCATAACTGTCTGCTTTGGTGCATTTCCTGCTCAAGCCAACGGCAGCACAAAATTCTTCTTGCCCTAGGCAGTAGCTCTCATTAACAGCTCTGAATAGGACCTCGCTGAGACACCTGTATAGATTCTGGAAATCCTTTTAATGATGCAGACACGCAATTCCATGACACACGGTGAGGACATAATTGTATAAATACTGTATATTTAGTTAGCTGAGGACATTTATGCACTCAGTGTCCACTTTAAAAGGAATAACCTGTACACTTATCAAATAAGCCAATCAGGCGTGAGTAGCACAAGGCATAAAATCATGCAGCTAGTTAATGTTCATATCAGATTTGAGAATGTGGAAAATGTAATCGCAACCAAGGATGTTGTTGCCAGACTGCACCAACCACTGATCTGATTTTTATGTACAACAGTAACTAGAACACAGAATGGTACAAAAACCCCAATAAAAAATTCCATTGAGTTGCAGTTCTGCAGATGGAAAAATCTTTTTAGTGAAAAAGGTCAGAGGAGAATGGCCAGACTGGTTCGAGCTGACAGAAAGGCTACAGAAACTGAAACAACCTCATTTTAGTACATGAACCATGACGTGGATGGACTATGGATCGGATTCCATTCCTGTCTGCCTGCCACAGTGGGCACAGGTTCACTCAAATTAGACAACTGATATAAAAATGTTGCCTGGGTTCAAAAAGCACACATCCCTGTGCCCCCATCTTGTGAAAGCTCCAACTCCCACTATGTGTGCTCCGATGGCTCAGAGCAGTGATATTTTGATAACATGACTAGATTTCACAGAGATAGTGGTAAAATAACCAGCTGGTTTACATAACAGTAAATGTCTTTTCATTTTCCCCCAACTGCTTGTCTCTATAAATCTGCTATTTAATTAGTTTTGTTATACATTGTATTGATTCTGTCTCTCTGTGATTTGTTCTTATATATTCTGTATTTGAAGTCAGAAAAATACCATTTTGGCATTGTGTTTGTGCTTATAAGGAGCTCTCAGCATGAATTAACACAAGCATCAACTTTTGGCCCAAAGTGGGTTTAAAAATACAACTATGCCTGTGGATTTCAAATTTCCCACCTCCTGTTGCGCTCCAGTATTCACAACAGCACACGCATTGCCGTTTCTCATCAAAAACATAACAACTGAATACGAATATGTTGAAGATAAATTTTTTTTTATGAAAAACACACCAACATTATACAAGAACATTAGCCTATAACGTAGCTAGTAAAATGCAGTCATTACTCATTTACCATAGCACTCGAGGATTGTTATCACACAATATCTTAATAATGCTTTTGCCCATACAGGTGATAAGGCATAAGAAATAGAGA
Organism: Hassar affinis; assembly: GCA_025674545.1. NCBI lineage: Eukaryota > Metazoa > Chordata > Actinopteri > Siluriformes > Doradidae > Hassar > Hassar affinis. Next base: position 17,457,649 of record JAOVYV010000045.1, on the reverse strand, counting down.
GCTTACATCTCTGTAGCCTTGTCCATGCTGACCCCATATTTCCCCTGCCACATCCTTGCAGCCCCCAGGACAAAACACACTGGAAAACAGAAGGAACATGTGTTATATATGATTAGCACTGAAAACCATGTGCATGTGCACGAACACCATGATCGCACAGGTTTTCTATTTTTACTGTAATAAAGACACATATGAATAATGACAGTAAATAATCCTAATGAACAGAATTCATACACTGATCCAAAAGGATCAGTTTATGCTGTTTGTACACAGAATATGGAGGCCAAAGACACAAGAACAAACTTGTGAACAAAAAAGAAAGAAAAGCAGAAGAAAACTTTAAATAAAAAATAAAAAGACGGGGAGAGAAAAGAAAAGAAATATGCAGATGCGAGAGAATTTAAAAAAGACAATTAAAAATTACAGCTGAGATGAGAAAAAGTGGAACGGTCTCCTACCTGATCTGCTGGGAGGGGAAGTGGCTTCCTCTGTGAAGGCATGATATGAGGTCTGGGAAAAAGGAAACGAGAGCTGTATCAGTCCCAGAGCCAGATAATAAATCTGCTCAAATGTACACAAAATATCCCACACGCTTGCTCATATATACAAACTGCTTGCTGCCTACACAGCCCTCAGTTCGTGATGAAGATTGTGTATGCTGGGGTAATGATTCGGCTGTAAGCATGTGATCTCTGTATACAGAATTAAAGGCATTTACGTGGGTGTGAGCGTGGAGCCAGTGTCTGAACACAGTGTGTCACAGGCGAATAGAGCTGCCTGGATTATGGCCTTGGATCAAGATGAGAATTGAACAAGCAAACAAATAACAGGAAGTCATGTATTCACGTCACAGAACACTGAGCCCTCTAAACACTCTTCTGTGTGTAAGCACTATATGTAACTCACTTGTATTCCGGACAACATTGCAGTACACCAGGACTGCACCATAATGACTAAAATACCCCTAAAAATAACTATGTAACTCACTATTGAAGATTATTATTTTTTAGCATTTTTTAGCATTTACTCAGTACAGTGAGTAAGTAGAACTATAATACTCAGTTAAACTATAAGCTTTGCCATTAGTCACATTAACTAAGTGCATCATATAAATACTGACTATAAAAAAAATAGTCAATATAAAATAAATAAGCCACCACAGTATGCAAACACCTACATAAATATCTAAATGGGGAGCTTATGACTTAATGCATCAGTGTAAATAAAAGCCATATCTAATGAAGTCAGTTAGGTGAATGTGGAAATGTGCGATTCACACTGTGGAAATTAGCATCTAATATAATGGCACTGTTAGAACATCAGAGGTCCCAATCTGTGCAACCTGTACAATTAAAATATACAGAAATCACATGATGGCATTCTTTCTGTGAGAGGCTGTGGCATTACTGGGATCTGTCTGCACTTGTGAAGTAACCAGTAGCTACGGATCACAATGACCGACACGGGTCATTGGTCATATGGTTACACAGCACTGTAACCATTAAATCAATAGCCACTTTAGCCCACTTTGGAGCTCTAATTTCAGGTAAAATGAAGATTGAAAAGAATACTTTTTCTTCATTCAAATTTTGTTTAAAATATTTTGATCATTAAAATTAATCAAATCATGAAAGCAGTAATGTGAATTGAATTGAATCCTAACTGGAGTATATTGATACAACTCGAGACAATTAAAATTAGAAAAGCTCATGAATACTCCGGAATACGTATAATTAAACAAGGGGGGGGGGTTGTAATCATGATTAAATATGATTAATAGTGTACAACAACTTTTGGGATTTGCTGCAAACTCATTTTCATTTCACAGACGAACTGTGGGGAATATCTGATAAACTGAGCTATTTGTCATGTCAGTCTGGCGATGTGATGGTTAACCTGCCATGCTGTGTGCTCTGTAGAGGAGGAGGAAGTGGAGGAGGGGAACATTGCTTTTTCCCTGCTCCCCATGTGTGTCCACTCTCAAAGGCCTCTGTCTCTCTATTCAGGTTAGGAGAGGAGGCCTGCTGGTCTGCTTACATAGCAAACACTCTTTAGCTCAGTGAAGCAGGACAGCCACATTCTGGTGCGTTAGCCTCATTCACACACACAAAGACACAAATATCTGTGCCTCACCGATCGTTTTACCCTCACATAGTGTTTGCCTCCTAGACCATAAGCATTTTCATCTTTTTAGCACAGCATGCAGCTGTAATGTGATAGCATGGTGTTCTTTTGCCAATAGGTCCCTAAGGAAGGATGAATGACAAGACGCTATATATGTCGAAAGAAGTAACACTCTAAACAGGTCAATCAGTGTGATATGTGATATAGGGGCCCGACGTGATTGAATTGCATCATAAAACTGCCCCTATAGCATTAGGTAACACATTCATATTCAATGTTTCTGTGAATTATCATTTAGAAGTTTAATCTGTTTAATCTGACTGTGGATATCTGACAGTACGATGCAGAAGTCTTAGGCACATGTAAAGACTTGCTGTAAAGCAAAGATGCCTTCGAAAATAATGAAGATGTTTCTACATAAAGAACTATAAAGTGCAGTACAGTAATAAACTACAGGAAGTCAGTATTTGGTGTGCCTTTTTCTTTAATAGTGTTCCCTGGTACAATGTGTGCAGTAAAAAAAGGAAAAATAGCTTTTAAGTTTTACTGAACGCCTTGGAGATTCTGTCACGGCTCTTCTGGAGACTTTGACTGTCACACTTACTTCTTTTTTTGCATGCAAAACCCAGCAGCCTTCATTATGTTTTTTGTCTGAAAAGTGCTCTGTTATGTAATGTGTTGCTTTCGTTACTGACACACAAACATTTCTGTTTAACATTTCATTTTTTGTTGGAAAACTAACATTTGGAAATCTATCTTTTTGTACTGCCTCAATAATGCAGAACTCAAAAAAACAAAACAAAACAAAAGTTGTACCTCAATCAATGAGTACTGTGAGAAGAAAGGCCAGGATGTGGTACCTGGGTGTTGGTTGGTTGAATAGGACAGCAGGAAGCCTCGTCCAGACCGGTGAGTTCTGGATACAAAGTGCACTATCACTTCACTACTGTTCACCAACATGTTCTTGTTTGAGGCAGCCAGCTGCCCACAAAGAGGTCCTGTATAACAACACACACACACAAAAAAAAGTATGAACAATTGTTTTTCAGAATGCTTGCCAATTAGTTATACATACATACATAAACTTGCAAATACACATCTCAGCTAATCCGATGTATCAGGCAACTTCCAAAACACAGGGTTGCAGGGAATGTGTTTCAGAGACAAGGGATAATTACTGACTCACACTAACAGTGCTAAAAGAACGTGTCTCTCAGTACTTCAGACAGAATCACACAGAAACACACCAGCCTGAGGGCTTACTAGACCTGCACAATCACATACTCCTCTGCTGCTAAAAATGGCACAGGCTGTTTCACATGCAAAATCATATCCCGAAGTTCCTCTGAGAGATACAGTAGGCTCCAGGGAGCCTGGATTCCTCATGCTAACTCTCGTGACTTGCCCCTGCACCATGTACATGTGTGTGAGTGTATTGTAAAGAGAGTCATTATCATATAACTTCTGCTGAGAGGTATGCAACCTGCTTATATAGGCTCTCAGCTTGGCAGGAGCTGCAGAACAGCGGGAGGAAGGACGTCTGGAATTTGCCAATAACAACAACAACACAATAAGTGGTGCATCTATAGAGTAGCAGCACCTCAATGCCTGAACAAACTGGACTTTAGCGTATCCTCAGGATAAGAACTGAAGGAATGTGCATGACACATCCATGAGCTGTCTTCAGGCCCAAACATGATGGCCGTGGATTAATTAAATTCAGCTGTATGCTGAGCTTAACCATGAGCATGATTAATGAACATGGAAGCATTCAGGTATTTCTTATCAGGCCTCATTTGTCAAGCTGGATACACACACATGTATTTGTAAATCATCACAGAAACATTTACACAAGAAATGTGGTATTGCTTTACTTAACTGAAAAAATAAAAGATTTTGTGAGACTTCCTGTATAAGGAGACTCACTAATGTGAATCTTGATTTAAAGCTGCAGTTGGTAGGATTGAGAAGAGAGTCTTGAAAATTTTAGCAAATACAACTTCCAGGTCCCTCCCCCTCCCTCACTACTGCTCTCCAGCTCTGCCTCCACATCGGAGGCTGCCGTGCATGCTAGTAACTATGGCAACTAAAGTGGCCGGGTAAACAGCACGGAGCTCACACTGATAAGAATGACACATGAACTAAACTCCACATCGCTCGATATATCATGCTTTACAGTGACTTTCACTTGGCTGTTCTTTAGTTAGAAACTCAGTCCTCAATTCATTACCTGTTTATTTAGCAACAAACAGTCTAACTTTGTCAACATAACTGCCCAACACACAAGAAGCAATAATTATTTCTGACATGAAAAGTAATCTATAGCAATATCTATTTGGTGAAACAACTAGCACACACTCATTTCAGTGCCTAGGTGTTTGTTCGATTACAGAAACTGTCATGAATAGTGCCACATAAGCAGTAAATCATTTATGAAGACATTTAGCTGTGAGAGCACAGGCACACAATTAATATCCAGACAAACACCAAACTGATGCGACTGCCTGGGCACCTCATGAAGATATTCTCAGCAACTTTTAACTAAAACAAGGCTACCCTGTAGCCTTAGCATTGGAAATATACTAAGCTTACATTGCAGCATTCATACTAACATGAAATATGTAGTACGGGGTGTTACTGTAACATTACCATCTTAGCTTTGCGTTTTTTTTGTTTTTCATAAACCGGATAAAACATAAATTAAGCAGGGTGTTTTTCCTTGCCACGTTGCCCCGTGCTTGAACATCAGGGATAAGATTTAGGGATAAAATTTGTATAAGTTAAAAATTATGTCCTTGTAAAGCTGCTTTGGGAGAATGTCCATTGTTTAAAGTGCTTTAGAAATTAATTTGAATTTGAAAAATTTTAATTGAATTGAAATGTAGCTCATTCAATTTGTATGGGTCATGAAATGTGTCATGAAATTCTGTCCTGTGAGAACAAGTACCAAAACTTATGTACAAACCGGATTCCAAAAAAGTTGGGACACTAAACAAATTGTGAATAAAAACTGAATGCAATGATGTGGAGAT
>JAOVYV010000045.1:17438333-17452393 GCA_025674545.1 Hassar affinis | reverse complement strand
GTTACATGTACTCAGTTTAAACTTTTGATCTGTGATTTGTGTTCTATTCTGGATAAAATATTAGATGTTGGCACCTCTACATCATTGCATTCAGTTTTTATTCACAATTTGTTTAGTGTCCCAACTTTTTTGGAATCCGGTTTGTAAATTTGGCATACAGAATAAGAATTTGGCCTATAAAATCATCTACAATAAACACATCTATACTAAAAGATAAAATAAATCACAATAATTGAGGATACTTTTCTTTAATGTAATTAAGATAAAGTTGTTTTTTTAAAAAATTACACCAACTCACAGGCATCCACTCACTAATTAATTGTCCTTTTAATCTGTAATTATTAAAATTGTAAATAAAAGAAAATCATACAAAAACTCACTACAACAATATCTCAGAAAAGTGTATTAAGATAGTTTATCGTGAAGTTTATCACAGTATTGATATTATATCAATATATCACCCAGCCCTAATAGGCAGAGCAGTAAAGACCAGAGAAACTTTTAGATTAAATTAGATTAGATTAGATTCAACTTTATTGTCATTGTGCAGAGTACAGGTACACAGCCAATGAAATGCAGTTCCATCAAATCAAACAAATCCACACCCATCAAACTCTATACAGATAGAGGGAATCCCCTGCAAAAATGTCACTTATGGAACCTATTTAGAAGCTGACCATGTTCTACTAACATTTTCCATTTCATTTTGCTCCAGTGCATTGTGTAGGTGTATGTTGCTGTGAAGTGAATTCCTTACCCAAGTTGACGGCTTTGTTTTTGTCAGTGATGGTAAGAGAGCCGGCTTTGCAGTCTTTGCTCCACTCCAGGTCAAAGTCCCCGAAGGTGAGGTGCAGTGTGTATCCTGCCGGCACTCTCAGGCTCCACACACACTCTGTGTGGTTGGGGTAGGTGCCGGGGTAGTTCCGTGAGGCCACGGTGCCACTCAGGGGACTCAGCATCGTGTGTCCACACCCATCACCTGCGATGGAAACAACAGTCAATACTAAAAAGCACTGAGGAAATACTTTCCCTCTTTTTCTATATTTGTGATTCATTTTTTCCTCATTCGATACATACTGGCTTAATCACATAATTACAGCAAGGCAAGTGCTGCACAAATATTGGACAAACCAAACGCAGTCTTGTGGAACAGATGTTTTCAAAATGCTAATAACTTGAACTTGTAATGGCCTTGTTCATTCAGTTTGACGGATTATTTATCTATAAACAACAGCTATGAATATTAATGTTACAAGTGTCTGAATTAAGCTTCCAGAGGGGAAAATACTTTAATCTATTTCTAAAGCAGTGCTGTCTATATCTCTCACCAGACTACCAGCAAGGAATGGATTTAGTGTTTAGTGACAGTGTTAATAACGTATTGTTAGCAATGTGCAGGTGGCAGGTTTCATCCATGGCATTGCATTGACATGCTGGCATATGAACTGTGAAAATGGCTGGGCAGTACAAGTACGACAGCTCCCGTCCCGTGTGGAGCCAGAGTCTGCCAAGTTCCCTTGTATTTATCACACTCCAGGTGTTTACATGTCAATTAAAATGATAATTACAGTGAAGTTGTGTTAATGATAGGGTCTGGGTGAATGTGAGTAATAAGGAGTTCCAGAAGGCAACCTTTTTTCAGGGCAAATCCTAAAGGAAGCATGTGTGTGTGTGCGTGTTTAAAAATGTGGAGTTCCGTGCTCACTATATGAAACACAAACGCATTCGCCAAGTCTCAAATAGAACTCTCTCTTTTACAGTTTTCATTCTTATTCTCAGCCCACACGGATATTCCCACACAGATTTATGACTAGGCAGGTTAAGCTCCAGTGATCCATTACATTCTATGCTTGATGTAACCATCATTAGAATCCCTTTGTTGCTATGAACATGTATTCATCATCGGCACAGGAAAACAAACACAATTTGTGGTCAGACAGTTAATGACCCACATTTCATGAAGTTCAGCAGCCTATGAGCATGACTCACTCTGGCCAAACCACATCTACGGCTACGTCACATACGATAGACCTGGATAGTGAATCGTCAGGCTTTTTATTTCACTTCATACTCAAAAGTCCACGATGAGGTGAGCTGGAGCGGTACAGATCCGTTTTCACATCTGAACATTGACTCTGCCGTAATCGGCTAGCCACTCATTTGTTTTCTGGCCCACGTCCCCTCCCACACCTCCCCTGAGATTCCCTGGAAATACCAGTGCCATGGGCTGTCGTCGTGGACGACAGAGTACGTATATTTGCCTCCACCCAAGTAAACGATTACTGTACATGTTTAGAAGTTTTAGAAAACCTTTTTTGTTCTCTTCCTAGTTATATGCTTTTTCTACCTGGTCTAGTCTGGTCTAGTCTCATGTAGATTGCTTGAAGCAGTTTCCTGTTATGAAGCAGAAACTGGGAACAAATGGGACTTTCTGCTGTAATTACTTTTAGGGACCCCAGTCATGCTGAGACATGTTTTAGTTTGCCTTTTAGTTTTCATTGCCTTTAACATTTTACATTTTTTAATCCATCAATGTTTTTATGCTAACAGAGCAGAATAATTTATGTCATTTTTTTTCATTTCAAATGAACCTCATCAGGCAAAGAAATCATTTCCAGGTCAAGTCAAAGGCTAACTAAAACAGGGCCTCTAGATTTCAGTAAGGCATCACACACTATCGAGGAACATGTCATTTTTATTTTCACCTCAGTGGTGTGGGCACGTCCCCACAGGCCTGCCAGGATGTTCATCTGTTTAGGCTGTCACTTTTATAATACCTTTCTGTCCATCATGTAGCAAGAACAAATTCACCTTCAGAATCTTTTCCTTATGTTGCCTAATTCCAGTGACTTGTAAAATCTCTGTGTGTTTTTTTTAAACATATGAATCATGTAAAGTAACGAGGCTAGCATCAGTCAGCTTCCTCTCTCTGATGATGCTGCTGGGATCCAGAGGCTTGCTCCCTGCTGTTTAGACACAGTACACAGAGACTTGGCGAATGAGTGTGTTTATCCAGTAATCCTTAACTCCTCAAGTCTGTGGATGTAGCCACAGTGACTCACTCTGACCCCACTCATGTTGGGACAAACTGGTGTGTGTAAGGGTAAACACAGATGAGACTGAGACATTGCAATCCTGAACGTGTTTCACGTTGGTAGAGCGAGCATCATAACGAACACTCTCTCACTCTAACAATCACTAATGTTACCACAGATGCTTTTAGGAGTGTGTTGTGTCTGTGATGGCCTACTGACTTTTTATCTTGGCTTTATGTGAACTGGCAACTGCATGTTCCCCATTGGTGTCCTTGTTTTTTTTTTCCAATCCAGCACACTCTGTTACTTTAATTTCAATGTTATTTCTAAAGCACTTTTAACAATGTGGGGACAGCTCAGTGGTTAAGGTGTTGGGTTGCTGAATAGAAGGTTCGGGGTTCAAGCCCCAGCACCACCATCAGTGTTGTTGGGTCCCTGAGCAAGGACCTTAACTGCTCAGTTGTATAAATGAGATAAATGTAAGTCAATCTGGATAAGGGTGTCTGCTAAATGCCATAAATGTAAATGTAAACAATGTTCACAAAGACATACAATGTCTGGTACATAACTTTTATTCATTCATTCATTATCTTAACCGCTTATTCCTATTTCAGGGTCACGGGAGAGCCGGTGCCTAGCCGGCAGCTTAGGGCGCAAGGCAGGAACAACTTTAGACAGGGTGCCAATCCATCGTAGGGCGTGCTCACACACACACACACACACACACACTAGGGCCACTTTAGAGACACCGATCAACCTAACCTTCCTTTCCGGGAGGAAACCGGAGTACCTGGAGTAAACCCAGATGGACACGGGGAGGCAGTGTGTGCAGACTCCACACAGACCGCCCCACCCGGGGAACAAACCCAGGACCTTCTTGCTGTGAGGCCACGGTGCTACCCACTGAGCCACCGTATCACCCACATAACTTTTATATATATCTTATATAAATGTTATCCCTAAACGTTATCCCTAATGAGCAAGCCATGGGGGTCCACAGTGGCAAGAAAAAAACTCTATAACTGAGTACTATATAGTAAAGCAAATGCAATTATAACACACTCATTAAAATTCATTCAAATGCATTACTCACTGATCTGATGTAGAAAAAAACAACAACCCAGAAAAGGAAAAACACAAGTTCTTAAATCAGGCTGCTCAGAAAAGAAAGCCTCAACGTGCAGAAAAGTCTAAACATGTTCTGCACCCTGTTGCACTTCTTCCTCTCACAAAAACACAAAAATCCTGTTTAATGGAAAACCACACTATGCCAATTGCAATGCACTGGTGACATATATATATATATATGTAACGACGGTCAGAAATGCCGAATATTAATAAACATGTGCAGACTGTGTAGTGCGCAGTATAAATAAGCTGAGTGAACTGACCTTCCTGACCGCAGACCTGAACGCTGAACACAAACCAGAGTGCAGTCAACACTCGGACAGCGTCCCAGACGAATCCCAGCTTAGCCTTCATGGTTTTCTCACACTGCAGGGCAAGTTTCACACTCCGAAACTGTTATCATCGCTCAGGGACAGACACATAACCGGATCTAAATTCAAAGTGCTGCAGTACTTCTCCCTCTGTCTGAGTGTCAGGACAGTGTGAGGGAGAGCACTATGGGCTGGGCATGAGTAAGATCAGCCTCTCATTGGCCTCAACGTCTGCCACTTCCACTCATTATTACACATCCCCAAATAAGGGCTTGCTGAACAGCTTGTCTTCCTAGCACACTTTTAATCTCTGATATAATACACCTGCATGGAAGTTTCATTGTGCATGCAGAAGCAGAAGCAGCTCCTACGGGTTTATGTTGTGCTCACAGGCAAACACGCAACAGCTGGGAACTAAAACTTTGACCGAAGCCAGAAAAAGATTTAAAAAGGTATTGGTTATTTATGGTTATTATTTGCGTGGTAGAGTTTCCCCTTCCGAAGCCACCTTACTTGTGCAATGATTTGCATCATAACAGGAAGTGGTACTGTCCACGAAGAGTACTAATCCAACACAATATTTCATAGTTTGTGTGTAAAACAAACACCAGATGATACACCGCCATCCACCGGTCTAACACGCAAGCGCGCGCAGGCTGAAAAGCGAAGCCTCGGACCCGACTCCAAGAACAAAACCTTTCTGGTTTACTCAGCTTAAGGAGTTATATCACTGCGTCACTATTGCGTTACATGTTAGTTAATAATAGTTAGAAAACAAATTAACTAACAAACAAACAAACAAAAGCTAGATATATTTAATATAAGAGGTATGTCCAGAAAGTAATGAGAAAGTTCAGATGATGGTTCCAGGTGGTTCTGTTAGAGATAGTGGTTCAGTTAGAGATGGTGGTTCCAGGCGGTTCAGTTAGAGCATTCTAGCCTTCACAGTGCCCAGATGTTTGTTTTAGTGAAACCCTGCTGAACTGCCTCGTCACTGGGACAGTGTAAGCGAGTTTGGAGCAACAGCATGCAATCAAATTCTGTGTGAAAATTGGTGAAAGTGCATCAGAAACTCTTGAAATGTTGAAGAAAGGTTATGGACAAGATACTCTATTGTCATCCGATAGTTTTACAATTTTAAAATCGAGAGCTGATTTCCTGAACAGAGCGATCACAGGAGATGAATCATTGGTGTTCGAGTACGATCCTGAGACAAAAAGTCAAAGTGCTGAATATCACACAACGACATCACCTCAAACAAAGAAAGCTCTCATGAGCAAATCAAACATCACGTCACAGTTCATCAACTTTTTTGATTTTCAACGGGTCGTCTGTAAACATTTCGTACCAGAAGCCAAACGGAAAATGGAACATTTAACCTTGGAGTTTTGGAGCATTTGAGGAAGAGGGTTTCGCATGTGCGCTGTCAGATCTTTTTTTCATGATCTTCCATCATGAGAACACACCGAGTCACACTTCACTGACTGTGAGAGACTCCTTCCACATCCACCCCATGGCCTGGACCTGGGTCAGTGAGATTTTTTCTTGTTTCCCATTATTAAATTTTATTCTCATTACTTTCAGACCTTTCATATACATTGTTCTATATTATATTAATAACAACAGTAAAAAACATTCTCACATTAGTATGCCTACTAGGCTACAGCCAAGTAGATCTTTGTTGTCAGCATAGAATAAGTAACTCTGAACTGATCTGCGTGGGTTTGATTGTCTACCAATTAGAAGCATCCTTTTTATGATGCATCAATCTATCCTACTGGTACAATTATACTGACAGATATGCAGTAGAGGGGGTTTACATACAAAGTCACACACATAAAATACATTTTGTTATCCACCAGCATGAGAAAAGAGACACATGCAACACAAAAGAGACAGTTGGATATAAAAAATACATACAAGCACCTGATACTGTACAGTATGGCGTGACTCACTGATGCTTTAGGGCCGCTTTGTGGCTGTTGGTTCAGGGGCTGTTATGAAGTACTAGTATGAAGGGTATTTCAAGCCAAAACTTTCTTTAGCTCCTGGAGGATCTGACTTGGCTTTAGATGACACATATGCACAAAGATCGACACAGAAATGTTAACAGAAGCACAAAATCAGTGTTTTGGAATGGCCATATCTGTGGATTATGGATGGACTACTGAAACCTATTTAGGCCCTACTGTGGTCTAAATTGAGAAGTGCATATGCGCAAACCAAAATATTCTGCATGCAGCAGTAGACCAAGATCCCTCAACTTGTGTATCCAACCTTCCTATAGATTACAGGGAGAGGTCTCATCACACACTATTCCAGATGGTATATACTAACTAAAGCACAGTATATATCCCACCCCTGCCTTCCCTCCCCACCCCTAATTTAATTAGACCTGGTTATTGTTCACAATATTCACTCTAGAAAAAGAGACCTTGGAGGCTGTATAATCAGGGTTTATTATGTTTATCCTCATACATTCTTTATTATTTCAATTCAATTTAAATTAAATTGAGACTAATATATTTTTCTGTTCTAAAACTAAATTTGCCTCCTTAATGGCTTGCAATTGCTCTAGTAATGTTACAGTTAGAGTGCCTATTTAGGAAATTCCCAGTACAAATGAAGTTGCATGAAATGTACTGTGCATGTGGCCTTTCTCTAAAATTACAACCTAATGGGATATCCCGTGGTGCTGTGACACATTTTTAACATATGAATCTGCTTGGAACTGTGCACGATTTTTAATGGACATTGAGGTCCTTCTTAGCACTTTGCAGACTGAAAACAGGGATGCATGACACTCTCGTTCAGAAAAGACAAAAACATCTGGCAATTTCCAAGCCCAGACTGACATTTTGGATAATGGTGACATTCAAACTATCATTGTAATATATCATTGCAATCAGCACATATTCTGTTGAAAGATAAATCATTTGGGTGTACACAACTGACATCACGTGTATTCTGCTTAAAACTCAAGCTCCCGCAATATAAAATGTTTCAGACATCCCTGTCCTCATGTCCTATAAATGGAGATCTCGTCTATCATGATAGCATTGTTCAGGACTTGGCCTCTAAACGTGGTATAAAGGAGAAGGACGTCTGACCAGATCAAACATTGTGCTGGGACATAACATATTAAATACACTTTCGGTTAACAAAAGTCCATTTTGATTTAACAATTTAATAATTTTTTATGTATGAATCACCGGAATGGGACTGAGAAACTGCATACATTTTGTCACTTAAAGGTCACATACAAGACTGAGTAAATCATATTCTGCATGCTGAGCAGAAGAACTGAATTATTTGATAAAGATACAGATGTTCTTGCTTCCAATATGGGGATGGAAATGGCTTCAGTGGGAACAGAATAAGATGATGAAGAAACATCTTTTTAAAAAAGTGTGATTTAGCTCCATATTTCAGAAATAAGAAAATGCAAGAAAGGACAGAGATAAGCTGCCTCATATACTGTGATATACATTTCCAAAATCGGCAGGGCTATAAAATAAACTGATAGATACAGCATCATATTTCCACATCCCTGTAATGAGGGAGAGAAACTCAGCAAATGCTGATTCACATCATATTTGTCCATGTATTGTAAATGACTAGTCTACTTATAAAATAAAGTACAGGCATAAATTTAAAAAAATGGGCAAAGCAAAAGTATATGAGCTTCACTACTTGAGACCAGAAGATTCAGTATGAATCTGTTTTTACGGTGCACAAACAACCTGGGACTAGAAAGCAAAGTAAAATAAAGAAAGTGCTGGAAAGTGTGACTCATTAAATTGGTTTTTAACATTAAACTGCTGAATATCAAACAATAGAATCAACTCCATGCAAGCTAACAATACACAACCCAATATACAAAGGATTAGTGGTTATAAATATGAAAGTACTTAGTATACTATGTGCTATTGTTGCTTTATGTACTATTAGTCACCGCTTAAAGAATATAAGATCAGAAAAAAAATCGGAAAGCACATTTCTTAAAACTTTTTGTTTCACTGGATGATCAGAGGGTTTTTTATAATGCCTTAAAGAAGGTAGTATACCATATCACATTTAAAATGTATCCTCCGACACTGATTCATAAACGTTAACATTATTCTTTTCCTTCTGAGTTGTGCACTTTGAGAAAAGAAGATATAATTATACATTGATTAATTGCATGACATGTTTTACATTTTCCTTTCTCATTTAATGTCCTACCCATGCCAGGTTTATTGTTACTCATGGCTCTCGTGAAGACACAAATGAAAGTTAGAATAATTAACCAAGCGCTGTTGAATAAATGTTTTGATGACAAAATGTCACAGGGATAATGAAAATAACTTACAACAAAATGACAAATGATAATCAAATCACCTTTGTAACGACAAAACTCTCTTTTATTTTACCCACATACTGTACACTTACAGCTTTCTTTTTAATCCTTTTTTTTATCACATTTTCAAGAGAATGGAAGCCAGGCCTGTTTTTGGGGTATTAGGAAAAATAATAAGATGACTTGCACATTAAAGCATACATCTCAAGTGACTCATAGTGCAAGCTGTAGAGAGGGAAGAAGAGACACTGAGGGTACATCGGGGCAGACAACGAAGCAATGGCTTGGTTTGAATTTCAGAAAAATCAATATTAAAGTGTAAAGCCTAATGGACTACAAGAACCTCACAAAAGCAGGGTGTCTTATACAAGGACAAACCGACATTTTTAATTTGGGAAAGCAATTCAAGTTACAAGCTGTATACTGGGATTTTAATTATATCTAATCGCTATCCAATGCATCTGCAGTGTAACTGCAAATGGCGCATACAATAATTGAGAAAAAACACAGAGTTTACTTGAAACTTTTAAGGAAAGGTTAAATGCAGCCCTTTTGGTCAATAAATGCAATAAAATGCAGAACTATATTATAACATGGGATAAGTCAGACATGAGATAGAGAGAAGGTTTTATTAGTGTTGTTCTTATTAACAGTTTTATCCAACACTGGCTTAATGCTATATAAGTGACGCATATGAAAATAATCCACACCATCGCCCAACATGAAGGGGAGGGCTGATCCAACCCCAGAGTGGATCATTTTCACATAACAGCATAGGCGAGTTGGAAGCTCCCAGGTCAACGATCCAGTCAGCCGCAGCAGCTCCACAGCGGATTTAAAGTTTCACTTACAAACGCATTTTAGTGAAGAATTTGAGAAAGCGTTAAAATGCATTACCTGTTTCAATAACTGCCCTTAGGTTTCCATTATAAGCGATTTTCAAGTAAAATGGTTTTCTATTCTTTTCACTGTCCAAGCAAAACTGTCCAAATTCTTATCTGTGGTAATAACTCAGCCCCCCCAATCAATTCAATTTCAGTTCCTGGTCTGCATCAGGGCTGGAAAATATGCAGAGGTGAAGTACTAAGAAATTAAGACAAAGGACTAAGAAAAATAAATGAGTGACACATAACATCTAAGTATCTAACAGAAAAATGTACTTACCTGAAAGTTAAAAGGATGCTATTTTAAAATCTACTCAACCACTCAAGTTTTTTAACTGATTAAATCAATTTAATGTCACACTTTCATGCCAATAGTATTTTTTAATCCCTATCTAAAAACTGATACAAGATATCTTTGTTTTGAAATAGCAGTGCCTTTTCACCTGAAAACATATTTCAGTTTATTTAATTTTGCAATATTTAGCCCTAGCTATTACATTTGCTACTGGGATTGATTAGTTAGTTAATTAATTAAGTAACATATATAACCAATTAACATTAGCAAATAGTAGAACAAGCTTTGAGTTTGTGCTTATAAAGAGGCAAAGGAGACCTTTTATTTTCTACAAGTGTTTGCTGCCTTCAGCATACTGAAACACTGTTCTGAGGTAGGGCCAAGGTAAACCATCTCACATTCCACACTGCAATCTGGGAGCTCATCCATCTGTAAAAGCACATGGCAAGTTTAGTATTAACTACACTGTGCAGCACGAGAAGGTCAATCTTAACTCTCATGATTCTTGATACTAAAATAAGTAGTTGGATGCTAATCTGAAATGATTAAATGCTAACCTGAGCCCATCTGATTGTTAAGTCTACATTCATTGGCTGCTTAAGAGAAGAATAGACCTTTGTGATTTATGATGCATAAAGTTGAAATAAAAATGCAAGGCTTAAATGATTTTGCATAATTCAATTGTGAAATTTAATTAAGTAAAAGTACTGAATAATAATAGTAATAATAATAATAACAATAATAAAGTATGCCAAAAAAAACCTTTAAGTCTAATAACAAATTACAATCACTCAAGTACACTATATGCCCAAATATATGCTAACTATTGAACTTCCCATTCCGAAACCCATGGCCATTAATATAGACTTGGTTCCCCTTTGCTGTTATAATAACCTCCACTCTTTTGGACAGGCTTTACACTACATTTTGGAGCATGGCTGTGGGAATGTTCCCATTCAGCCACAAGAGCTTTAGTGAGATCAGGCACTTAGGTCAGGCGAGGAGGCCCGTCATGAAGGTGGTGTTCCTGTTAATCCCAAAGGTGCTCAGTGGTCTTGTGGTCAGGGTTCTCTGCAGGCCACTCAAGTGCTTCTAAATCAACCTTGGCAAACCATCATCCTAAACCTCACTTTTTTCTTAGGGGTACTATCATGCTGGAATATATTTGGGCCTCTTCCATCATACAAAGACATTCTGGACAATTGCGTGTTGCCAACTTTGTGGCATCAGTTTGGGAAAGACACACATATGGGTGTGTCCACATACATTTGGCCATATGTTCCACTTTTGGTTCTATGAGTGTCATCTAAAATACAGTACCAGTATATCCATTCCTTCTGGCCTGTGCTGCTCTGGCTTTCCTTCACTGGGGCTACTTTGATGTGCTCTATAAAGCAGTAGTTCTCAAAGTGCAGTCCTTGAAGAATAGCCAGGATGTCTATTTCTTGTATTTCATTACAGTAGTGGAAATCAAAAGCAATTATATTTATTACTGAGTTTTTATAGTTATTAGTGATTTGACTGGTCACTTGACTCCAAACAAGCAGCACTAAATTATGGTAACTCTATGGCTCTCGTAAACAGCCTTGATATTATTGTGCACATTGTATAATAAGATTAATATGTGAGTAGTTGGAATTTGAGGGTTTTGTGGAATAATTTATTTTGGACTTAAGTGGTCCCTGGCTGCAAAAAAGTTTGAGAAATGGTGCTATACAGGAACAAAGACATTTACATTCCAACCTGTATTTGGTGATGGTACATAAGGAGGTAATGGGTGGGTGATTTACATTAATGTCCTGTCTGCCATATACAAAAAAATATTTCTCTGTCCACTAAGCATGATGATTATTGTGATGCGTTTTGGAGGTGTTATACCATCAGTGTTATTTTCTCTTTGTACTGGTAATTATGATAATACAGTACGTCATGATTTACTACAGGAATCCTTAAGCAACCTCAACCTCTTTGAGCAACAATAACACTGGATAAAACGTGCCATGCTATTTATACTCTGCAGTAACACTTTGTTTTTGTATCTTCTCATGAGCACATACACTATTGAATTAGAGGTGCAAGGTTGCTCGACATAATCCTTGCCTTTTTCAAATCGAATAAAATTGAATGCACTCTATCGCTCATTTATCTTGTCTGGATAAATAAGTTAATCTGTAATAGGGAGTCCCATAGCATAGCTCAAATGTATTTCTGCATGAGAGTGCATCTGTCTCTCTCTTGGTTTAATGTGATACAGACATCCCAGTGGTCACAAGAGTAACCTAAACGAATGAAGAACCACAGCACAGTGCTCCACAAAAGTGATGATTGAATTGGCTGTCTGTGGGAATGTTGGCTGGGGTGATATCTTCAGTTCTGCACCAGTGCTTCATGACCCGCTAAAATAATATATTTACATAACACTGCAATGTCAGCAAAGTAAAAATGTGCTTCTCTGTAACCCTATTCCTCAAACATAAAAAGTGCTTTTTAAAAATAAGCTTTACTTGTATATTTCAGAAATGTACAGCTCTGCCAAAGGACTGTTACAAGATATTTTTGGTGTAACTTCTATATTTAATGGGGTTAATACAGACAGAGACCAGTAAGCAAATTATTGATTATTATTGTTTATTATTTGACTGTTATTCGGTTTCCACCATGTGACTTATTCGACTTATTAGAGGGATATGGAACAGGTGACATTTGTATAGCTGTGGCATTGTTGGGATCCCAGGGAACATGTGATCTCCTGATGACTTCTTACATTTACATTTATTTAAATAACACTGCAGTGTCAGCACCTTATCCAGAGTGACTTACATTTTATCTTATTTATACAACTGAGCAGTTGAGGGTTAAGAGCCTTGCTTAAGGGCCCAATAGTGGCAGCTCGGTGGTGCTGGGATTTGAACTCATAACCTTTCGATCAGTAGTCCAGTATATATTAACCGCTGAGCTTCCACTGTCCCACTTCTTCTGTTGTGCCAGTCATGAGCCCCTGAATATTTGACCATTTTGACCATTTAGGGACATTTGCCTCATCCCCAGAAGGAAAACTTCTTTTTTAAAAAAAATCCCTGCAGCTTTTATTAATAAAAAACAAAGTGTAATAAAACAAACACCAAACAGACCATCAAATAGAATAGCCAAAACCCATGCTTTTGGTTACTGAGGTTAATTTTAATGTTACGTTTAGATTTAGTCAGAGCATTAATCAGCTGCATTAATAATTGTAAAAACAAATATTTGAGTGTGTGTGTGTGTGTATAAACATTTACATGATCCTTTCAGCATGATTAGAATTTTGAATCATACTGAGCAATAGAACATCAATGCACTTACCTTAAATTGCATTCAGCAGGATTCCAGCTGTGAAAGTAGGTCAGGCCAGGGTATTTCAGGAAAAAAAGTGTTCAACATGGGGTAAAATTAAATTAATATCAGAAATGTGAATGTGTTACTGCTGGATTATCTGCATTTGCCATCCTGGCTGTAGGGAAAGACCATACAATAGGTAGCCGAGGTCCCATTCAGTTGCAGGTGAATATAGTGGAGGTAGCCTCCTGTGTGCTATATTCTAAAAAAGATTAGTCATAATCTCAGCCACCTTTGGCCACGAGTAAAAAATGTGAATACTTTCTCACGTCTGAACTAGCTGCTTAAAAGCTTCTCAGTAGAGGTCTGATAAAAGAACAGGAAAAACTGTGGTGTTGTGTAGAGGCAGGTGCTCGGCTGTGTGATGACTTCCTTATCCTTAAAGACACAACGTGGCCACCAAAAGTGTAATCGATGGCACCATGTCATTATGTACAGGGTTTGGATAACACCTGATTTGTTCTTGGTTTAAAATCAGCTGGCATTTCTACAATAGCTTTCTCGTTGTTCTAGTTGCTAATGCTCAAGGGATTTGGTCAAAAACATTACCACACCTACAGTACTGCATGAGCTACAGGGGTTGGACAATGAAACTGAAACACCTGTCAATTTAGTGTGGGAGGTTTCATGGCTAAATTGGACCAGCCTGGTGGCCAATCTTCATTAATTGCACAGTGCACCAGTAAGAGCAGA
>JAOVYV010000045.1:17407127-17427173 GCA_025674545.1 Hassar affinis | reverse complement strand
AGGCTGGTCCAATTTAGCCATGAAACCTCCCACACTAAAATGACAGGTGTTTCAGTTTCATTGTCTAACCCCTGTAGGTCATAGCCTTTAGGAGGTAGAAGCAAAGATTGGATGTTGGACATGTGAGCATTTCAAAGGCGTACCTTGATTACAAGAATTCTGGCAAAATCTGAAAATCATCTAAACTTCATTCCTTCATTCATTCATTCATCTTCATTAACCGTTTATATCCATATTTGGATCCTGTGCCTATCCCAGGAACACTATGTTTTAGGTGAGACAACATACTTAGTGAGTTGCTAGTCTACCCCAGGGCACCATGCACACACATTGACATGCTCATACACCAGAAATGGGGACTTAAGTTTGTGACTTGGACTTGACTTTCTCTTAACACGAACACGGGCGGGATTTCTCAATACTGATTGCATAGCCAATCTACCTATTGGCATGTTTATTTGACAGTGGGAGAAAAGTCACAAGAACATGCACAGAAACTAACCTCACACAGACAGTAACCCGAGTTCAGGATAAAACCAGAAACCCTAGAGCATTTAAACTAAACATTTGTTTTACAGTCACTTTTCAGAGATGCCTTGCTGTAACTACCTGAAACTTTTTGAGCCAAATTCTCCCAGGGAAATCAATTGGGCTTTGGTGACTAGGCAGGCAATTCTGTAAGCATTAGTGTTCTGGAAACAGCTTTGAGCTGTTTTCTGGTCATTACTTTACAACTTCCAAAAGAAAAAAAAGCCCAGGTGTCTCCAAACACATTTCTACATTTTGCAGCTTTTCATCATCAATGTCATCCCAAGCAATAAATCAGTTTGTTTATTTACTCTATTTTTTAAGCCTTTAGATATCTGGGCCCTCATCCTCACAGCTAATCCTCTGGTAGGGGTCCACTTGGTAAACTGTGACAGCGCTTTCTACAGATTTATCCGAATACCAGTCTCTCTTTTATTTTGTCAAACTCAGATGCCCACATACCAGTTTGCTGTTATTCCTCTCATCTCTTACAAGACATCAAAAACACAGAAGTCGTAAGGTATGAATTTAGCATTCTGAATAGTTTTCAGACAGGATCACGTTCAAACATGTATGACTAGATCACTTTACATCTAATAGACATTATTTAGTGGAAAGATTTAGTTACAATGTAGCACTACATGTCCCTTGCTGGGGTGTGATGGGAGTTTCATATGAGCACTCAGAAAAGAGATCATTAACATGAAGAAGTTTTAAAGGTCTGATAATAAGAAAAACTTGAGCGATTAAAACTTGAGCGATTCTGCAAAAATGTGCAATTGATTTTAATGAATCTTGAGGGAATAAATAATAGAAGGAATGTACCATTCGGGGTATTTAACATATCACACTAAAACCCCAGGGGATACAGGAGGTGGTGTGGTGTGAATACATTTAACTGGAAGTCAGCTGAGTGGTAGCTTTACAGATCCACCTGAGACATTCTCAGCCCCGAAGCTGTTCCAAAGCTTTCAGCTTTTTATTAATGCAGCAGATGAGCCGTCTCTTATCCAAAACACCCAGCAGCTCCTAGCGCCTCATCAGAGTGGAAAGCAGCCACCGTGCCTACAAACAGAAAGTGGGTCTGCAAGACAGATGCTGTGGGTCTTACATCTCACCTCATCATTGGAAAGGCTGCTCTCACACGTGGTTTATTTTTAGCCCGTTTAGCTTCCGAGCTTCTCTGTGTCTCTGAATATGCTGGAACATATTGGAGCATTGTTAAAATTTCATTGGAGACTTTACTGTACCGCTGGTAAGTGCTGTTAACTGATAACAGAAAGGGAAAGACCCCTGGTGATTCCAGTACCGTGTTCACCAATCTTGGTGCTACAGAATTTAGTTGAATTGTAAATGCCTTATACAAATGATCATGGGTCTACTGTTTAGATTACAGTTTTATTATAAGATCGATCTCCACGAGCAGGCCTGGTGATCACATGTCTTGGTTCTGAGACCATGTGCTTGCGTCAGCTGTCTGGATTAGTTAGACACAATGATACAAAAAAAAAACCCTTCATGAGCCATAATGGCTCCTCCAAGCACTTTTCACTTCAGATCAAATCAATGCTTGTGCCTTTTTTTCCACGTCATTGGATATATGGAATAGTAAGCTGCTTCCCATGGGCATCATTAGGTAAATGTCCTCTTGGTGGCCGGGCATCATTCTACCCATTATCACGTCGCTTTCATTAAGGCGTTATGAGCAAGTGAGGGAGCCAGAGGTGTGTAGCACTGCTCTCAGCCTCGTACCTCATTAAATGAAATATAGCTACCTGTTTCACCAGGTATTCTCACACAAAGTTGCTGATTTTTTTCCATTTATGTTCCATCCCTCTGCCTATTTTATATCTCATGTCAGACAAATAGGACTATTATATTTTCTGTATCTATCTCATTCTTTCATTGTTATATCTATATCATATAATTCAATTCCTTTAGTTTTTTTTAGTCCTTTATATGCTCACTCACTCTTTCCTTTCTTCTTGCATCTCTTTGTCTGTCTGTTGGTGTGTGGGTGACTTTGGAATGACAGCTGCTCTTGACAGGTTCTGGCTTGACTGCACCAGGTGTCAGCTGGGAATATGTTGCCCCAGCACACCTTTTCTTCATACTTGCCTGTTCTACCTGAGCTGCTCTGTATTAGTGTGAAGGGAGTGGAGTGACCCCTTTCTCGATGCATCTTTGGGATCTTGCTCTTAAAGGGTCTTTCATGTACATTTGGCATGCCTGTGTCCTCAAATATACATTACACACTGTATTAATCACTGTATAAATAAGAAATGTACTGCTACTCCACTGGGAGTTAAGCCGTGGTAGGAGACTCATATTGAATGAGCAACAGTGACTTCTATTGCACAGTCCATTTTATATTTTCTTTTTTTTTTTTTTTTTTTTTTTAGGATTTTCCCCGATTTTTCTCCCTAATTTACTCGTTTCCAATGCTTTGCTTTTCCCCCCTTGTCACATGACGAACTGCCAATCTGGGAGGGCGAAGCCTTCGCGTGCTTCCTCCGAGACACGTGACGCAAGCCGCCGCCTCTTTTCGAACTGCGGCTCATGCAACCTTTGGGAGCGGTGTAGTGCGCTAGGAGGAGAGCGCTCCCGCCCACCTCTTGTATGCATGAGCTCACAGACGCCCGATTGGACAGTGTCACGCTGACTGACATGGGGGGAGAGCGTATGCTGCCCCTCCCTCACTCCCTCACTCCCTCCCATTTTATATTTTCTAAAAGAAAAAAAATCCACATCCTTGTTGGTTGCACAGAAAACCTAGGCCAGAAGTGAGTGACTTTTTGCTCATGCTATTTACTCAGTATATGTTCTGTTTAGACTGTTTGATATAATGTGAAACTAAATCAACTGCCATAGTATTAACACCTGCACTTTATCTACAAAGTTACAGTACAAGGTTGCTGAGGTTGTTGATTATATTTTGAGAAATGGTTGAGATTGAAAAAGGTTGATATCCTCTTCATTCTCTTGTGCTTAATACCTCTTCACTCCTACGCTTAATTCTTAATTCATGTGCTCTCCTACATGCCTTCCAAATGATATCGATGGAAAGTCTGCCAACATTTGCCAGGCACACCGAGTAGACGTTGACCAAAACAAATCAAAATCTGACATGAAAGATTAGATGTGTTGGGTTTGAGTTACATAAATCCAATAATTGAATGACTTTGGTGATTGTGAGTTGCACAAGCTCAAGTGTTGGCAGCAGGCTATTGATCTGAATAGTACAGCTTGTCAGAAAGAGCTTATTGCTTCCTTCAGAGTTTCACTCCCTTGATTCCAAGGTCCCAGTAGGTCTCCCCTCCCCCTTTTCCCCCATCTGTGCAAATGAGCTAAAGAGACTTTTTTCTCTGTTGTGTTATTTTAGCTCCCTTTCACAGCTTTTGCTGTATTCCCTTTATTTCTGCTCTTCTGTCTCACCTTTCCTAGTGGCAGCCATGGTCATAGGGCTGCAACTAATATCGCTGCTAAAACTGAAGAAATTTCACAAATTTGATGAGTAAATTCATTTGGAAATGGTAAGGGCATCATGGCGGGGCAGCAGAGCGCAGTGCCTTTGATTTGATCCTGAGCTTGGGCTACTGTCTGTGTGGAGTTTCCTCTGGCTACATGCTAAGTGAATTAGCTGCTGCTTGTTGGTTATAACACTGTGATTCACTTATTACTTTGGTGACATTTTATAATTTAAGTAAGCATTCTTAATTTAAGTCTGCTTTCACTATTATTTGACATGATGAACAGATAAACTTTGTTTTTTTGCAAATATTCACTGATTTTGAATTTGATGCCTGCAACACGTTCCAAAACAGTTGGGACAGGGGCAACAAAAGACTTGGAAAGTTGAGGAATGCTCAAAAAAACACATGTTTGGAACATTCCATAGGTGAACAGGTTAATTGGAAACAGGTGAGTGTCATGATTAGGTATAAAGAGAGCATCCCCGAAAGGCTCAGTTGTTCACAAGCAAGGATGGGCCGAGTAACTGTGTGAGCAAATAGTCCAGCAGTTTAAGAACAACGTTTCCTAATGTGCAATTGCCAGGAATGTAGGGATTTCATCATCTACAGCCCATAATAACATCAAAGGATTCAGCGAATCTGGAGAAATCTCTGCAAGTAAGCGGGAAGGCCAAAAACCAACATTGAATGCCCATGACCTATATTTATTTTCCTTATTACTCCCTCTGTCAGCTGGGCTGCACTTGGATCCAGCCACTCATTCCCTGCTGTAACTATATATATATATATATACAGTATATATACTGTATGTGTGTGTATCAGTATTCTACTCCTGGTATTAAATCAGTAAAATAAATTAAGCTTTGAACGTTCCTTATCCTTAAAGATTATTCAAATATTCAGGCTATTATTCACAAACCTGTATAATCATTAGTTGCAGCTGTAATGCTCCACCACACTGCTGCTGTCAGCACACAATATTTGGCAGGCATTCATAATGTATATGCATTCTGTGAGAACCTTGCTTTCGTTCCCTCTGTAGATCCGGAAGCACTCCACTCTAATCTGGAAGACTGTTTAGACAAGCCTGGATGTTTTTTGCCCCTCATCTCTCTACTGGCACTAACGCAACAAGCCTCATAGGGTCACCTGCTTCACTCTTCTGTTACAACAGAGACGTGTGTCAACTTTCAGCACTTTAGATCAATGGCTGCTTCATTTTGGTCTCTTAAGGGTAGAGGTAACAGATCTCAAAGCATCAGTGAAAAGATCTTTGTCTAGCTAATTTGTCTAGCCATCAAATTAAGCTGCTCCATACTGTTTCAATCAGCTGACCCTGGCATGTTAGTTCAGGGTATTATTTTCCTTCATGAGCAGTTCTTGGTTGCAGAGATATCGTGGTTTCAAATTGGGTCCATCATTTTGAAACACCCCGTAGCATGATGCCTTGCTATTTAGCATAATAGCTAACAAATAATCATAGCAAATAGCAGAATCACTGAAATATACTGAAGTATTTGCAGTTTTTAGCAGTCACTTTAGACCTTTATGCCTAGTGCTGCACAAGGTAGGTCTGTGCAGTTTAATGCAAGGACAGTAAAGCAATCCTGCTTTAAGATTAATGTAAAGCTGTTTTTTTAAACTTCTTTTAATTTTTTAAACTTGTCTTCACCATATCAAGGTCTATGAGACAGAATAACCTGCTAGCTGTTTCCCTGTTCATAAGAAGCTACCCTCATAACATGAAATCCATGCTATGCCACTGGTTCATGATACTTTCCACACTTTCAGCAGTTGTTCTTATGCCTGTGCCTGGTGATGAGGCGGCAGCTTATAATGTTAACAGACATTCATAGAACATGCAACACCCTGGTAGGCCACGCTTTGCAAAATATTCAGCAAGGATTAAAGGCTGTACTTTGCCCTCCTCTAGGCATCTGTTAATGGGCCTAAAATATTTGATGGATTTTGATTTTAATTTTCATTGGGTAGTACACTGAACAACCAGAAACTGGTATAGCAGTTAATGCTTGGTAATCCCCCACAGGATGTTGGAGGGAATGTTGCACAGTCCTCACGCTGATGTTTGTTGAGACCCCAGCATTGAATCCTGATGTTGCTTGAGGCAGTGTTGCACACCTATCGCTGGTAACCTATCACCTGTTTCTTGCCAGCCAACGCTGGTCACATTCATCCAAAGTCTTTTCACAGCCATGCTGCTGTCATAAGTTCAAGGTTTGGTTGAAATTCTTGTAATCACAGTACACCCTTGAAATGCTAATATGTGAAAATCCAAACTTTGCTTCTACCTCCAAAATGCTCCATGAGCTCAAATTATTAAACCGCATTGAAAATTGCAAATCGTGATGACTTCCCCACTGCCATTCCCACAGTGGAAACAACTCTAGAAGCATTCATAGTTGTCTATTGTTTTATGTACACACAGGTGGATGCAACCAATGATGTGCATAGGTGGTGTTGCAATGTGTTTTGCATAGGCCTGTTTTTTCTGGTATTTCAGTGTAAATACAAATGATTTTATGGAGCCCAAACACGGAGGAGCTGCGATTGATAAATGGTCAGCTGTAAAAGGATAAAAAATAACCCTCATGACATTTCTGTAGTCTTTGCATTACAGTCTAACAGGTGGAATTTTATTATGTCAAGACTGTATATGATGAGTTGCCTTATCTCTATTTTAAAGGCTGTCCATTAGCTGGTCATCCTGGCTAATTAAGGATAGACTTGAGTAGCAAAGGATAAAGGTATTACTGAGAGACTGCTATTTGCATCCTTAGACGCAGGTACTTTATTGGACATTTACAACAGAGCAGAATAAAACTCTGCGGCCCAGACTGTAAGCTCAGAAGCATGAAGAAATGAGCTTATGTTTTCCAGTGACATTTGTTTGATTTCTCATCATCTAAGCCTCTTTCTTCATTTGTTATTTGGCTGCAAACTTGTAAATGTCATTCAGTTAAATAGAGCTATATGTACACACACATACACTCTTTAGTGTAGGATGTGAAGTACATAATATCCTCATTAATTAGTGAAGTGAGCTGAGACTGAGCTGAGGCTTTGAATAGTGATGGAGCTCTAGGCTGTCTGGATTTCCTGGTTGAAGCAGACTGAAAAAAAAAGATTAGTGCAACAGACGATGTGACATCAGAAATCCTCTTTCGTCTTTTCCCAAGGCCTTTTTCCCCCCTCTCCCTCACAGTGACAGTGCTGAGGTCAAACTCAGACACTCTGTCTTTGCTGAGCGCTTTGTTCACCTGTCATGTATCCTTTCAGAAAACACAGTTGCCAAGGTCAGCTGTGCTCAAGCTTATAAATGTCCCCTATGCTCTCTGCAGTTGTTTTGGTTTATCAAGTAAGTGTAAGATAATACCCATGACCAGGGTAGAGTATATAATATCTTTCATTTAAAACACATATGTAGGTTTGACAGCCAGTTTCAACCAATATTTACTAATTCCTAAAAAAAACTTGATGAAATGATGGCTCTCATGCAGGAGAGAAGATTGCTGATAGATGTGGAGAGTGACTGATATATTTATTTCTGCATTTTCTATGTTTATATCTGCTGTAAATAAGAGAGTGAGTTAGCTGATTGAGGCCACTTGGTAGGACAAAGAGTTAAACAGTATGTGGTGGCTGAAATAACATTCAGTGTTGCCGCATGTCCTTGCAAAAAAGAAACATATTGATTTGATTACTTTTGTCTCTTGTTTGCATGCTGTCGCTTGAATACACATTACTTGACTGTATTAAAGCAGATTATTCTCAGTGATTGAAGGCTGAAGCCTAAGGATGTGCTCAATAAATACTAAAGAGCTCAATAAATGAAGAGCTCAATAAATAAATAAATACTCAATAAATGCTAAAGAGCGAGGGAATTTTTAACAAATCAGTACAGTAAATCAGTCCATCTTAGTGTTTTACAAACGGCCTTAATTTATATCAGCAGACTGCCCTCTTTGTTGGTGGTGGTGATTGGATATTGTCATGTGTTCCCCTACTGATGCATTAAATAGGAGTTTGCAAATATTAGCCTCTATCTTTTGACAGAACCTGTACTGTTAATCCACCTGAACTGACTACTAATGTGACAAAACCATTCCAGCATTTTGATGCTGCTGCTTGCCTGGACTGCCCTTACTGTTTTTGTTTGTACTGCACCTTGCATAATTAATTTCTGAGGACGTGCACAACCGACGCACCAAACGCACTGATGCAGGATACGTGAGACAGCCACCATGTGTACACAAAGGCATCATTAACTACAAGTATATCTCTAAATTATCACTATGTGTACGCAAGGTGCAGTACGCTCAAAAACAGTAGGGGCGGTGCAGGCTCAAAATGGCGAAAGTTTTGAAGACAGGCTGTGTGACCAATCCGCAATTACCCATAACACTATGGTGGGTCCTTGCTGCTGCTCAGGGACAAATGTCCTTTTCAGAAAGGCTGGTGAGAGATAATTATTTTAGAAGTTAATTTGGAAACCTGCAAAAATAAATGGTTGCGAATATTAGGTTATGTAAATCCGTAAGTTCTTTATGGTCAGTGTTCTCTAGTCTGCCCTCTAGTGGAAGCCACCAGTAACATGCATAGCACATAGACAAGTATACGAACAGTCGCGTTCATGACACAGCCGGGTGACTACGTGACTACATAGCCAAAGAAAATATTTTACCTACTTCATCCAGCTTATTTCTCTCATTCACTTGTTATTGTTACTGTGCCACGCCCTTTCTGTGTTTTCTCTTTCCCTTTCCCATAACCTGATCCCCAGCTGTGCTCATACCACAATCAAAATAGAAACTAGGCATGTTAATGCCTTGGGAATAAATAAATAATAAAATAATAGTTTATTTTATTTATTGTTTTTTTTTATTGTGATGAAACAATGTATTTGGTTGGTTATGAAATACCTTGATGCAGTGTGAAACTCTCACCTTGTATTCAAGGAAAAGACAAAACTTCAAATTCATTTGACTGACAAAGATACCTTTAATAAAGCTGATTAGGCCTTAGTGTGTAGTTAACCCTTTGTTGCAGTAAACTGGAATTCATCTCACAGAACATTTTCAACTAGTGTAAACTAATGAATTATTCTATTGCTACAAGTCAGATACAATAGTCAGAACCCTGTTGGATTTTTGTGTTTTGTGATGTTTCGTATTGTGACTCTGTGTTTAGCTGCTGCTGAGCAGGGCAATGGGAAACAGGAGGGGTGTGAGCCACCTGCTGGGAAAACAATTCACACTTCTCCACAATAATATTGGTGCAGAGATAAACCAGACAGCACAACTGACATTTTTTTGACAGTAAAAAAACATACACAATAGCCACGATAATATTTTTACATTTACACCTAGGGGCTGTGCACACAATCACGTACTTTGTATAGATGTGTGTTGGTCTTTTGTCCACACGACAACAGTGTTTCAGGGACGGAAAATATAAAATTTTGAAAGCAGGTTCCAGGGTGGAATCTTTTGTACAGCCCTTACACAACCCTCACGTCACTGTGTAGACAGGTGAATAGGGAACCTTTTGACTTCGATGATGACACGGCCCCGCCTCACGCATGGCTGTTTACAATTTCAACCCAAACTAGAAGATACAACAGTGGTGGTGGGCTGTGTTTGTGGAGCTGTGTTTGTATGCAAACTTGTGGTGCTTTTCTGTGCTGCTTGTATATTTGAGTATTAAGTTCTCCACATGCTGGCTTGGCATACAGACTATTACACTTTCACTTATTTTTGTGAATCAATGTGGATGAGCTCACAAAAAAAAAAATTCGTTTGGATGCCAAATGGAAACTTTTTGAAAACATGTTGAAAAGGAAAATTGTTTTCAAAGCATTCTGTTGCTGTGTGGATGGCTCAGTTAAAGAAGAAATACTTAAAGCCCTGAGTGTCTACTTTCATATGATCCATTCACCACTACTGTACAGTGTAACATCACAAATAAATTCACTGCTAAACTTGTGCAGCACCAAAACAAGCAGTAATTCATATTCTGGTCTCTGGTAAAAAAGATTTAAACTTGGATTTGCCTCAGCGTGTAGATTTATTGAAGGACATTTTTAATTTCTTGCAGAGAACTTTAATTTTCTTTCCAGAGAACTATCACACTGGAACACCATTTTAAAGCACAGAATACAAAGTGGAAGATAATAGGTAATACGTAATAATATAAAATTGCATGGTTAGTATTGTGACCTTTGCAAACAGTATTCAGACTGGGAAAATACTTCAGAAGGGCTTTAGTCCTGTCATCACTTAGGCGCCATGTGGCTGAACACATTAGCACAGGAAGCAAACTGTGCATGCTCCATTGGCTGTGGATTTGTGCAGGTTTATGCTATAGGGCTAGGATATAGGTGAGAGGTTCTTATTTAGTGGTGAGCCCTCAGTGCTGGGGATTATTCTAGTCCAGTGAACCCATGCAGCAGCCAGAGGATTTGAGGCAGGGTTCCGGCATCTAGCATTCACCAAATAAATAGAGAGTAAAAGACCACATAATCCGTTCATTATACATGTGGGATTGAGAGTGTGTGAGGTGAGGAGGGCTGCCCACATTTTTTCATGTGCATGTCTCTGTGATGAAGAGATGATGGGTGTGTAAGTGTATTTTGTTTTGTCTCTGCTATTGCACTTTTAGTGCCACACATATCATTATTCAGCTGCACACCTCTGCCTCCAGGCAGTATTTAGAGATGTATGTGTAAGTGCATGTCTTTGTGTGTGATGTTGTGTGTGAATGTGAATGTGTGTGTTTACCTCTGGCAGACAGATTCCCAGGCTGGGTATTTAGGTCCTCAGGAAACAGTGTAAGAGTTTTTGGGTCTGCCACAGGGACAGAGAATTTCATAGCACTCCCAGGAGCAGGCAGAGGGTATAACTTAATTAGCATCTTGAAGCCTCACATTAGCTTGATTACAATAATACATTTATTGTGCTGGTGACATAGATTCCTTGGAAATTTTGCATATTTCCTGCTTTTTTTTATTCAGTTTGAATTTCTTCAGGTGCTATGTTAAGAAAGAATAAACAGCTACTGGCAGGTTCTTTATAATAAGGGAGTGTGGTGTGCATGGTACATTACGATGACAGGGTCTCCAGTATCTTTGTGTGCATTAATGTAAAAATAAAGTATACAGGGTATGCACAGTAGGGAGTAGTTACTGCAGTTACACCTACTGAGTGGCAGAAAGATAACTTGCTGAGTGGCAGTGTTCAGCTTGAATGCCATGAAAGCAAAAAAAAACACATCTAAAATGGGAAGGAGCTGTAGTGTGACTCATTGTACAAATTGATTCGACAAAAATCTTTTTTACAGATTCCCAAAAGATGAAATAGCAAATAAAAAGAGAAGCAAATATATCACTGCAATTCACAAACACAACTGGAATCCATGCACTGAAACGTGGACTTTTAAGTAACACCTTCACGCAGCCTGCAAGTGTGGATGACATATGATGCTGTGGTGAAAGGTTTTATGCTGGTCACAGTGGACTTTAATTTGATGCAAACAGTTTTAAGAAACCTCTCAAGCTCAGGGCATATCATTTTGATATGTGAGTATGTGTACATTTAAATTGTAATGTGTGTAAACCTATGTGAATTCAGCAGTTGTATCAACAGCCTTATATGCTGGGAAAACATTCTCTCTGCATTCAATCCCTGACTGGTTCCATTTTAAAAATTCAAAAGTAAAATGGAAACCAGTATTTATTGCAGTGACGTTGGGAAACGTCTGGTTCTGGTGGGAAAGTGATGTCAGTGCATACCCTCTACAGATACTGCAGCTCAGGTAACACTTATGACATTGTGACTTCTCTCACTCAATTACTCATTATCTGAGCTGCTTATCCTCTTGCTTGGTCAGAGGGGGGTGCTGGAGCCTATCCCAGTGCTCACTGGGTGGAAGGCATGGAACTACTTGTTGGCCTACCTGGGAATTGAACCAGGGACCTTCTTGCAGCTACCCACTGCACCACCATGCTGCCCATATTCTTTTTTAAGAGATTATGATTGGGTTTATAAGAAGACTGAGTGCCATTTAATTTAGTTCAGGAATAAGTTATGTACTGTATGTTGTATGTGTGTATGTGGTGTGTGTGTGTGTGTGTGTGTACACTTGCATGGGTGGGGATGGAGCCTGTCTGGAACATCTGATACCTGTAATCAGATGGAGATTTCAAGTAATGCAAGTAATGAACACCTATCTGTAGCCATGGGTAATTCCTACTTTCACACTGCCCCGCCCCTCGGCTCTTTTGGCATTTCCTATAGCCAGTCTGCTCCGGTCAGTGCAAGTAAATGTATATTAGCTGAGTATATTGTATAATTCCTTTATAAATGCCTCACTGACTATTGTGGTACAGCAAAAGGGGACTGAGGTCACTTTTTTTCATGTTGTTCATTTGTACTGTTCATGTACTGTCTTAATAACAAGGTCATATCAGGAGCAATTCTCCAGTGCCTTCACCAATTAAAAATATCCTTTAAGATGAGTTTAAACCCCATCAGCAGTCATGGGTACTACTTGACCTTGGCCTTGAGTCTGAGCTGTATGGTAATAACTGTTAATGGCCTTGTGCTTGGTTCATATGGTTTGGTGATTCTTTTGTGTCTGTCTGTGTCGGTTTTCTACAAGGTTATTATGTTGACTTAACTTGAACTATATCTTCATTCATTGCCTATGTTTATTAGCTACAGTTCCATGACAAAGCATTTGCCCCTTCCCAATTTCTTTTATTTTTGCTAATTTGTCACATTTAAATGTGTCATATCATCAATCTAATTTTAATATAAGATAAAGACATATTTAGATATACTTGGTTTAGAAACCAGTATTTATCCAGAGTGCTAGTGATATAGACATGAAACCATACAGCATGTAGATGTGCTTGTACCATAACCACAAGAATTTCATCATTTCATTAAGCAATGGGTGCACTGGTTTGTTGGTAAGTTATAAGGATCACAAATCCAACTACCTTTACTTAAAGTTTGTTTTACTCCTGGTTTTGTTGTTTTCTCCACTAAAGGCAGAATGTTGCAGCATCTTTTGCCGCTTAGTCAGATTGAGGTGGTGTGTTATGGTGGGAAAGCGATGTCAGTGCATAACCTCTGTACAGTTACCTCAGCTCGGATGACACTTATGGCATTTCGACTTCTCTCACTCCCTTACTTATTATCTGAGCTGCATTATCTGAACAGGATAATGTTGCTGGGTCATGTTGGTGGGGTACTGGAGCCTATCCAAGCAATCACTGGGTGGAAGGCATGGAAGCACCCTCGACAGGTCACTAGTACATCACGGTAGACATACAGACAGATACATTCACATACACACTCACACCTATGGGCAGTTCAGTATTTCCAGTTCACCTGACTGTACATTTTGGACTGTGGAAGGAAACCCAGACAGACATGTAGACTCCATATTGAAAGGATCCTGTTACACTTTTTTTTCACTGTGTTTACATATTTACCATCATGTTAGACTCATTAGCCTACCTTGGATGTGTATATTTAAAGATTATAGCTTTTTTTATGCAAGTTTGTGTTAGTTTTCTTCAAACCCCTTCAGTTAGATGTTTTGAAACCCCAGCACAGCTGGAGACACTGTTACACGCACCACACACTGCCATGTAAGTGTCATTATCAGCATAGCAGTGGTCCTTTTACATTGACGAGGGACGAAGTGGATGAGAGATTGTTAGAATTGGCTACAAACAACCTACAAAGTGTATGTATGTGGTAGGCATTCCTAATAAACAGGATACTCAGTGAGTGTAGCAGACATGAATGGACCCATTGGCCCCTAACAAGATGCCTACTTGCATACTAGCCAGACTGTAAATGGAGGATATTTCCATCCATTCGTTGTGGATGAGTAGACACTCAGCTCAAAGGTATTGCAATGACTCTGAAGTATCAAATGCGTTAATAATAATAAAGCAGCTAAAAAGCAATGGACATAATGACTTGAAGTTTTTCTAGATTATTTCAGATCCATGCAGCTAATAGGCTTGTTGACTGACATGGCCGCTCTAGCTAGCCTCTATTTTTAAGTCTAAAACAAATTAAAACTAATGCAAACCAAGTTGCCTGGCAACACTCACTGGAAGACTCATAGCTGGAGCTGTCCAATGTCTCCCCGGGAGGTCTGGAGCTGACATTAAACATGTGCTTAATTATTATCTTCTGCCAATAAAATGGAGCCATTCCTTCAGAGCAAACATTCGGCTATGGCCATGTAACACATACTGGCTCATAGCAACAGGCTTGGAGTCCACATTTACAGAGGCAGATACACGTTTCCTATATGAGTAATGTGTCAAATCATTTACTACAAAGACAGAGGATTTGTAATGTGTTTAAACTTCACTTGTGGCAAACCTGCTGCTTATACAGGAGTTGCAGTGAGTGGGTGCTGAAACAGCTTCCCGGCTGGTTTCTGCTTTTGGCATAACTGTGACAGAAGAGAGCCTGACCTCTGTGATCGGAAGCTTAGTTATAAAAATTATCATGTGCATGTTACAATAACAATAATTCTTTTTTTATCACACAGCCCTCATCCAAATGCAGCTGCGACAAACATAATTTAGGTGTCACATAGAGCTACTATAACACATCATAAGCAACAACATGATGACTAGAATGAAGACAAAGTGAGGAAATAGTAGGTTTGAAATGAATGATATGATCCATTCAATATGATATTAAGAACATGCCATGGTTAAAGGAATTTAATTATGTGACTGTTAAAAAAAATCAGTGTCAAATTTGTAAAAGACTAGAGTGACTTTTTTATTTAAATGTATGACTTTTTTATTTAAATCTTGAGGAGTCTTTTAGTATTTTTTTTATCATACTGTCTGATTCTTATGTGTTATATTCCTATACGCCTATATTTTTCAAAATTTGGTTATATAACTTTTGGGTTTTATGTCCAACTCATTGTAAAAAACATACAAAAGCCAGACCGCTACATTCTCATTTATTATGTCTGAGTGTAGTAGATCTGTCCCTCAATATATAGACCATGTCTTCTTACCATTTACTTCCTATGATATGACTCATAAATAAGTATAAGAGCAGTCAGTGTATAAAGATCTACTCAAGAAAGACAGGTAGTTTTAACACACACATGCGGAAGTAAAACTGAATTTTGTTTTTGTGGCAAGTCTGAAGGGATCAGAAGGCTGTTTTGACTAAGTGGCCTTACAGTATGTCTGGTCAGGTGAACACTATCTGAAAGCTGGCTTTGTGGTACACAAATATGCTTACAGACTAAGCAACATATGCCTGCTTCCTGGTTAAGATGGCAAACTTGGTATTGAATTACACACATCTGTGCACTTTATACACTGATAAGTCATAATATTAAAACCACCTTCTTGTATCTATACTCTGTCCATTTTTCCCATTTCCCAAACTGTTTCTAAACAATGTGTCCACTCACTGTCTACTCTATTAGACACACCTACCTAGTTGCTCCACCTTGACGATGTAAAGTCAGAGACAGTAAATCATCTGTTGCTGCACAGTTTGTGTTAGTCATCCTCTAGTCCTTCATCAGTGCTCACAGGATGCTGCCCACAGGACACTGTTGGCTGGATGTTTTTGGTTGGTGGACTATTCTCAGTCCAGCAGTGACACAGAGGGGTTTAAAGACCCCAGCAGCACTGCAGTGTCTGATACCATTGTACCAGCACAGCACACACTAACACACCACCACCACATCAGGGTCACTGCAGTGCTGACAGTCATCCACCACCCAAATAATACCTGCTCTGTTGTGGTCCTGTGGGGTCCTGACTACAAGAGAACAGCATTAAAGGGGGATAACAATGCCTGCAGAAAAACAGATGGACAATGATTGCTGATTGGTGAATGCAATTTATTTAGAATATTAAAAAAAGATGAAATTATTTGAAACATACAGACTGTGAGAGCTGGAAGGTGGAGTTGAAGCCATGGTGGTGTGTAGCTCACTGCTCAGTGTCAGTGCACAGCATCTCTACAGCAGCGTGTCAATAGAAGAGCTTGGTTATGGCACAGTGGACCTTAAGAAGCAGTGAGCACATCCCAGACAGACCTTTCTTTCTGTCTACACCTTTTTGTATTTCTCTCTCTCTCTGTTTCTGCACACATTTCCATGTTCGAATCCATGTTCAAAAGTCATCTGAAATGGTGCAACCCTGTGCTTCAAGTCAGTCTTAAAAAATATAAATTATTACTGTCTTTTTGAAGCTAGTGGAAAATCGATAAACACCTGTTAAAGTACTGCATTTATCTGTAACTTCAGTAAATTCCTGCATTAAAATTTATAATGCTGCTTGATGTAGTAGATTCATAAAACTGGTAACAATCCTATTGCATCATTTGTTTACGAAAACTGTCTTTTCCACCACTTAGTTTAGAGAACAAACACATAAAACATGTCTGATAATCACATAAAGTTTTTTTTTGCTGTTTAAATTTTTGACAGCTAGATTTGTCAAGGGTTTTAAATCTGATGTAGATCATGAATTTCTGAAGGCTCAAAGCAATATACACAGTTCTGTTATTCCAGGATTTACATGCCTAATTCAACACTAAACTCATTACCAAAGCTCTTCAAGAGCTGTAGTGAGGGGCAGATGCATTACAGCAGGGGTGTCCAATCCTATCCAGAAAGGCCTGGTGTGGGTGCAGGTTTTCCTTCCAGTCAAGCGGGAGCCGCACCTCATTCCACCTGTTTTTAATCAGTGAATCAAATCAGTGGATCTTGGCTTTCAGTAGTGTGTGGGTTCTGCTTGGTTGGGAAGAAAACCTGCATCCACACCATCCCTTTGTGGATATTAGACACCCCTGCATGACGGGGTTTGGACTAGTTATTCGGTGTAGTTTATATGCATTCTGTGTGAAAAATGCGTTTTGTTTATGAAACTAAAAGGTTATTATTAAACACTTTATACACACTGTGGAAACACCCTGAGTGGTACTGAATAGTGAACTGGTGGCTTCCCCAAGGGAGACCAGGGCAGCAGCACCAGGGAACCCTGGCTTTCCACTGCTTTGCCACTGCAGGTCACTTTAGCCATCTTAATGTGCTTTTTGCCCTGCCTCAAAGTTCACACACTTACATCTAACTTGACCCCAATAGCTGCTAGAAAATCCAAACCTAGAATGCAAGGGTCCTGAATTGGCCTGGCTGCTCCTAGCCCTGTTCTCCAACATCCACAATTCCTCATGAATGAATGAAAGTTACATTTATATAGTGCCTTTCTCAAACCCAACAACGCTTTACAGTCAATATACAACTTTAACATCAATTACACCAGAGACCACAGCCCCCAGGGGGACTGAATGGGGTGCAGGGAAGGGAGAGAGGATAACACCCAGGACAGAGCACCATCCACTACTGGGTGGCAGACACACAGCCATTCACAAACTCCCACCAAGATTATAGGGCAATGTTCAGCTATTGTGCATGTCTTGGAGTAAACCCATGCAGACACAGGAAGGACATGCAGATGCCACCATGCTGCCCATCTGTAGGGGCTTGGAAGCATCGCTCGTTGATTACCTTTTGTAGTCCCGCCTTTGAACCATCCCACTTCTGACACCAATGCGACATCAGTAGCAAAACGTGGTGTGAATTAGCCATTTTCCACAACCCAGTGCTTTAACAAAATGCCACCCATGGTAGGTGCAGGAAAAAACACTACCGCAAGTCATCTTGGAAGCCATGCATGCACCAGCCCCTTAATCTGTGGAGTGCCCACCTACTCCCTGGCAGATGCCACAATATCCTTGATGGGATAATGTTCTATCACAGGACACACATTAACACACTCATTCACAATTAAGGGCATTTTAGAGTCACCAGTCTGCAAAGATATATTATGAAACTGAGTTGACTCAAGGTCTATGTTAAGCTAGCAATAACTTTCATCTTTATATTCAGCTGAGTGCAAAATTAATTTGGACAGTTTATCTCACTAATGCATGTATCTAGGTGTATCGCATACCCTGCTGTCCTGCAAATGTACTAAGCAGAATCAATTTCAGCCAGCTGTGATAAATACATGTAATTTATTTTTTTCAGGCCCTCCATGTCAGGAAATTTGATCTAGATTTGTGTCCACAAATATTGAATACTCCAGTGTCAGCGGTTAGTCCTGTGAAATGTATTTGCTCAGCAAGTCTATTTCTTTTATAATGTAATGGAAAAGTGGAAGGTCAGTGAAAACAGAAATATTAAACCAGAGTACAGGTTTTAAAGCTACACAGGACGCCTACACCAGTGTGGTAGTGCAATCTTTTCCTTTTCACCACAGTTATAGAGAGACACAGAGCATACATGCTCTCATGCTGATACTCTGAGTTATTTTGTGTGGCATAATTTTAACATCACTCTTTGCATTTTTCACTTACTCTGCAATAACTGTTCCCTGGCGTATTAAATCATTTGTCTCCCCTCCTCCTGCATGTCTTCACTCCTCCCCTGTGCTTTCTTTCCTGGCATCATCTTTCTGGCCTCTGGGTCTGGTGTCTGTTGTCATCATTTCTACATGAATGACAGAGTGCCTACAGGAAAAGGCATATGGCTGTACAGCAGTGACTGATTATCTATGCTCCTATACTGTCTACCATGGCAAGGTGTGTGTGTATAAGTGTGTTAAGACTGAGATGCATCCTACTTTTTATATTATTTTGCATCATCACTCTTGCGGTATCTGTCTTGACAGAGCTTCTTTGTCATAGCAAGACCTGCTGGAACCCCCACCTCCCAGAGCTGGCTCCAATCATTAGAGTGGCATGGCCATCAGAGCTCAGTGTGTCTCCACACAGTAGGGTATCAATCAGCAGCAGCTCAGACACGTGGCACTGCTGTGGGTGTTGAGGTCACCATAGCCTGTCTGCTCAATTCTTATTCACACGTCTGTGATGGAGCCCGAGCATTCGTCAGTCTACCCAGCTATATGTATACGGCAGCTTAAAAAAGCAATAATGCTCCAGAATTTAGCAAACAAGACAAATAGAAAGATCAGTCAATCTAAAAGAAATCTAATCCACATGATGGGATGGCAATCAGTAGGGTTGGGTATTGTTTGAATTTTACTGATTCTAATTCTGCTTATTGATTCTGGTTCTTATCGATTCCCCATTTAGATTCTCAAAAATGGTAACAAAAAGAGGTCAAATGTTTAAACTAAGTTAAATTAAACACATAGTGATACATTTTTGTAAATTTATACAGCAGCTTAAAAAAGCAAGTATGCCCTGCAATTTAGAAAACAAGACAAATAGAAAGATCAATTAATCTTATAGAAAGATAAAAAGATCAATTCATCAATTTTGTTCACAATGTAAATATAAAAAAGTCAACTTTTAAATACACTAAGGTCCATCTTTCACACTGTTGTGACATGAGCCATGCATGCTAACCCATATCTAAACATTGGACACACTGCTGCAGTGATGTATGATGTAGTCATGTAGACACGTCCTTGCAGACATGTAGCCATTGTTTGCAGCGATAAAGGGTTATCGTCTTTAGGAACCAATTAGCAGAACCAAAACTCAGTTGTTGTTTTTTTACAGGAATTTAGTTCTTGGCGTTTGGGTTTGGGTTTTAATTTGGAGCCAAGTTTTGGATCCCAATGCTATTCATCAGTGACTGAGAGTCCAAGAAAGCAGAATCGACTGTGTTGTGTGGGTGTTTAGGATAACATTCCTGTTTCAACTTTTTGATCAACTGAACTAGTCATTTGTAGGCGTCTTGGAGCAAGCACGTATTATCTCTCGTCCCCAAAGTTTCAGTAGCTATTGTATGAAAGTGAGAGAAAACGGAAATAGTGGAGACTCGGTGAGCATGTGGGAATTAGTTACAAATAATTTAGGAGAAAGTGTGGTAACTGGTTTTAAAAAACGTAGGACACATTTAACATACAGTACAGGCCAAAAGTTTGGACACACCTTCTCATTCAATGCGTTTTCTTTATTTTCATGACTATTTACATTGT
>JAOVYV010000045.1:17364245-17399785 GCA_025674545.1 Hassar affinis | reverse complement strand
ATAGTGGCCAGGTCACTACGTGATGCTGGTGGTGGAAAATGTTTCCTGGTATGCTGACATTACCCTGGATACCGTGGTCACAGATGTGCCAGCAAGACGTGCACCAACAATTTGTTCTCTTTTGAACTTGGTATGTCACCCATAATGTTGTGTGCATTGCAATATTTTGTCTTAGGCACATGCAAAGACGTGCTGTAAAGCAATGATGCTTTCAAAAATAATGAAGATGTTTCTATATAAAAAAAGCACTATAAAGTGCAGTAAACAGTAATAAAATATAGAAAGTCAGTATTTGGTGTGCCTTTTTCTTTAATAGCGTTCCCAGGTACAATGTGTGCAGTTTAATAATGAAATTATCTTTTAAGTTACTGAGTGTCTTGGAGAATCTGCCACAGCTCCTCTGGAGACTTTGACTGTCACACTTACTTCTTTTTTTAAGCATGCGAAACCCAGTAGCCTTCATTATGTTTTGTTGTCTGAAAAGTGATCTGTTTTGTAATGTGTTGCTTTCATTACTGACATGCAAACATAACAAAAGGCAATGGACTTTGAGGTAAGAAGGAGTGTGTAAAGAGGCGTTACCCATGTATATGTGACATGTAAATAAACTCGGCCCTATTAAAAAGTTGGTGCACACAACGGATTTAACTAAAGTCCTCTACATTTGCATGTTCTCTTCTATTCTTGTGGCATAAAACTTGATATATGAAACACATTCCATCAGACTGCGAAAATTCTTCAAAAAGAATGATTCTCTGCTGCCATAGTTGCAACAATCGCACACCACCATTTCCATTTAAGTAAATATTTTGTTGGGGCTGAGTGCAGCCTTGGTCTAAATACACAGGAATACTTAAGGTATTATGAAAATTCTTTTCCCTAATCAGATTGTTGCTAGGATTGGTAAAACTACTGAAACACAGAACACAGATTCAAGCAGAATGCCAGGTTTCACTATTATAACTTTATAATGTCTTGCACATTCACAGTCTGAGTGAGCTTATTAACTAGATGAAGCATTTAGAAATAGTAGTAGCCTATTAGTGATAAGACAAGGGAATTCTCATAGTAGCAACAATAACAGTTTCCTTCAGTCGTTTGCACTTTATAGTATAGATAACTTTCCATCAGATCAGTAGAATAAAAAAAACATACAAGTGAGTATAAATGCATTCATAAAGCCAGCTGACATTTGACTGTGGACACAGAGCTGTGAATGTAGCTTGTTTGTGTTATCACATTAACCTGCTTCCTGTTTTCATGGGAGAAAAGACATGGCAAATATTTGGCCAGGATCACATATTTTTCTTTTTTTTTTTCATTTACTGCTCTACAGAGCTCTGTGCCATCTGTTGTTGTGCAGCTTCTGTAAAAGAGGCTAGTGGCGGGGTGACAGGGACACCTGGGGCTCTTGTAAAGTGTCCAGGCCTTTTCCGGGGGGTAGTCACTAGCACAATGTTGCCACTGTCAGACCCTTTTCCTGTTCTGGCATGCAGGCCAAAGTCACCCTTTATCTAGAGGTGACCCCCTCTTGCAGAAGTTATGAATCACCCTCTTAATCTGGACAGACAGAGTCCTTCCACAAATGGAGAGGTGGACTCCTGCGCCGTGTCATCCACTAACAGATGGTATAAATCTTACTCTTAAACGCTGCATTAAGTATTAATCATTCTCAGCCATGTTGCTGTCGCACTATCCTGCGAAAAAAAAAAGCTGTGGGCGTGCAAAGTGTGATTAATGGACTCTACAGAGCAATGCTCTTGGCCCCCTACTCCTGCAACAACGGACCAAAGAGGAAGCTGACCTCTGAGAGGTAGACAGATGGGTCATTCTGGGTAATTAGCCATGTGAACTTTCCCCTGTTCATTCTGAGATGGGTTCCTGGAGTTAGATGAAGTCACGCCGCAGACAAGACGGCACTCCTGAGTATGACTAGAGAGAATAGAGAAGCGCTGTAATAGGAGTCTGAAATCTTTCAGAATGCCACTGATGATTTTTATAGCAAAAAGCATTTTTTTTTCACACGTTGCTGTGATTTTTTCCCACATATTACTTCTAAGTTCTGTACATTGTGAAAGACCCTTCCCCCTTTTGGTCCCCTGCTGTTATGCAGTTCAATAATGGTACAATATCTCCAGTCATAGCTGGACATGCAGGCAATTTTCACACTACTTAGCAGGTTCCAGGCAGCATCTAGCTACACTGAACAACACGACTGTCATTTTCACTTCAAAGTTGAGTTGTCCATAAAGTCTGTGAAAGTTTGAAGCTGAAAATCTTTTTAC
Organism: Hassar affinis; assembly: GCA_025674545.1. Classification (NCBI taxonomy): domain Eukaryota; kingdom Metazoa; phylum Chordata; class Actinopteri; order Siluriformes; family Doradidae; genus Hassar; species Hassar affinis. Next base: position 17,397,500 of record JAOVYV010000045.1, on the reverse strand, counting down.
ATAAACAAATAAAAACAAGGTTTACACTCTAACAACTGCAAAAAAATGATTTATGGCCCCCTTAACCAAACCTTTTACATTAAATTTATTTATTAAATATAACAAATATACTTTATTTATTTTAATTCATTAGAAAAAACACAATATTGCTGATTTTTTACATTGGATTTATGCATTTACATTGAATGGAAAATTTTGATGTAATTGAAATACATAGGTTTTAACTTTTGGGATTAAATATTTTTTGAGTGTATGTGACACAAATTATATATTATTATTGATGGGTTAGAATGTTTAATTCCTGCCTGTACAATGAATGTTACATATATTAAATAAAGATCAAGAAACATTTACAGACATGGACAATATACAGGAAAAGCAGCTGTGCTTATATCAGCATTACAGCTGTCCAGGTAGATAATCACGCTATCTTTAAGAAAGTTGAGGGGTGGTATGTTAGACTTGCTTTGTTCTCAGCTAGCAGTGGTGATTAGGGTTCAGAATTCGAATCCTGGTGCTGATAAGCTGTCATTATGATTCAAGCAAAACTGCAAGGAACTTACTGAAACCTTGTACAGTTCAAAACATTGGTGTGCACCCTGTCAGACATCTCCGGAGAAAGGTGCATTCCCATTACAGACAGATATGGGTCACTTGCTGTTACAAATGTGATCAAGATCCAATCTGAGCGAAGAGATTCAAAAACGTGAAAAGACACCTTTAATGTGCCTGTAGGCTGTGTTATTTTCCAAACCCAGTGTGTGTGTTTCCGTGTGTATGGCCATACGCCTGTTCTCTGATGTTAATGTGAGATGAGTGGGCAGTGTGGCTCTGCCATCCTCAGCATGTTCCTTAGCTCTGTGCCTCCTTAGACAACGTGATGAAAACCACCAGACATAATTACATTGTCTGAGTGAATCAGTAGAGAGACGCCTTCATCCCCAGTGAAGTGCCACAGCTAGACCACTACACATTTCCTCCTGAGCACCATTATTGAAATCAAGCCATGCTCTGTCACATGCACTGTTGTGGGATATATTGGTGCTTGTGAACCTTTCAACAAGTTTAATCCTTTTTTCCCCTATATTTTTTGTCTTTTCTTGGCCTAGTAATTGCTTATGGCATTGTGCCTCCTGAAAATTTGTTACAGAAATCTAAGATTGTTCTCAGGCCAGACCGTGTTGCTCAGTGGAAGCCTTGATACATTTTTATTAAGCGTTAAGATTTTATGGTAGTCTGAATAATCCTTTGTGGGTGCACATAGTACATTTGAGTTCAAATTACTTTTTTTTTACATTCATTTCGTGGAGATTGCCAAGAATGTGTGAATGGATATATAGAATGTAAGCATAATAAGCATGTTGAATAATATAATAATAACATAATATATTGTTTATTGCATTTTTTAAATAATCAAAACTCACTCAAGCAAATAGTGTAACATTTTAAGCTTAGACTGTTTGATACTTCTTAACAGGGTTTCTAGTTTAAACACATTTTAAGTGAGAATTTTAAGAATTTTAATGTGAGAATAAGAAGCCTTACTAGTGGATCTAAAAAAAATGAATATTGTGATAAAGTTCATAACTTTTCATAATTATTTCATAAACTGTTCTATTTTATATTCATTACATATGAAGTGACATATTTCTAGCCTTTTTGTGTTCATTTTGATTATTATGCCTTACAGCTCATGAAAATCAGAAATACAGTATTTCAAACAGTATATATATACCGTGTGTCTCTTGGTCTCTTGGTCTCAACCACAATCATGGAGACGACTGCTGACTCGACAGTTGTGGAGAAGATGATCATCAACACCTTCCCCAAGGCCACAGAAGGTTGTTGCTGAAAAGGCTGGCTGTTCACAAAATAAATATTCTAATCATTTGAGATACTGGATTTCTGCTTTTCATGAGCTACAAGCCATAATGATCAAAATGAAAAACAAAATGCTTGAAATATGTCTCTTGATAAGCAATGAATATAAAATATATGACGGTTTAACTTTTTCAAATGAAATTATGAAAAGAAATAACTTTTTCCACTGTATTCAATTTTTGTTTAGATGCACTAGTAAATATAAACTCCCTTCTAACTATTGTGCTTAAGGCCCACTCCAGAAAGAGAGCTTGAAAAATCTTGCATTCTGAAAGAAAATCAAATTCAGTCATATTCAAATAATAAATACATTCAAATAACCTGCAAAAGCACCATTTGTGGTCATGGAGAACTTTGTTGAGACATCAAATCCAATGCAATGTTTAGTTTTGTGGTCCTGATCACTGTAGAGGTTATAATTGAAGAATCTGGAAAAAAAAAATGAAACAGTGGTATGTTCAATAAGTGAGGATGCCATTTGTGTTACTGATTCGTGTAAGTTGAAATGAAAATGAAAAAAAATCTGTTAAAAACATTTTTGTATCTGGAATAGAAAATCTGTAGATTTATGTAAATATGTAGATGTAGATAAATTGTGTGTTTTTTAAGTTACATGCTCTGTGTTAATGAAGTTAGATGCATTCACTTCCAGTTTCTTTTTTCTTCATTAGTAAAAGTTTTCTCAGACAAAGCCTTAGTACAATAAAGACCCTTTTTTCTGCTCAGGCTTTATCTGAGAAAAAAACTAATAAGCAGTTTGACTAGCAGTGCTGGCAAAGCACAAAGATTTCTGCTCCTACGCATGAGAAACTTGAGAATGACAAATGTAGTGACATACAGTCTTGATATGTTATTTTCTTACCTTTTCTGTATTTCTCTGCTATTTTCACACTTCAGTTTTCATATGCAGGCCAAAACAATATTATATAATATACATTTAAAATACTCTATATATTGCCAAAGGTTTGTGAAAATTTGGCACCCATATGTGGACCTTCACCCAAACTGGTGCTCCAAAGTTGGAAGCACACAATTGTACAGAATATCTTTGTATCCTGTAGCATTACAATTTTCCTTCTCTGGGACTAAGGGACCCAAACCTGTTCCAGCATGACAGTACTCATGTACACAAAGCGAACTCCATGAAGACATGGCGTGTTTGGAGTGGAACGACTCGAGTGGGCTGCACAGAGCCCTGATTTCAACCTCACTGAACACCTTTGGGATGAACTGGAATGCTGAGTGCACCCCATGCCTCCTCACACAACATTAGCATCAAGCATTACTAATGCTTTTGTGGCTGAATGGGCAAATCCACACAGCCATGCTCTAAAGCACGAATGCGTGTGATTGTCCAGTGTCCACATACCTTCGGTCATGTAGTGTATCTTGTGTTTGGACCAATCACCTTTGGTGAAAGTTTTCTATTCTGTTCTATCTAGGATGATAATGGCCCCATGTATAGGGCACGAAGGCTGACTCAATGGTTTAATGAGGATGAAAATGATGTATATAATGTGCCATCGCCTTCATAGTAACCAGCTCTCAAAACAATTCAACACCTATGGTAGATATTGGAGCAGGATGTTAGATGTTAGGATGTTGTTTTCATCCCTCCAGTGTAGTTCTATAGACTTCTATAGACTATACCCAAAGTGCACTAAATCTGTTCTGGTGGTTCATGATGGTCCAACACCTTTGTGTTGTATTGTCTTTAAATAGTCATCCATCTATATATTTCTGAAACTTGCCGGTTTAATAGCTGATATACACTGATACTTGGTAGGATCCCCACAGGATCTTGGAGGGAACGTTGCACAGTCCTCACGCTGATGTTTGTTGAGGCCCCAGCATTGGATTCCGATGTTACTTGAGGCAGTGTTCCACACTGGTCATGTTCACCCAGAGACTTTTTACAGCCACGCTGCTGTCGTAGGTTTGAAGTTTTGCTGAAATTCTTGTAGTCATGATACACCCTTGAAAATATATGTGAAAAACCAAACTTTGCTTCTACCTCCAAAATGCTATGACCCATCTCACAAGCTCCAACTAGTAAACTGAATTGAAACTAGAAAGATCTTGCCATTCTTATGGCGGAAACAACTCTAGAAGCTTCCGTAGATGTCCATTGCTTTATATACATCCATAGGTGCTATGTTGTTTTTCTGGTACTTCAGTGTATGTATACTAATCAAGACGAATCATTTAAATTAGTTTCAAATAATGGTATATACCACTAGACGATTCCTTGGCTAATTGCCAGACTCCATCTACATATATAATAATTAGTATGTGTGGGTCTTTGTTTTCACTGGTGTATTTAGCATCTCTCATGGGGAACAATGAGTTACATACAGATCATTAGCTGAGGAGATGGCAGCCTCCTCCTTGCAGCAACATTTTCCCTATAACAAACTGTGATTGCGCTTGATTTAGCTGTAGAACGCTCAGGGTCAGACTGGACCAGTGAAGTCGAATGACAAATGTATTGACAAATGTGCTGTGTTTGTTTTTGTGAAATGAGCATTTCAGGACAAGTTCTGATGCTGCTAAAAGGAGTTGCTTTTGTGTAGGAATGGCTTAGTGAAGGCCTTGTACTGGCATTGGGCTGAATGTACAGCGGCAGGTATGAGAAAAAAGCAGTGTTGTGAAAAAATAAATATGCTTAAAAAAGATTATAAAAAATATTTAAAAAGATATTAAAAAATATTTAAAAATATATTGTTGCTGAGGCATTTCGCAACAGAACCTGAAAAGTTACTGATGTCTTTTTTGGGGGGGCTTTGCATTGTTTACAGTACATGAAAGTAATGTTCCCCATGAAAAGTTTACAGATTTGGTTTATACCTCTGATTTTGCACCCAACGAAACACAACAAATAACTATGGTTTGAAATTCGTAAGTGGTACCCTTACGGGACACAATGCGAATCATCAAGCTTTCTCATATCTACAGTATATTAGTTCTCAGCCATATGTTAAGATGATTCATCAGGCCGTTCTCACTCTGTGGGCTTGTGGTTAAGGAACCAGCTTTGTGACCGAAAGATCACCTGCAACCGACAAGACACGGCTGAAGTGCCATTGAGCAAGGCACCCAATCCCCAATTGCTGCCCACCACCCTGGGCTAGTGTCTGCACACTTCACCAATGTGTTTAAATGTGTGTAAATGTGTGTTTCACTGCACAGATGGGTTAAACATGGAGGACAAATTTCTCTGTGTGCAAGCACAGTAGGCTAATACTTCACTTTCAGCAGCTCTTTTTGGGAGTGGCATGGAGAGCCGAGAATTTATATCGATATTCTCCAACACAGGCTTTAAATGGTGAGACAAACTGAAACTTTTCTTTGGACATTCAAACATTTTCCACCAGTCAACATACACATAGCTCCAATCACACAATCATTAATAATTGTTATTGTGGTATGTCTGTCTGAAGTTACGTCTCATTATCTTTCCGTCTTGCAGAAAAAAAAAAGCCTGGAGCGAATGTAGCTGTCAAGGGAGCTTCACGGGGACAGTTCCAGAAGTCAGTTCAAGTCCATAGAACTGTTTGGTGCAAAAACACCTATTGTGTGTATGTCTGCAGACCTGTTCAGTTCCCAGAGAGAATTATTAGTTTAGCAATAGGGCTGTGAAAGTAATGGGAAAAAGATTGTATCAATTGTTAACAAGACTTTTGGCTATAAAAGTTTTGTTTTTGTACTAGACAAGTGAACAGTCTTAAAAGAGATATATTAAGACTTGGATTACCACTTAGACTACTAACGATTCAGTCACTTGCTGGTAATGTGAGTCAGAGAGTAATTAGGTTTAGCAGGCACTTATTATATAGGCCTTATTATATTGGGTCAAATGAGGGTACGCTAGAGCTTTCTGCTGTTCTCATGCCTCTCTTTTTTGTCGTATCTCTTTAATAGGGAATGAGTCTTACTTCTGTTGAATGTAAGGTTTCTAGACAGGTGTCTGAAAGTACATTGGTGTAAGAATTAATAGCACTCCTTCTCTGCTCTGTCAGTGGAAGGTCACTGAATTACGCTCCTTTATAGAGAGGCTCCTCTATACGAAAAGACATTTATGACTGACCTTGTGCTCCTGAATATCTGATGTATGCATGGAAAATTCATTGCGCTTGTTGTATATTGGAACGAAACTTTCCATGTTTACCCGATCAAAGCTTTTGGCTATCTTCTTCCAATAACCGACAATGTTTTTTCGCAAACTTCTGTGCTGAAAGTTTATTGTTGTGATGAAAATTTCATTAAAGATTTTCTTCCAGCAGAGAATAAAGCATAAAATCTGGTGCAGTTATGATAAATGACTGGGCTTAACACTAACTAGGATAGGAGTATTTGAGATATTTCATTACTGCTCAGACTTTACATAATTCCTGTTCAATTAAAAATGGCAATGTAATTAAACTATCTGCCCCACGGCTCTCAATAGGAAGTGACTTTTTCATTATCTCCATGGCAAGCCATTGCTAATTTTGCTTGCTTTTAAAAGCCTGGCGCATGCTCTGCTGCAGTCTGAAGCCATTAATGAGGATATGAAGAAAGATGAATTATCTGGGGACTGGAAATGAAAGAGAACATGTAATCCTTTTGTCACTTTGTAGCTAATAACACTGCATCTATCACTGCTTGCTGCTTGTGGACAGCTGCAGGAGAAAAAGCTGCAAGGCGCAGAAACAGGCCTTTTAACTGTCTGTGCAAATCCCATTGTTCGGTGTACAAGAAGCCAGACATAGTATCTTGCTGTGAAGAAATCCCAATGAACAGTGCAATGTAGAAATAAACTGGCTTTGGAGAGGGGAAGAGTTAAGTAGGGGCTAAGAGTGATTAGTCGCGTCCTTGCTGGAATTTCTTGAATGTGGTTGAGGTTGACTGGGACAGCTCCCTGCTAGGGTAGGAATGCACAGTTCAGCTCTGTAACTTATTCAGGAAAGCACAACGTAGGCTTATTAGCAGCTCAGCTCACTGGGCTAACAGGGTTTTGTGTCATTTTTACTTTCAGATCTTTGTCCCCAGTTAAAACCATGGCTTAAACTATCCAGCAGTGGTGGATTTGCTAATGCCTTAATGAATCCTCTCAGGTGATATCTGTGCAGGGAATGTGAATTATGTGACATCCAGGGAAACTGTAGAAAATGTAGTAAGTGATCAGAGGTCTTTTTGTGTTACGAGCCATTGGAGACGTTTTACCCTTAATATATTTGAAGGCGTTGACTTTGAGATCAAAATAAACCATTAAGTGTCTACCATTAGAACAACGATTTCAGTAACAGATGGCAAAGAGCAGTTTTACAGGATGCCAGTGTTTCCTCTCACCTGTTCCCAGTCAAGGTTTAGTTACTGAGTCACAGTCAGTAACATGGAGCATATGGCTACTCTTCAAACTTTAATTACCCAATAAAACCCCCCCAAAAAATAAAAGCTCCAGCACACCACACTGCTCATGCTGTGTACCTCTTGCTTTATTGCTTGGCTGTGCTGATGTAGAATTTGTTTTATGCCATATAAACTGCCCCAAGGCTTCTGTGGCTGAGATCTCAGTGGCCTGCTGGCATCTGTGAACATGACCTTGACTGCACTGATAGAAGTGAGCGAAAGAAAGGGGCTGATAAAATTCAGCCATAACAGAGAGACGTGCTTTGCTGCTCTCTTTGTCAACATCAATGGAAAGCTGACTCTCTAGCAAGGCTCCTTTGAAGCAGGGAAGTATATCCTGGAGGGAGTCCACGCCCTAGGTGTTTCTGCTCTCACCAGAGGCACTTCTAATTAGTTTTTGAACAGTGGGTGGCACTGCATTCTCCCTCTGCTCTTTTTATGGCAGGCACAGCAGACCACAAACACTGCCCCCTGCTGCCTGCATGACATTTAGCTGCTATGTATCAGCTGTATTTGCTGTCTTTATTTCACTCTTTCACGCTTCTTGTGATTTTTTTTCTACCTACTTTCTCCCTCTTTTGCTTGGCTTGTCTTTTCCTATTTCACAGACATATTTAACCACATTCAGTCTCGCTCTGTAGCCTGACTGGCATATCAAAATGTGTGACAGAGCTTGCTTCTTTCTGTTGGCAGCGAGGAATGCTTGCACCTTAATCGGCAGACTGTTGTGGCGTATTAGTGCCACCTTTCTTCCTCATTAGTATGCAGATGACTTCTTTCCACTACTCCAGCTCATTTTCTAACAAGTCTCTTTTTTTTATATAAATACTGCATGTATAAATGTACATGTATACCAAAGCTCTATCTAGGAGCAAACACAGTATCATTAGTGGTTAGCTATAAAATACGCCTAGTAATTCATGGTGCATTTTTCCTTTTTGCTGTGCTGCTCTGATTATTAGGAGAATCTCTCTCTAAACAGTCTAATAAAGCAACTTATTTCAAGGCACATAAAACAGAGAAGCATATAAAATGAATTACGTCCACTCAAATGTCCCTCTATTACATATGAATTGTACATTACACATAGTGAAATGCATGATAATATGGCCTAACCCATAATAGTGAGAAATTTCTCTCTTTAATATCTTTTCAAATGAACAGTTTTAACAAATGTACGGTGCAGGTGCCTCTCTTTGATCATTTTTAATTAAGAGTGTTGGGAATGGATCTTCAAAAAATGTTAGTGCTTTGTGTGGCAAAACGCATTAAAAGAGGCTTTCTCGGCAAGTGTATAGCACTCGACTTGACACGGCTGCTATAGTCCTTCTGGCTGTTCCACTGACTCATACGTGGTATTTAGCTGTGTCCTTCACAGCCTATGTCTCTTTTAGGGACCTTTAAGTGGCTATTCTGGTGAAGCCTCTGAAGAACCAATACTTATCGTTTTTGTATTTTTTTTTATTTTACCACACTAACCCACTACATAGATTTCCAATAAGAACCTGGCCAAGAAGCAGGGATTTATTCGGTAAGCTGAATAATATTTGTAAGCTTATTATTTAGATCTCTTCTATCTGCCTGTGTGGGTGAAGCACAGCCAGGCATAGTTTGTATTATCACTAAAATATAGCTGGAGAATCTATATTTCTGTTCAGCAGGGGGTGAAAAGTCCTCTAGGTCAACAGAGCAGGAAAGATTGCAGTACTTTGCAGAGGCTCTATATGGTGCTATACAATGCTGTATACCATTTAACCAGTTCATGTGTTGGTCTGGTTTCATTTCTCTCACTATTAATCCCAAGGCTAAGTTCACTTCCAGGACAACATACTAAAGTATTATCTAAAGCTTGTAACATTGCTTTGCATAACAGTGACTTCCTATCGCCGTGTTTTGGCATTCTCTCTCTTTTTTATTTCTTTCACATTTCCAGCTCTACCCATGTCTCTATCTTTGTGATACCTCAAGTGTGTTGTGAAGATTCAGAGTGAGTTTGAAGAAGGAGCAAGTGAAGGTGATGCATTCACATATCGCTGAAGGCTGCTTATTTGGTTTCACTTTGACTGTTTCTGAGCTGACAGAGCATATGCAAACACATATGTGTGATTCCAGAGTGCTTCCTCTCATCTCTCCAGCTGTCCATCTCAGGGGTTCTGTTTAGAAATCTAAGGGTACTTTTAGTCGTGTCCGCTGAGAATTGCTCATATTGCTTGCATTTGAAGTAAGAAGAAGCATGCACACACACACACACACACACACACACACACACACACACACACGAAAAAATTGTTAAAGGGAATATAGACACATACAGACACAAACGTGCACTAACTACAAATCAGGATTGTGAGGTTCAGTGCTAATATGTGCAGACAGTGAAACAGCTGCAAACTTTTGATTGGTAGAACATGTCATCATGTTCTGAATACAATGTACAAGAAAAATGGGTATAGGAGTTTATATTTGGTAGGTCCCCCATAGGACATTGGAGGGAATGTTGCACAGTCCTCATGCTGATGTTTGTTGAGGCCCCAGCATTGAATTCTGATGTTACTTGAGGCAGTGTCGCACACTTATAGTGTGAAAGGATTCTTGCCAGCTGGTGCTGGTCATGTTCACCCAGAGTCTTTTTACAGCCACACTGCTGTCGCAAGTCCGAGGTTTTGCTGGAATTCTTGTAGTCATGGTACACCTTTTAAATGCACATTCATCCAGAGTCTTTTTGTTGCAGGTTTTACGTTTTGCTATGTCCCATGTCACAAGCTCCGACTATTAAACCATGTTGAAAATCGCAAAATCATGATAAACAGCTCTAGAAGCTTCCATAGATGTCTGTCGTTTTATATAAGCACTGCCAAATGCAACTAATGACATAGGTGGCGTTGCTGTGTATTTTGCATAGGCTCCAGTACCAGTTTTTCTTATACTTCAGTGTACACAGCATCAGTACACTTGCATTCCTGCCTTTGTAGACAGCATTTTAGAGAGCATTTCCATGCGCAGAAAACAAAACCTTTCTCATTTGGAAGAGTTCCAACATAGCTAAGCTACAACCCCAATTCCAATGAAGTTGGGAAGTAAAACATAAATAAAAACTGAATATGATGATTTGCAAATCCTTTTCAACCTATATTCAATTGAATACACTAGAAAGAAAAGATATTTAACGTTCAAATGGAAAATCTTTATTGCTTTTTGCAAATATTCACTCATTTTGAATTTGATGCCTGTAACACGTTCCAAAACAGTTGGGACAGGGGCGTGTTTACCACTGTGTTACATCACCTTTCCTGTTAACAACACTCAATAAGCGTTTGGGAACTGAGGACAGTAATTGTTGAAGCTTTGTAGGTGGAATTCTTTCCCATTCTTGCTTGATGTACAACTTCAGTTGCTCAACATTCCGGGGTCTCCGTTGTTGTATTTTGTGCTTCATAATGCGCCACACATTTTCAATGGGAGACAGGTCTGGACTGCAGGCAGGCCAGTCTAGTACCCACACTCTTTTACTATGAAGCCACACTGTTGTAACATGTGCAGAATGTGACTTGACATTGTCTTGCTGCAATAAGCAGTGACATCCCTGAAAAACATTGCTTGGATGGCAGAATATGTTGCTCCAAAACCTGTATGTACCTTTCAGCATTAATCTTCACAGATATGCAAGTTACCCACACCATGGGCACTAACACACGCCCATAACATCAGAGATGCTGGCTTTTGAACTTTGTGCTGATAACAGTCTGGACGGTCCTTTTCTTCTTTGGCCTGGCGGACATGACATCCATGATTTCCAAAAACAATTTGGACAGACCACAGGACACTTTTCCACTTTGTGTCAGTCCATCTCAGATGAGCTTGGGCCCAGAGAAGCCGGTGGTGTTTCTGGGTGTTGTTGATATATGGCTTTCGCTTTGCATGGTAGAATTTTAACTTGCACTTGTAGATGGATCAATGAACTGTGTTCACTGATTTTCTGAAGTGTTCCTGAGCGCATGTGGTAATATCCGTTACAGAATGATGTCGGTTTTTAATGCAGTGCCCCTGAGGGATCAGATTCAGACTCAGATTCAGAAAGCTTTATTTATCCCCGAGGGGCAATTGAGAAAAGGATCGAAGGTCATGGGCAGTCAATGTTTGTTTTCGGCCTTGCTGCTTACTTGCAGAGATTTCTCCAGATTCTCTGAATTTTTTGATGATATTATGGACTGTAGATGATGAAATGCCTACATTCCTCACAATTGCACATTGGGAAACATTGTTCTTAAACTGTTGGACTATTTGCTCACGCAGTTGTTCACAAAGTGGTGAACCTCACCCCATACATGCTTGTGAACGACTGAGCCTTTCAGGGATGCTCCCTTTATACCCAATCATGACACTCACCTCTTTTCAATTAACCTGTTCACCTGTGGAATGTTCCAAACAGGTATTTTTTTGAACATTTCTCAACTTTCCTAGTCTTTTGTTGCCCCTGTTCCAACTGTTTTGGAACGTGTTGCAGGCATCAAACTCAAAAATGAGTGAATATTTGCAAAAAATCAATAAAGTTTATCTGTTTGAACATTAAATATCTTGTCTTTGTGGTTCAGTTTTAGTTTTTAATTGTATTCAATTAAATGTGGGTTGAAAAGGGTTTGCAAATCATTGAATTCTGTTCATATTTATGTTTTACACAACGTCCCGACTTCATTGGAATTGGGGTTGTATTAACATTACATTAGCTAGCTCGAGGACTTCATGTACAAATGTAAATGAACCATGAGTTTTTCAAGCTAGCTAATGTAACATGCATAGTTATCTTAATTACTAGCTATGTTAGGTAGCTTGGTAGGGATTTAGTAGGATAGGCTTTCCCTTGAGCATTCCTCAGCACAGTGCAGTCGATATGAAGCATTAACATTCAGAATGAGCAATCTTTGTCCCTTAAGCTTCCATAAAGAAAAGTGTAGAAATGTGTATGTGCCTGTGCATGTTGCGTTTATGTGTAGGCTGCGGCGCCTGCAGGCTAACCGGCTTCTATCATTCTGATTCAGCAAGCAAATCTGTTTCCATGCTGATAGCGGATTGGCCCTCCACCACTGGAGCACCACTTAACTGCAGGGCCCGTAGAGGAAGAGAGGGAGCTAATTAAAACAGATTCAGTCTGGACATATTTTTCCCAGAGGCAGTCAAACATCCATGCCAAATATGTCAAGCGTGAGACTCTGGCCTAGGTAGCCCATCTGAGTAAAGACAGGCAGTGGTAGTGCTGTGAACCGTTTAATCCAGGTGTGTTAGTGTCATTTGAAAGGAGGTACTAGCTGATTTTATTTATACCACATTTAGTGTTTATTATTTATTTATTTGGCGAGATGTCAGGGCTCTAAACTGTCCCAAATGCACCACCAGTCTTGCTCTTGAATTCTGCTCCACTGCATTTCAGTGTGAGTCAGTGTGAGGTGATATGGGATGAGCTGTTGTTTCAGCTCCATTGCACCACCACACATTTTCTTTTCCACACTGGCTTTAATTAGCTTCCTTTGAGGGTGAAAGACCATGAGGTGTTCTCTGTTCAACAGGCTGCTGCTGACCTGGCTGTTGCTCACACTCGAGTGCTGATTGCTGAAGTTTTCTTTCTTCTGTAGGCAGATAGTTCACTTATACCACGGCACCGCTGAAAGCTCAACTGTGACTGCTCAGCAGATGTTGATACATTTTTCGACAACCGCGTGGCTCCAGATTCATGGTTTATTCTGTGTTGTTTTATATACTTGTATCCATAGTATTGATTTCCTGGATGCTCCAAGTAAAAAAAAAGTAGCTGTACCTGTTGATGTGGTGAAGCTGTCTTGAGATGAGGTGTTTAGCTGTATTGGAAAGAGTCTCCAGTGTCAGTAACAGTAACAGTCAAAGCTCAGGCTGTAAATTTAAGTTTCCTGATACACTTCAGGACTGAGAGCTTTGCGGTTTCTGGTTAGCCATGCAATTTGTGTCTTATTAATTTCCAGAGTGTGCAATTTCCCCAACATGTATGTAAATGCAATTAGGAACAAACAAGAAGTATGAAGTGTTGTTCATTAATTATTATTTAATTAAAGCCTTGTCTGTGCTGGCAAATTGCTGTGGTAGAAGAAGAATTAAACACTTTGGGGTATTCTATTATTTGAAAGAACACAACTTTAGTCCATGTGACACCGCCCCATCTTTCATTATTATTGTTTAACAGTAAGCCCTGATAAATAATAATTTGAAACAATTTGGAAAACTGGTCATTTTAGGGAAAGGTTATATAAGGTTATATAAGCTGGTAGAAAGAGGTCATATGAGGATAGAATTATCCCTTTAGTTGAAAACAAGTCAAAACAAAGTTTCTATGATTTTGTATAGAAGTTCGTTGAGTCCTAGAAGAGGTTGTTTTCTGTTTATGTGTTAAGGCACTGTTCAAGTATATGCCCTTATATGTAGAAATATTGTTCACTGTGCATTGTCCATTCAAGTCCCTGGCCTTCACCAGATACTAGAAGCAGGGGTAGGAGCCAGACAGATATGAAAATGTAACAAAGTTACAGTCAGGCGAATACATACCAGGATGGGCATTTTGGTTGGAAGTGAGTTTTGTAACATAATGATAGTCAACTGGACTTATGAATATTAAGAGGGGAGGTGTGCTTTTATTGTCACCACATAGACAGTGTATAAAAACTAAGGTTTTGGACATATGCATAACAGGATGAATGCCCAGTTTTATGCTTTGAGACATAATCTGAGACATAACCTGCAATAAAACTTGGAGCCTTCTTTCTGTTTGTGGAAAAAAACAACTCAGTGTTATGTGGTTTTATTTGAAGCTTTAAAGAACTTATTTAGTACTTAGTAGCTGGCGTTTAGGAAACACAGCCCCAGTTTTATTTCTTACATAGTTAGTGTTAAGCTTCCCTTCCTTTTAGCAGTATGTTAGCAAACATGTCTTGGCTGATTGACTGTCTTTGGGGTAAATGTTGTATTTGCCAAACTACACATTTGCCAGACTACATTCACAGTATTGGAGGACATAAAGTCTGCAAATGGGAAGATGAGTAAGAAAGGAAGATGGGAAGATGACTTTATACAAAAAGTGATATACTGCATGCAGGGTATACATATAATATTACATATAATATTACACATTGTTAAAATTCCTTCCATAGAATGGGTTTTACATGATTTATACTATTTTCCTCATAATTTATGTATTGATCAGAATGTTCTGAGCAACTTAAGACCTAGGACTTTTGATGACAACCAGACCAAAAAATTTTGAAACTGCAGAATAAGAAGAGCTTAGCTAGAGAAAATTGCCCAAATTGTGCAAGGCTTTTTACTAAAAGAGTGCAACCGAGTGCAACATTCATCATGGAAAAGCTGATAGAGTGAAAGTTAATGTGAGTGCCACTAATGTATTAAAATAATACGGGGAATGGTGCAAGTTAACACGGCGCTATTCTTTGAATAGCTAGGCAAGTGCTTCCCGGACATTACAATGACTTGCTGTCAATCCTAATTGCTTTGCTAGGAAACACGGTGCCGCTGAAGCACAGTACAGGTGTTTTGGTTTATTACTGAAAGTACAGGTTTATTTAGCCAAAATGTCATGCAAAGGATATAGGTTATTAGCCATAATGACTAGAAATTAAGTGTCTGCCTTCCTTCCACTGCCTCCAATGAATCCAGTTTGACTCTTTAATCGTTTAATTGTAAGAGCCCACACACTACTAGACGATTCAGTCAAGAAGCATGACCACACGCTTCGTCCCCTTGGAATTATACGTTTTTATCTGAGCAGTTGTGATAGTGTGATAGTGAGCTATGAGAGATAGTGAGCAGAAAAGACAGAATTTGGTGATGATGAGAAAATATCACACAATGCGAGGTTTATGAAACCTTTATGCTCCTTTTCTTGCAGTGACTGAGCATTGAGGTGACATGACAAAGAAGTGGAACCTGATTGGTCTGCTTGGGTGCATTCGACATGCTGATTGGCTCACAAACTGTAACGTTATAAAACTAAGCAAGAGTTTGCCTTTGGAGAACCTTTTTGTTTTCTGGATAAGAAAAAATATGTTACGAAAAGACATTTTCTCTGGATTAGAGAATTCTATGAGCGATTTCTTCTGACTGCTTTCTCAGCCAGTCTCCAAATTCGGTAGAGGATTCTGATTGGACAGTGATTACATTTCACTGTGGCTTTGCGTTTTGTTTTGGCACGTTCACAGATCCACATAGAGGAACACATTGCAGTTGAACAGATTGCATTTTAAGGTGCTCAGTGTTCAGTTCTGATACAGCTTTAGGATTTCATTCTTTAAATGCAAATGCACACACATTTCTTTTCTTTTAAGACATCGAGCTGCTTTAAAACAGTGGAACAGATCGTTACGTTTCATTTTTGGCACATTTCCCATGTCAGTGTTTAAACATAATCTCATGTGCATTATGTTTCAGTGAGGCGTTTCTGTTTGAAGTAAGGAAAAGCAATACAGTTGTGCCTTGATTACATTTCGAGGTGTATTGTACTCACTTGTGACACGAAGCATGTTGTTTTGAAGCATGCGTGTTTGTTTTTCAGTAAAGAGGTGAAGTGATGTGAAAAACAATTATAATGGTGATTTTGTTTATCACTTTGGCATGTATTCTACATGTCACTATGGAAAAGCAATACATTGTGTGCATTGCATTTCACATTGTGGCACTGTGGAGATTGCTTTTCACTGTGGCACGAATTCCTTTCCATACAAACCAAAGCGCCAAAGCATGCTTTTACACATATGTGTGCTGTGTGCACTGAAAAACAAAATATGAGGAAAAATCCCTAAGCAAACTGTAAATGAAGTCATAGCTGAGAAGATTGTATTAACATGGGTTATACATTTTGCAGTGCAAAAAGCTAACAATATATTTTTAAAAGTCATTATGCATTCTTTCAGTGCCCTGGTTAAAAACCTGCTCTCATTCACCATTGCCATTGTTCCTTTTATACCACAGGATTTTTATTCACTGTTCCATTCACACTACAGAATTTCAGTCATAAATATCAAGCATGTTTGATATTTATGATTCAAAATTGTGGAGGCCCCGATACACTCAGGAGCAATACGATTATGTCTGTGCGCCCTTCACACTACACCATCTTTTAGGCCGATAATTGGTTCTAATCACCCTTGAATTGGCTTATGCCCACGCCATGCTCAGGAAGAGAGAATTGGACCCCAAATCAGTCTGAAAATCCTTTAGTGTGATACTAGGGCCAGCATAATTACACATATATTACACATAATGTAGTGTGTCATTGTGTTTAGCAGTGTCAGAATTTTTTAAAAATAAAATCTCACTGTTAGCACTGCTACAGTCTGACAGGAATCCAACACGGGCTGACGTAATAATCAAAATGCTAAATAAATGAAATGTTTGAGCGAGGGATCATTTAAAATACTGACTTGCTCATTTTCACTAATATTACATTGCCAGCCTAGATGCCTGCACGCTCCTACAGTGAGCTGCAAAGCTACCATGAATGCTAACAGGCAGACTAACAATCCATAAAATCCTTAAAAACATTCTGTGTTGTGCTTTTTTCTCCAGCCACAAAAAACTTTTTCTTCACCTTTTAATATGTGATTGCTCTAGGCATAACATTGCTGCTTTTATACCAAGTGCTTGTTGCTGTTTATGCCAACCCAAGTTATAACACATTCTGTTCTAGATTTTATTGGGATCATCTCTTACTGTGTGACAAGCCATATTCATAAAAGCCTGCTGAAACCACACAGCGTAAATCAGGCTTTGGTTTAACTGTGGCTGGTTCAATTTCTGCCGCTTAACAAGACTTTCACCAAGACTGCGGAATCATAAAGTATTTCACACCCTGTTATGGATGAAATTTCTGCATATGACAGGAATGAAAAATGTATCTAAAACTGGAGGTAGACAGTTTCTTTGGCTCACAGTTTTGTCTGTCACATTCATGAAGTCACACATGTGATGATATCATGGATTTGTCCTATGGCATCCTCCAGAGCTGATACAACAGTGTAGGCTGCATGGTGTAGCATAACCTGGAGAAGTTAAATAACATAATCCTCACGGTGCTGTCTGTTTTTTTTGTGTCAGTCTTTTCAGCACATATCATCAGCATCGTCCACTCTAGATCATCTAGATTCCTTTATGTGTGGTGCTGGAGGCACTGATGGAAGACTTGCATGTCATTTAAGGCTTTTGATGGCCGTTTCTTGTGGACTTCAATCACACAAGCCATTTTCCACATGACATGTAGCAGTACAAGTTAAAGTACACATCTTCAGCATCTTTAGGCACTTTCGCACCAGAGGGACATTTCTTAGTTCTTAGAACTAAGAGTTCTTTGTGTGTTCACACTACAGGAACTGGGGATGAGTGTAGTTCTTAGAATGCCGTGTATAGGGACTTTTCTAGCTCCTTCTTCAGGGTAAATACTTTTCTCTCTGTGCATAAGGACCGAGTGACGTATATGTGCCAGACGCACATACCTGTTGACCACAGCTGCCATTTTTATATATACTTATGCACACCAGTAGCCGTGTAAACAGAAGCTCACAAAATATGGAAATAAACACAACATGCAAATAAAGCGACAAAAATAGTGAAAAATATTCGCTAGCATTTTATCTCAACTTACTTCGTTAGGCATTAGCAAAGCAGTGCTGTCAAACAACTCAAAAAGTTTAAACAAGGTTATACATTTTTTTAAGTATATTTTTTTTTATATAATCTGTTGTAACTGGTAACATGTAAGTAAAGGTTTGCGAGGAATTTTTGTTTGCTGTACTTCTTTTTGCATGTACTTGTACTATCGATATTACAAAAGACAAAGAGCGCACAAATAGTAAATATTTGTAAATCATTTCTGTGTCAGAGGAATCTCGCAACACAATCTGAAAGATTGTCAGTGTGTGTGTTATTTGGGCTTTGCAGGGTTTACAGTATATAAAAATGATGCTCCCCATGAAAAGTTCACTGATTTGGTTTACACTGCTGATTTTACACCAAACACATAACAAATAACTATGGATTGAAATTCGTTAGTGGTACCGTTAAGGGATACAATGTGAATCATCCTGCTGTCTCATATCTGCATTACAGTAAATTAGCTCTCAGCCACATGTTAAGATGATTCATCAGACCGCATACATTTTAAGAGTAGCACAGAGATGAGAATTTATATCGATTTTCTCCAACGCAGGCTTTAAACAGTGAGACAAACTAAAACTTTTCTTTGGACATTCGCAAATATTCCACCAGTCAAAATGCACATAGCTCTGATCACACTATCATTAATTATTGTTATTGTTAATTATAGTTGCGTGGCTTACACCACTTTATTGTTCCTTCTTCCAGTGTGAATGCACACTAGAAAAGGCCCTGGAACTAATGTAGTTCTTGGGGGAGCTCTGTGGGGGGCAGTTCCCCCCAGATTAGTTCTTAGAACTGTTTTGTGCAAAAATGCCTTTTGTCTTGCTGAAATTAGTGCCTGCAGCTTTGTCTGGTCTGAGTATCCTCAGCTCATTCCTCACCTGGTGTGTGAAGTGTGTTATTCTGGAGTGGCAGCAAGACATACACTCTTGTTACCAGTATATTTAAGCAAATGCAGTGACGGCTAATCATGATAATATGCCAGGAAACTGGGAGTGCAACAGCAGGTGTTAGAAATTGGTGTGAGTCAGTGGTTGCATCAAGGGAGTATGAGGCCACTTAGCATATACAGGAACATATGGTCATGACCACAAGACCATGAATAGAAAAGAGGCCACTGTGAAAGCTGCTTTAACTCCTTCACCCCTTCACAAGTCTGTCTACTGATTTGTGATTGGGCTAGGTCTAACCAGTCATCTTCCTCAGGCTCCTCCACATTTCCCCTGTATTTACTTTTAACAGTTTTCTATAATCCTACATGGCCATACTTTATTTATCCTAACTTTAAGCACCTGCTTATTTTCCTCCTTGATTTCCTTGATTTCCTGAAGTCAAGCTACCCATTAGGATGGCATTGAAAATTGTGTTTTGTTTGTTTTGTAAATAAATGAATGTTTTATTTACATTTTTTTCTTTAAGAATGAAGTGTAGGGGTTTATGTAAAGTGTCTTTAAAATCAACATTTAAAAACATTTTCTTGTTCATTTATGCTTTTATCTCATTTTTATGTTATGTTTGCCTGAAATCCTGAAAATGGCTAAAAGTTACTTTTGAATGTTTCAAAATACAATAATTTCATAAATCATTTTGGGTGGTAAAGAGAAGCAGAAATGATTTCTTTTGCTCTCCAGTAGATCTCATAAACAAGCCATTTAAGTGGCTCCAGCAGTTTGCCAGGTTAGGCGGGATCCCTCTTGGCTATTGTAATCATCTTGGGCTGAACAAATGGCTTTATAGTTGCTAATAGCTGTAATTCGTTACAGTCACATTTCTGGCTGAATTAGTGTAAACTGTGACTGGATCTAAACAAAAATTTGGATGTAAAATCTGGCAACCCTGAACCTTTTTCATCCATGCATGTATTCCATTTTCTGGCACTGTCTGATTACATTTTAGAGCATTATTACTTTGGATGGGAGGGTACCTTATGTTGTTTCTAATGCAGTCTCCGTAGGCTTAGAAGCTCAAAGCCAGGGAAAGGTTCTTGGGCCGTGCACTGCAGTGTGAACTTCAGCAGGTGTGTTGGAGAGCTTGCATCTCTCTGGACTTGAGCCTCTGTCTTTTCAGCCTCACATCCTGTCACTTAGTATTCCAGCAGCCTGCCTGCGTGCTGACTGCTGCTCTTCCCCAAAACCCAAGCAGCCTTTTCATACAGGGATGAGCTCTCTTGGGCTCCTCCAAATTCTCCCTCACGTTTTGCTTACCTTCACTCACAACTAGCAACATGAATACACAAATACCGCACGGCACATGTTTTTTTTTTTATAGTTAGGTTTAACATTACCATGTTACTCGCTTGGCATGAAACCTGTATGATGAGGAGAGAACAGTGAGACACACTCATCCCAGGGCTAACAGAGCGCGCCTGTGTGCGCATTTTGGCTCGGGCTGTGTGGAACAATTCTAATGAAACACATTCTGCTGCTTTCCAGAGTCTGAGCAGTGTCACTTCCTTCCAGCTGTACATTTAGCCTGGGAAGTGTGATTGCACTAGTAACTAAAAGAAATGGAGGAAATAAAGAAGAGCATGAAGGTGTCCTTGCCAACTCTGACATTATTTTGGTGTAAGTAAAATGTTTTCGAAGTTTGTTTCCTTCTTGTCTCTCAGACACTCTAATTTATTCTATCCGTCATGAATTACATGAGCCAAAAAAAAAAAAAGAGACTCTCAGCCTGACGAGAGCAGGTGATCTCAGCAAGCGAGCTATTATAGGGGGCTTAATAACAAGAAGTCATTCACATGCTGTTTCCACAGGTCTGTTTTTTTTAATGAGCAGTAGCACTTGTAACCCTTGTATGCATAATAATTGTAGTAGTGAAAATGGTAATTAACAAGGTGTTAATGTTTGGAGTGTGTGTGCATGTAAGGATGAGAAGAGGAATAGGAAATCAGCATATAATAACTCAGAGGTGCTGCACAAGCTCTCTCAAGCATCCTTACTGATCGTGAAGTGCTTATTTGAAGAAAGTTTATGGAATAACATACCACTGAGCGGAAGAGAGCTGAATAAATCCTATGTAAATCAGGGATTATCAGGGATTCACTAACAATGCTGCATTAAAATCGCAGTGTTCAATGCAAGCACTCAAATGCCAAAGGAAAAGTAAGTCTTTTTTTTATGGGGGGAGAGAAACTAATTTGATGAGTGATGAAACACATTTTGAAGAAAACAGACTCTGTAATGAGAGTAGTAAGAGCCCAAGATAAAACATGAAATAGGAAATACGTAGATTTGGGCTTTAAACATCTCCTGGCAAGGTAGAGATAACCCAGAGCTGTTCAACAAATCAGCACCTTTCATGCTACCTCAGTAGATGATTCATACCTCAGATGATTCTCAAACAACTTTCTATTTATCTATCTATTCATGCTCATTCTCTCATCCTCTCTTAGTATTCCTGCCCTGCCAGATCTGCTGGCCTGTCTACAAGACCCTGACATTTATTTTGCTGGCTGTATTTTGTGCTGTAGATTTATTTAACAGTCGAGTCTGCACAGAGGCACGGACATGCTCTTAGATGTGTATCATAGATTCTGGGTTCAGGGTTCAGTTCTCTAAATTTTACATATTAAAATGTATCTCTCTCTTATACATTGATGCAGGCATAGTCTGAGTTACTAGATTACATTTAGATTTACATTTTTGGCATTTAGCAGATGTCCAGAGTGATTTACAAGTGCTCTTAGTCATTAACTTGGAATATGCAAAGGTAAGGCTGGTAGACCTGAATTCAAGCTACTTTGAGCTATGATACTGCTAGAATTTAGCCCTATAGTACCTAATAAACATTACAAGTAAATGTCCCAAAACCCAAGTATTCCTAAACTACACAGACCAGTGAAGAACAACACATAGGGAATACAATAACTGCTATAAGTGTTGTAACAGCTTTGAGTTAGTGCTCATTCAAGTGCTCTCGAAAGAGGTGGGTCTTCAGTTGGCGTTTGAAGATAGCAAGCGACTCCGCTGTTTGAACACTCAGCCGGAGGTCATTTAACCACCTTGGTGCCAGGACAGAGAAAAGTCTGGATGCTTGCCTCCCAAGTGTCCTGGATGATGGTGGGTAGAGCCGTACTTGAGGCACGAAGGGCTCTGGGTACGCATCAAGCTTTGACCATTGCCATGAGGTAGGGAGGTGCTGGACCATTTTTGGCATTTGTAGGCCAGCATCAGGGTTTTATAACTGATGTGAACTGCTATAGGAAGCCAGTGAAGACTGCACAGCAGCGGTGTGACATGGCTGAACTTGGGAACGTTGAATACAAGTCGAGCTGCAGCATTCTGGATCAGTTGCAGGGGCCTGATGACATGCATGGGAAGGCCAGCTAGTAGAGAGTTGCAGTAGTCAAGTCTTGAGATGACAAGAGACTGAACAAGTACCTAACTGTTTCCTAACGTAGTTTTGATATTAAAGTAAAAAAAAAGTCTTGAGACTTAAACTAACCGTATTACACATTAATAATGAAATAGAACTGAACTGGATGAACTACTGTTCACAAAAGCCTCAGTGCTCTTTAGCCAGGAGGCTTCTTAACCTTGGCTGAATCTCAAATCTGATGTTGCACCATGAGCTGTATTGTAGCTGAGCCAAATTAAAATGTAATTATTTCTTGGAGAGGGTCATGCCTGACATCAGGGATTGTTAGACAAGAGAATGTTGAAGATGAAGCATGGGCTAAATTTCTGTTCATGTTGTGTGGACACTGATTAACTATAGAAAAGTTTGCTTTTTTATTAAAAAAGAAGTTGCCTTGTTAGGACCTAGAAACATGTGATATAGTTATGTATTCCGAGAATGGATTGAATCATTTAAACATCCCTGTGCTGGAGTGTTAACACCTGACCTGAACTTAGAAATCTCTGAAGTGCATTTATGTTTCAACACTGTAGAGAGGGCCACAAATTGAACTTAGAGGTGCAAGTCATTCTCTCTGTATCTCTCACACATACACACATTTGTCGTACTATCCTTGTGTGGACTTCACCTACAACTACACCTACACCTAAATTTCTCCTCAACCTTAATCTCAGTAACCAAAAAGAAACCTTTTGCTGTTTTGTTTTTTGGCTCTTTTAGAGGACCAGACAAATGTCCACACAACCGTCAGAGATTCCTATCCTTGTGGTCTCTTTGCCAATTATATGATTTGAAGCTAATCATTAGTGAACACAGTAATGCCCTTTATGCATAAATTTACATGAACTATGGAGCTCTTGTAGGAGGAACTCATGTTTCTGAACTAAAAGGATTTTCATGAATACAAAATTTGTTGTGTACATGCTACTGCTGATGATTTATGATTATATTTGCTTGTGTCCAGAATGACAAATGAGGCCCAATATTGGTAAAGCTAAATTCCACAGACATATGCAATTGGACAGATTTCACTCCTTGCAATTACAATGTATAAATTCTTGGACCCAGTCCATACCTATATGGAGCCCCAAACATACAAATATTAAATAATGATGTTGCAGTGCAATGCAGCAAGGAGAATGTTGCTGTGGTTGTCCCTGGTTTGATCCTGAGCTTGGTTTACAGTCTGTGTTTTTCTTTTGATTTGGTGATTATAATTTGCTCCAGGTGTGAAATTGTGGTGTGTGTGTGTGTGTGTGTGTGTGTGTGTGTGTGGTGCTCTTGTATTCCATCCAGGGTTCATTCCTGCAACACTCCCTGACAGGATCCAGATCCAGACCAGGGTATAGCGGTTATTGAACAGAGATGAATGAATGACTATTTAAGGGGCTAACTGTAGGTTTGACTCATTTACTGTATATGAGTAATTTCCTGTTATATAATAGGAAGATACAGGATACTGCTGAAGATCTTCTATCTGAAGTGAGAAAAGAGCTATTTTTGAACCTGTGCATCAGTGAGAAATGGTTAAAAGTCACCTCATTTGTGGCCACACTATTTTCCTATTATATAACAGGAAGTTACTCATATACAGTAAATAATCAAACCTACAGTTAGTCCCTAAATTACTAATTCACATGCATTCATTCATACTCATCACAGTGGGTCTTATTACTTTTGAATCCAAAATGTACATGGCTTATTTATGTCGATGGTGCTGAAGTAAGTTGATAGTCATTTTATTTATGCATGGAGAACTTGATTAGGAAGCATTGAAACACTCAGAAACTTTCAGTTTCTCTTTAACAGAGTGTTAAACTTTGTCTCACATGCAGATGTTTCTCAGTGGCACTACATTTCTGTCAAAACACATCTAAAAATGCTATTACAACCATATAATATAAATAGATTCTTATTGCCCAGTCAGCAGTGAGGCTCTTGATTCTATGACTGTGGGAATGATTATAGCTGAAAATTGTGGTAAAATGTCTGTTAGCTGGAGTTTGTACTGCAGTGGACTGCAGAATACTATTGACTATTACTATTGTTATTATTGTTTTTTTTATTTATAATGGATATAAACAGAAATATTTAAAGACTTGAATCAAAGATAACACTTTGTGAAATTTGTAACTCCTGTGTACGAAAGTTCAGATATTCCTTGAGATGTATCCCTTCCACTGTAGAATGTGTGAATGTGACACTCCCATGAATTTCATCAAACATTAGGTTTCCTTAACCAGACCTGATTGTGTTCCATCATTAAAGCAAAAGGGAGACATGGCAAATACTTTTACATTCATATAAATATTTTATAAACTTTTAATTTTCTCTCATTTCTCTAATGGCGGTACGGAATCTTCTGTAAGGATCCCACAGCAAACGGAATCAAGTGCTGATACAAACGTATTTATTATAGCGTAGGGGTGTAAAAAAATTAAACAGTTCATAAAAATAGTCCAAAAACACAACTACAAAATGCCCAGAGCATGGTAGTCATTAAATGTAATTGTAAACCAGTCAAAAATATGGTATAAATAAATAAAAAATGTAATTGTTGCCAAGTTGCTATGGTATAGATAAATAAATTTTTTTTAGACATGATGTTATAGGAAAACGTGCTGGTGGTGATAGCTCTATGTCTGCCTCTATCTCACCACCCAGTCATTGATTAATTTCCTATTACAGCATACCCCATTGTCTTTTATCCCTTACATGTTTGGAACAAATTGTAGTCAGATTTATCAACTTTTTGAATTGATCTTTTCCATAATAATTCAGGCACTTCTACACTTTGTACAGTCCTACAGTATCAACAGTTTTTTTTTTTTATCACAAATGCATTGATGTAAATATATATATATATAAATAGTACTGTACAGTTTGTGTGTTATGAGCTGCTTAGCTCCTGTGCTCTCGCTCACTTGAGTGGGTTAAAGTGCAGGAGTGTACACGATGCAGTGGGCTGTGGAGGCAGCTAAGTGTAAGGTTATTTTCATGCCCTGAGGTCAGATCTGTGTGCGGTTATCAAGAGAAATTAGCTATTTGCTGTGCTGTAGCAGCCCCAATTACAGTTGTAATACTCTGATTTCTGTATGTGGGTATTCTAAAAAGACATGTTAACCTATATTATTAACCTACACCAACTTCATACTTAATTTGCACCACATTTATTGCCTCAGAATGATTTGTTGCACATGTTATGAACATTGGATGTATTTTATTTGTTATTATTTATTCTTTATTTTGTACTGCAGCAGGAAGTGCAAACTAAGAAATTCATTGTACAAGGAAGTAAAGTTCTTGACAATAAAGTTATTATAAGTATCTGAATGTTGGATTCTGCCTGCCACCTTTCTCAGTACAGCTACAGACTGACGTCAAAGGGATAGTCTGATGAAATCTAACCTGAAATAAGGCACATATTGCTGCTGAATTTGACTTCTGTGCTGCCGACCTGCAGTCAGACACATCCCCAGTAGGAACGTCCTTCATGTTGTAATGCACATTCTGTATGTAGTAAATTGTTGGTGAAATGAAAACCAAATGAATAATAATGACCTTGGACAGTCTTAGCTGAATGAAAGGTTGAATTGCATGAGGTAGAAACCTCAAGCATAAAGTAGTGTTCCCACTATTTATGAATTTATTGAGTGACTATGGATGCTCTCTCTCTCTCTCTCTCTCTCTCTCTCTCTCTCTCTCTCTAGTGGCAGGCTGTACATTTGATGAGGACTCTGACCCCAGCCTGTGTGAGTTCAGCCAGGGAGAGGAGGATGATTTTGATTGGCAGCTGTTCCGCACCCACACCTTACCTCATGCAACCCCTGATCTTCTGCATGGTAAGTTTACCCAGCATTCTCATTCTATCAGTCTGTTTCACAGCGCACGCCTTCAGTCTGTGTGAATGGATGAGCTGGGGCTGATGTGATTTGGACTTTTGTTAGTTTTGCCATAGTTTTGCAGACTGTTTAAACTCAGATTTATTTAGATTGTAGATTATAGGCTACTGGTAGAATGTACTCATTAACAGGCAGCACATGTGTTTATTTTCCCACAACAATGGGTATTCTTGGAGCATGCAGCTCTGTAGAGAGAGGCTGCTGTCAAAATGGACAGGGTTCCACTGGCATGGGCATGGGCATGGGCTCCTCATTAGGAATGTACGACTCCATGCAAATCAACCTTGAGATGCCTGTCGTGCATAATTCATCAGGTGTAATCAAACAGGCAGCCTTCAGTTCCTGTTTGCATTTCCAAATACATATGTTCATCAATTCTGTAAGGCCGGCAGAGTATGCTGATACTGCATGCACTCAAATGCAAACCTACACTCCAGTGCTCTTACAGACAGTAATACACACCTCATATCCTGACGAAGGATCTATTACACTACATGTTCTCATCATGGGCAACTCAGAGCTCAATATTTTATAATGTTTATTACAAAGCTGGTCTGTACCTTGACAAATCCATGAGCTGATCAAAGAGTTCGGCTTTGCCGAGACATGGCGTGATGCTGAGAGACGTGAGAGACATGCTTAGACATGCTCTTAATGAGAAACACTCTTAATCTGATGCACCTGCTTGGAATTGCTCTTAACAAGAAAGCAAAATCAAAACAAAGTGGCATGTGAGTAATTGTGATTATGTGGTAGTCAGTCATACATTATTTAGCAGAAGAGAAGAAAAGAGATGATGATTAGAGACTGAATGCTAACGAGACAATGACAAGATAGATAATGAGATAGGTAAACAAGCATATAAGCTTTTCTGCAATAAAACATGACACAGTGCAGCAAGATACAGAGGGTCGCTGAAAAAAAGCCTGCCTTCTGGGAATTGAGAATCAAAACACCATTATTCGAAAGGTCAATTACTATGAAAGGCAATAGCAGGAGAGGCTGAAAGGCTACTTCTGTTTAAACAGAGCCCAGTGCTTAGGAAGACATGGGATTGATGTCATCTCATGCACACATACACACACAGATGATATTTTCTACCTCTCAATTGTAAAATGATTCAGATATAAAACATGGACTGTATGAATACATGAGAGTGCTCCATAATGGGTGATGATCATTCCCCTCATACAGATCCCTATCTGCTATAGTAACTGTGCAGTAATGAATATTTTTTCCATTGGGTTTAATTAAAGCCAGTGGCCCCTGACAGTCTCCATGTTCGAAGGCCACTGATACAGGGTTAACAGGAAGCAGAGAATTATTATATGATCACAGGGAATGGTAAGGACTATCAAACAGAATATGAATACAAATAGAAACTGATATCCCCTTTTTTCATCCTGTTCAGTTCTGATAAGAGTGCACTACAACATTCTTCTTTTTTTATTTGCAGTGCCTTCAGCTGTGTCATTCCATTATGCATTATGCATTGTAATTAAGAAAGCATATTGCACTTCATATTTATATGCAATATACTTATTTATTTATTTACAATGCACAATAAGCCAGCCCCTGGTACCTATCACTTACTGCTCTGTTGTCCTGACACTGATGATTACTTACAATTTGCTTCCATTGTGCACCAGGCCAGTTCCATACTGCTTATAAGCTGTGTGATCAGGGTCCAAAATGAACTTTTTGGTCTATCTACCTGGCCATAGAACTGCATGCAAGTACCTACAGCAAAGACTACAGTTTATTGTATTGGCATTGCTGTCATAAAAAAGGCAATCTCTCCTCCATGTCTTGTTAAATATTAATTTAGAACCTACTTCCAACATACTCTTTATTTTTCCTTTCTGGTTGCTCTACTTTGGCAGTGTGCCAGCACATACTTGCAGACAATCTTAGTGAAAAGTGTATACAGCTAGGTTTACGCAGTATCCATGGCGTGAAAAATGATATCGCTGTGTCTCTTGCATTGAGCTATAGTGATGGCAGACAGCGAGGTTTAGTCAAAGAATTGTGCAACATTAGCGAGTGCCAATTGCTAACATTGACCTTGTGTGTTATAGTCAGCTGTCAATTTGCAACATTATGATAGTTTAGCGTTAATATGTATCTGTATATGTTTGTGTGTGGATTGCAGTTTTTATATAGGCATCATTAAGGACTATATAACATCATATCTATAGGTTGTAAAGTGTCATATGGAGGCACAGTGGTACCTCACAGCTCCATGGTTCCTACTTTGATCTGGATCTCAGATTACTGTCTGCACAGAGTTCTTCCTCTATCCATGTGATGCTAAATTACAAGAGTGTGAATGAGACTGTGGGAAAGGCACCCCGTTCAGAGTATATTCCCACCTATTAACCCTGGCCAAGATAAAGAGGATCCTCTTGTACAGTACAAGTGAAATTAACATAGGATTAGACTCAAAAGCCAAGAAAAAGAAAAAATCACTGTGATTTAACCACTTCTTTTTCAAAATTATTATTATTAACCCATGGCTCTAATTTTATCTGGGATTCCATATTAGATTAAAACAAACTCAAATAATAATAAATGTAACATTTATTAGCTAATTATTAATGACAGATGAAATGAAGAATACAAAGAAAGAAAGGTTAAATGATAACTAAACACAGGAACAGGCTGGATTACCTAGCCCAAACAAAGGGAATAGTTTATGAGAGATGTTTATTTGTACTTTGATAAAAGATGTATGATAATTAATTAATCTAGAACAGGACAGATAACCAAAACCAGCACCAATTCTAAGCATAAAAACAGAAGGAAATGCCTTACTCTTTCTGCTGAGATGCAATAAGGCAATGTTTCTGGAAAGGCTGAGGTTGAATATTCCCATGTCGTGGGAACAGCAGTGCAATCAGAGAGGCAAATCCATGATACTCATGCAAACGCCTTGGCCTGTTGCCTAAGTGAATTGACCCTGATTTGATCCTTCTTGGGCTTTCAGAGAAAATGTAAGAACTTTGCCAGCTCTCTCCCTTGTTTTTTTGCATTGAAGCTGGGGCAGCCCAGAGTTGAAGGCTGCTTCTTTATGGTAAGCTTGTATCGGTGCAGGCTTAATTTCCATCCGTGCTATTCGATTATATGAGCGGAAAATCAAGAAATTAAAATGCTGGCCAGGCAAAGTGACTTCTTCATGGATTTCTATGGCAGAACTTAACAAAGAAAAAATTGGGTAAAAAACTAAAAACAAAAAGAAAATAACTCCATGGACTCTTATCAATGAAGACATAACAAGAACAGAACTGTAGTTTTAAATGTATTAGAATGTACTTTAAATAAAACATTTACCTAACAGAAGTATATAAACATGATATGCACAAAAATACCATTGCTCTCCTACGAATTACATTTCATTACTAAAATAGAATGTGAGATTTATAGAGAATGTGTACTTTGCCTGTCAGAGTTAAACAGAGAAGCTTTTAACATTGATTAAATGACCATACATATAAGATGTGATACAGAAAAGAGAAATGTAATGATTATTTAGTGGTTAATTCATATTATTAAAACCTTCTACACATTTCCTAGTAAAGCTATGAATTGAATAAAACATTAGTACTGATCACTTTATTAAAAGATATCTCAGATCGTGTCATTGCACTTCTTATTACTGTTGCTGTGAGTTCATAGGAGGATCATATTCAACTTGCTGAAAGTCTAGCTCAGGGACAGGACATCATATTGAGATAATTTTATATAGTCTATCATGTATGTGGAGAGCTGGTGTCACTGAAATTCTGGAAATCTGAAAAATGTTGATATTCTGTATTTATGGGGAAAAACTTTTGGAACAGTTTGTTGGGTCTCTGTGTCAGCTCCTCTCCGTGTGGTTAATTTATGGCTCTTAGGAATTCTGAAGGTTAAAAAGAAACCTATTAAAATGCTTGGGCAGGGGGGTGTTAAGTGTTAAAGCTGCACTTTGTTTAAAGTCGGCTCTTAGAGAGAGGGCTTGGCTTGCAGTTTAATGTCTATGTTTCAAAAGGGTTATTTATTGCACAAAATGTGTTCTTCAGGTTTTGTGTGACCACCAGTTGGTGATTACATTAGTATGCCTGTTTTATGTTTTGTGTCCATCTGTAGCTGTCTCTCTCAGGAGAAACATGAAAGAAAAGGGTCACAAAAGTGACCATCTCGTAAGTGCTCACAGGGTTCTAATGCAGGCATGTTGTTTTATATATGCTAAATGTTCATGTGCTCATGGGCGACTCATGCTTACTTGCTAAGGCTGTTTACAGTAGGACTGTTTTAACTGCTTAGTGTATGCCCTCTGGAGACGCAAACCTATAATCCCTAGCCAGAGTGTGTTGCTGGACAGAAATTAAGATTTGCTATCTGAAGTAGCAAGACAGCAGGAAAGGGAAGAATTTAATAGGAACTTTTGAACATTAGGCGCGCTCTGTTTACAGTCCTTTCAATTTCCCTTTTGAAATCAGGGTGTTTCCCAACACTGGCAGGAAAGAGCTGATCTGGAGAGCTGAGGTTAAATGGTAGACATGGCTCAGACCCTGCTCTTGAGTTGTGCCTCTGTGGTGAGTTGAGTAATCTACAAAAGGTGTAAGGGTGCCCCTCTGGTGGGACAGAGAAAATCATGTCACTTTGTCCTGAATCTCGGGTGGCCATGGCACTGAAAATGCAGAGCCAATAATAATGGTCTGGAAATATTGAGGCATGCTGAATGAAGGCTGATGAAATACAGGATTCACTGCTCACCTCAAAGGGTTTCCTTGTAGAATTTATTTTGCAACCATGTTTGTTTGCTGTCAGGTCTCAGATGCATTACCACATTGATTTGATATGCTTGTCCAAGCTGATTGTACATCACTGAAGTGAGCCTTGCTGTGTATGAACAGTCTGTGAGTGAAACTGCTGGATAACTAATAGAAAGTTAACACTTCACTGTGAGGCAGAAGGAGAGATGCTCAAATCTGCACAAATCAAATAGCTTGGTCCTAATTGGACATGCCCTTGTTGAAGTACGCCTCTGGGCAAGCCACTGATCTCTTTGCTAATCTTTCTCATGCATAAAAAGATTCTCACCGTTATGGCTCTGAAGGACGTAGTATTCTGCAGGTGTGTTGTCTTATTAGTGTCTTCTGTCGGAGGATCTGGTGGGAGTTGTGCAGGTCTTTATTACCTAGCTCAAACCAAACTGCAGCTCTGTGCCCCAGCTGTACATTAACTGCACATCAGTGCTCTAACATGATTCATCTCTAACAGAAGAGAGCCAAAGAGCAAAGAAGATGGAGGAAGACTATAAAAAGGCACATCTGGTGGAGTTCTAAGGTCATTAATGTATATGTCCAGAAGAGAAGTCCAGGTTGCAACTACCTTGATCCCACCTAAATGGAGTATCTTTTGGCTTATTTGTGAATACGTTTTGGAATCGGGTTCCATTTTAAAAAGACAGGTATTTAATATGTCATTTAGCTGCTGTAGAACTAAAGCTGGGAATGAAGAGCCGAACTGGTGATACAGAGGATTTACCTCTGTAATTCTGTAACAAATGGATCTACACAACGTGTAGGGCCTTGCCAGATAAGCCCTCATTATGTGAACTGATTGTTCTACAGGCTCCATAATTACACATCCTGTTCATTTGCACCCCAGAAAAGGGGACAATCGAGCGAAATAAATAAACCCATTCAGGCAATGAAAAATGCTCGGGTGATGAATTATAGGAGTCAGAAATCTCATGCGGCAAAGTGACAATTCATTTGATAATCATCAGAGAGTGCTGAAAATACAAATTCCAAAAGCAATTAGACAAAATGTAAAAAAAAAAGCTTTTACAGTAGGTGTGTAATCTTTATTTCTATGTGTTTCATGCAGCTGTATCTGTATTTGGAATTTCAGTCTGATTTCAGAAATGGATGTAGGCATAGCACTGAAGTAATATGGCCCCTACACCTACACCCCTGGAAACACTAGAAAAGCCCCAGAGCTTCACTGTCAGCACTGTCTGGAATTCTACATAGCAGTTCCTCAACCTCATATTACCCAAGCAAGTGCATGGGAGTGTTTTTTTTTTTTAATTCAGCTTGTGGCCTTATTATTTTTGTTTGTATATACCTGTGATTATTGGTTCTATTCCCCAAAATATGAACATACTAGTAGCCTAATTAACACCACTGCAGCTCTGACATGACAGTTACTAAGGATGAATAAAAAATGAATGAATGAGTGAACTCTGTATATTAATGTTAATGATAGTGTGTTTTTTTTTGTTTCCTGAGCTTCATATCTGACCACTCACTTGTATCGGCTTCAAAGTCAAATCTCCTGCATGCACAATATTTCGTGGCATCCTGCAGGATCCCAATTCACATTTCTACACTCAAACAGATGCCCTGTGAACCTTTCCAATAACCTTTCAAAAACCAACAGTCTAATATGTGTTATTGTCATTCTCTGAGACATACATTTCCCCTAGTGGTACTTGAGCGTTTGCAAGCAGTGAGTGTCTTCAGTTGCCATAGTGGCGGATCCCAAGCGATAGCAGCAAACGTAGCCAAATCAATTCATCCAAAATGCAAGCTGTGGCATGTCACCCTCCTCACACTGAAAATGATTAATTAATCCTACTTCTTTCACATCCAGTCTTGCAGAAATTGGATTAAAACTGTAAGCTTCCTCTTCCCTCTGATCCTTTCATCTGATCTGTAGTGCACTTGATTTGTCATCGCTGTCCTTGCCACAGAGGTCTTAAGTCATACATCTCTTTTACATAATGGAATCTGTACTTCGCATTGGCATTGCAGAAAAGCGTATGACTTACATCTGCATTGTAGAACATGAAACCCACAGATTAAAGCCTGTATAAGAACAAAGCCTCTTCAGTACTGTTATTAAATACACGTACAGGGGTTAGACAATGAAACTGAAACGCCTGTCATTTTAGTGTGGGGGGTTTCATAGCTAAATTGGACCAGCCTGGTGGCCAATCTTCATTAATTGCACATTGCACCAGTTAAGAGCAGAGTGTGAAGGTTCA
>JAOVYV010000045.1:17351005-17363316 GCA_025674545.1 Hassar affinis | reverse complement strand
ATACCAGGAAACGTTTTCCACCACCAGCATCATGTAGTGACCTGGCCACTATTCTGCAAGAAGAATGGCTTAAAATCCCTATGACCACTGTGCAGGACTTGTATATATCATTCCCAAGACGAATTGATGCTGTATTGGCCGCAAAAGGAGGCCCTAAACCATACTAATAAATTATTGTGGTCTAAAATTACAGGTGTTTCAGTTTCATTGTCTAACCCCTGTATATCCATATGCTAAAGATCCAGTGCTTTTTCTGAATTCATAGAGATGAACTGGATCTAGAAATCATAGAATAATCTGTTTATCTTCAACGTGAGAGAGCATGGTACAACCCTTATTTCCATTACATCTTCCTCCTTGCCTGAAGTGTGCTGTAAACCACAGTATAAAGACTAATGTTCAGTGTTTTCAGTCCACCTGGCTGTACAGGGTACACATGGTACACATTTTCCCCCTGTAAAGTAGTGCAATATAAAGCCATCTTGTTTGTTCTGCAAGGAAATCAGTAGGATAAAAACTGACAGTGTACAATTTTCGGAGTGCCGTAGGGATGCTGGGTGAAATGAGGAAATAAGCGGTTGTGTAAATCCAGCTGGACAGAGGAGATCCAAAGCTAATGGAAGGCACCAAGCATGAAGTAACATGCTAAGGTTGGACAATTGCTCAATTGCGGAAGTTCATATATACACAGCGGGTGGCGCTTTAAATAAATAAGCAGGAAGAAAACAGAAGAAATTACAGACAGCAATACAGCTGTTGTCGGCCCAGTGGTGCAGTGGATATTGCTGCTGCCTCATACCTCCAGGGTTCCCAGGTAAAGCTTGTTTTCCTTTGCAGTTCTTCAGTTCTTCCCATATCTGTGTGGGTTTTCTTTGTACTCTTCAAAACATGCATCCAGTTTTTATCCCCTGATGAGTGTGTGTGTGTGTGCATGGTGCCCTGTGATGTACTGATGTCCCATTCAGGGTATATTTCTCCAGTGTTTGCTGGATAGGTTCTGGGAGCAACCATGACCTTGACCAGTAGAATGAAGGAATGAATTTCCAGATTAGCGGCAGTAGTTGTTCTGAACATACCATACTTTGGGGTAGTCCAAAAACAATTATAGATCAGTCCGGGTGTGTCATGCTAGATTTTATTTCATTTTGCCTTGACCCTGTATTTGTTTTGCTCATTAATATGTTATGAAAATATCATTAGCACAAATCAATCATGATACCAGTTCATAATATCATTAAAGTGTGACATGAACAGTAATGCAATTTTCCTTTGCTGAGCGTAACAAACAATGTTGCTTATGTGATCTGGTCAGATCATTAGAAATTCACCCTAGTCAGTTTATTAAAGCTGAAATAAAAGCAATAGTTGTTAAGAGCGGCGTCTTATCTGCTTTGTAAGGTCTTACACTGTCATATAGTAGTGTTAAACTTATTACTGTGGCAGCGTGGGGGTAGTGGTTAAGGATAGCTGTTTGTTGTGACCCTTTTTAAACCTGGCTCTTGAATTCACTGAGCTACTTTATTGTGAGTGACTCTGTTTTTAATAGTGTTTGAAGTTAAAACTGAAAAAAAACCCCACAGAGGCATGACATTAAGCAAGTGGGCACAGTGCTAATGTCGGCTTTGTCTGGCAGCAGCTCAGTGTAATTAACATCCCTATGGGCTAGTAATGAAAAAGTTCTTTATGAGTGAGTTTGTCTGTTTAACAAGAAAATTACGAACTTTACATGCTGGGCCTTCTGGGTCACCTTGACCACAGTGCAAGTCACCACGGCCAGGCAGTTTGTTGTGATGGGAGAGGAATAGAGGAAAAAGATGAAAGTAAGAGAATGCATGCTTATGGCTTTGCTTCATTGTTAAGCTTTAGCCTTGGGAAAAATGGCTGTGGCTCATGTTTGTGTTGTCACGCTAGCTTAGCTGCTCAGTGAGCCAGGGGACTCTGGCTACCCCCAGTATTTTTTTTTTACCCCTCTTTTTGCTTCATCTCTCTCACTCTTTCTCTTTTTTTTCTAAAGCCTGCAAGCTCTTGCAGTGATGCAGAACAGATCACAAAGCCATCACAGATCTGAAATTCTACCAGCAGACAATGCACTGTGTTAAGTCACTGACCCCACAGCTCGGAGAAGCTGGATGTAATAGTATTTACGCACGAATTCTCAGCATGATTATTTGGAATGGTCAGAACCAAAACAAGAAATGTTGCTGTTAGATTTGCAGGAAGGATATTTTGTCTTTTGTAATTAAACAGAAAAGTCTTGTGAAAGCACAGCAATTTCATGTTATATTAAGGCTAATATTTACAGTACTCGTGCATGCTTTGAAATGTAATGGTGCTTATGAGTCCATCCTATAAAACCTGTAGTAGATATGAAAACCTTGAACATTAAACAACGATTTTTAGCTGTGCCTGAAACGAGGGCATCCGTTTTAAAAACTGCTGACTTGGCTGCGTATAGTCAGTGAAAATGATGTTGCTTTACAGCTCCAAGGCTGGGTTTTTAATCAGAAGTTGAGCTGTTTGCTCTGGGGCTTTGCCGCTGCGACCACTTGCAGTGGGGATACAGCTCCGTTTATTTAGAGCCCATGCCATCTGTGCTGCTTCAACCTGCAGCTCAGGCAGTGAGCCATTTTGTATAGATCTCATATATACTCACACAAACCTCCCAGACCTGCCATATATGTATAAAGCAGTGGTGGAAGAAGTATTTAGATCCTTTGCCTAAGTATAAATACCAACACAGCAATGTAAAAATACTCCATTACCAGTAAAAGTCCTGCATAAAAAATCCCACGTAAGTAAAAGTAACTGCTAAGTAGTATTAGCAGCAAAATGTACTAAAAGTATTAAAGTAAAAGTTCTGATCTCATCCCTCTGGCTGATATATTGTTATATATGACATAATTAGATTATTAATACCGACGCATCAGTGTGTAAGCAGCATGTTACTGTTGTAGCTGCTGGAGGCAGAGCTAGACTGAACTACTTTATATACAGTATTATATACAGGGACACCAGATAAAACTGAGGGGCTGTAAGATGATAAATGGAAGAGGTACAGAGGGGAAAAAATCACTATTTGGTGGAATGCTTAAAAACGCATAGAAATCTGGATTGCGACTCGACTACACACTGTTTTTGTAAGACATGGAGAAAAAGCCTGGATACCACCGGTTTAATCTTTAGCAATGTGTTGCATTTTAAAAGCTTAGTTATATTATCCGTCATGTAAAATCTTCATCTTAAAATGAAAACAAATAGCAACTAAAGCTTTCAAATAAATGTAATGGAGTAGAAAGTACAATATTTCCCTTGGAAATGTAATGGAGTGGAAGTGTAAAGTAGCATAAAATGCAAATACTCAGGTAATATGCATGAACCTCAAACAAGGTTGCACATACTAGTATAATAGAGACCTTGGCTCAGTTCAGTGTCAGCACCAGCAATATTGTTTTTAGCTTTAATGCAGGCACAGACCATATTAGTGTGAAACAGTTGAAATAAAGCAAATCTGTCACCTAGAGCACCCATTGATAAAATACCAACTGACAGTCTCTGACAAAAAATGAACAGATTGAGTGTGTTTTTGGTCATCTCTCATCAAAGGTTCTAAATCTGCTGTCAACATGTTGGCATTTTGCTTCTCAGCGCACCACTAGACCAAACTCTTGCTGTTTATTTAACTGGTAGAATATAAAAGAATGTCAGATAAAAGTAGGCTAAAGTGGTATGGGAGTTCAGTGTGTAGCATTGTTCTGTCTTATCTACAGGCTCCCCGGTTTGATTCTGAGCTTGGGGGCTGCTTTGCATGTTCTGCCCTATCTGTATGTGTTTCTTCTGGGTTTACACTTTTACATTTACATTTAGGCATTTAGCAGACGCCCTTATCCCGAGCGATTTACAAAAAGTGCTTTGAGGTCACCATGTCTGATACTAGCTCAGATGTCTATTAAGAGTACAATCAGGTAAGGAATACCTAGTTTAGGAATCTGTGGAAAATACAAGTTTTGAGATGTCGTTTGAAGGTGGACAGAGATTCTGCTGTTCTGACACTTAGAGGAAGCTCATTCCACCACCTCGGTGCCAAAACGGAAAAGAGTCGTGAGGAGTGTTTGCCCTTGGTAGATGGTGGAACCAGTTGGGCAGTGGTGGAGGACCAAAGGGAGCGATGTGCAGTGTGAGGGGTGATGAGAGCTTTGAGGTATGTGGGTACAGGTCCAGTTTTTGCCTTGTAGACGAGGGTCAGGGTTTTGAACTGGATACGAGCGGCTATTGGAAGCCAGTGGAGGGAGCGGAGTAAGGGGGTAGTGTGAGAAAATCTGGGGAGGTTGAAGACAAGACGTGCAGCTGCGTTCTGGATGAGCTGTAGTGGTCGGATAGAGTTCTGAGGGAGACCTCAAAGGAGTGAGTTGCAGTAGTCCAGTTTGGAAATGACCAGTGACTGAACAAGTATCCTCCAGATCCTCCTAATGTTGTAAAGGAGGTATCTACAGGAGTGAGTCAGGGTTGTGATGTGGGCAGTGATGGACAGTTTGTTGTTGATGGTCACACAACAGGTTGTGAGCTGTTGCAGAAGGTAGTAGAGGTGTGTTGTCCAGAGAGATAGTCAAGTCATGGTGTGGTAGTCATCAGAAATGAACAGGAGTTCAGTTTTGTCAGGGTTAAGTTTGAGTTGGTGAGCAGTCATTCAGGATGAGGTGTCAGTCAGGAAAGCTGAAATACAAGCTGAGATGTTGGTGTCTGAGGGAGGAAAAGAGAAGATAAGTTGGGTGTCATCAGTGGTAAGAGAACCCATGAGAAGCTATGACTTCTCCCAAAGATAAAATATAGAAGGAGAATAGGAGAGAAACAAGTACTGTACTTCCCCCCCTACCTTCTGTAGACATGCTGTTAAGGGAATTCTCAATTGCCCCTGTGTGTGTGTGTGTGTGTGTGTGTATGATGCTCTGTGATGTACTGCCCATCCAGAGTGCATTCCCACGTTATGTCCAGTGTTTCCGGCTCTGGATCCACCATGACTCTGAGCATAAAGCACTTACTGACAATGAATTAATAAATGAATAATGAAACTATTTGAATAACTTTTTAAATATTTTTAAATTAATTTAATAGGGATTTTATAATTCAGGTGTGCTGTGGGGAGCATTTTCCAGGGCTAGCCCCAGTGCACCAGCTTAGAGGTTGCCAGTGCCTCAGAGGGACCTGAAATTAAATTCTACATCGGACATCTCTATAAGGAATGCTGAAGGTAAAAGCAAATGCTGCAACCCAGTCTTACCCAGCAGCTTCACTATTTCTGTGGTTCCTGCTGGGAGTCATCTCTCATGTGTTATGATTCCAAAAGGTACCTTTCAACAACAGGTCAATTAGCACTTTTTCATTCCCTCATTACCGAATCGAGATATGAAGAATCCCAGAGTGAGCTGCCATGAGGCAGTGCTTTTTCCAACCATCACAAAGGCTGACTTGCTGCCTTTCCTGACTCTTTTGCCTGCCTTCTCGTGGTCTTGCTCTTCTTCTCAGGTGCCATCTATTTGCTTAGGAATTATCATAATATCCCATGTTGCAGCCGACTTGCTGTCACTGTAATTGATACATACACATGGCTGCTGGCCAGGGTCATTTGCATATAATTGCATTAACTGATATGATAATGAATGTGGTAGCAAATCGAAAGCCCAACTGCAGATAGATGACTGTTCAGAAGAATCACAGTAAAGCAATCCATTATGGCTGGGAGAGATTTTCTGCTGTATGCACTGCTGCCTAGCACACCTGAGGCCGTGCAACTAACATAAACAATCCGTGTGGCTTACACAACTTTTTTCTGCTTTTAATTCCTTGGCTATGCTTATGTTTAGGGCCACCTGAAGATGTTTCTACATCTTATGCAACTACCAAGTAATAAAAACACTTACAGAACACAAAACACAGCTGTATTTAATTTCTATTTAATTCATACGTCTGATCTGTCAGTAGTAAAGTTTGGCAGTATTATCAGCTGCGGTTCAGATAATTTACATTTTATATTTATTGCCTCATTCTCGTAACTTGTAGTTTGTCTACTAACAGGTCATCCACATGATCTAAGCCTATTAATAAATCTGTGGTTATTTAAAACAGTATTATGTAGAATAATAAGGAAATCATGGCAGGGGGAAAAAGACCATGCAGAACGTTAAACGAGGAAAAAAGGAAAAGAAAAAGAGAGCGCACCGAGCTAAAGAGAGCTAAAAGAGATAAAAAAGATGCCACACAGATGCCTTCTTGCTATTGGACTAGTAAGTCATAATGCATTAGCAGACTTGCTATGTCTTAGCAAAGCTGTTTTAGCAAAGTTTTTGACTCACTAGTTTTGATCATAAGCCAAGTACTCCCATTTAGACAGAGGTTTATCCACTATTTAGACATATCCAGGTGATATTAGAAAACTTGCTAGATGACTCCAGCATCGGTACTGGTAATAAGTTACATCAGTTCTGGCCAACTTTCCACCCCAAATTTCACTTTGTGCCATGGAATCCATGTTTTGTAAGGTTGATGTAGTCAAGCATGCAAAGAAACAAATTCAACTCATGCCAAAAAGTTTAGTCAGTTTTTGTTTCAGTCAATCTTATGCCAAATAAGCCTTGAACATTTGTAACCTTGCAAGTCTATCCCAGCTAGCTAGCTTGTAATAAAATACACTGTCCAATACTGCTCACGTTTCCAGCCCATATACTGTACATTGTTTGCTAAACAATGTACAGTATATCGTCTGGAAACATGAGTACTGAGTCATGTACAGCTGTCCATGGCTGTGTTCCAAATTGCGCTGTGCTCCCTAGACTGCAGATAGTATAAGATAATGGCTTGTATCTCAACACTTAGTGGTTTGGGATTCACTGCATGAGGGGAGCCCAGAGCAACCTGTAAAGTTTTTGTATCGAGAATCAACATGTCTTCAAAGAGGAACACGAGTACCGTGATGAAGAAACTAGAGATGCTCACAAGTCATTTTTGCACGTCCAAATCAAGTGTCAAGTTCAAATTTCAAGTCAAGTCTTAAGTCTCTTATGGTTGTGTCATCTGTGGCAGCGTGTATGCCTAAAGTTACACAAGATAGTAGGGGAGGAAGTCACATGCAGCTCATCAGACTTTTCCTTAATGTTAATCGCCAAATAAACAAAAAGTAAATCTCGAGTCCAAGTCGAGTCTCAAGTTACTGTGTGTGTGTGTGTTTGTGTGTGTGTGTGACTTAATTCCCACTCGAGTCCAAGTTGCAAACTCAATACCCCATCTCTGGCAGAAACTGTGAAGCAAGTGTGAGGTTGTGAGAATACTTAACTCTGGTGTGCAGCACGCATTACAAAGACCCAGTTCTTGTTTCTCGTCTCTTGTTGATGCTGTTTTTGCTTGATTCTGCATGCTCGTTGGGTTTATTTACCATAACCTTCCGCGCACACATGCATGCAGCCACCCAGGCTAGACAGTGTCGTGCATGCTGCATTCACTTCGCCAGCAGCTTATCTGTTATGTATTTTTTATTTCCACACAAATACCGCTATATACCATATACCCCACTGAGATCTCCGATATCAGGAAGAGATGAAAAAATAGATACTGCCCAAGCCTAGTCTTCAAGACAGAGAAGTTTGTGATTTCTGGTTTCTTAGTAACATGACAAATTTTTTTTTGTCTTATTAACAGGAAGAGTGAGAAACAAATAGATGCTAGTGTTTATATTATCTTGTTGTTATTATCTCTAACACAGTTGATAACAGGGATGAACTTGTCTTGCTGACATTCGACAACATTAAGTGTAACTAATAGCAGTTGAAAAGCATGACATGCCATTAATTAGAGCGTTAGAAATTTCAGTCATTGGCAAATTGCTATGCCCAAAGAGGAACAAAACACTTCACAAAACTCGGTTATTGGAAAATAATCAAAAAATAATCACATTACCTTCTAGTGGATTATTTTCAAAATCATAATGACCTGCATTTTATTCTTAAATTTTTACTTTTATTCTTTCCTCTTTACTAAATTTCTGTCTTTCTTTCTGTATCAGTGAATGATCTCAGAAATATACAGTACAGGCCAAAAGTTTGGACACACCTTCTCATTCAATGCGGTTTCTTTATTTTCATGACTATTTTCAAGATTGGCCATGCTCTCAGGGAGGGAGGGGCAGCATACGGTCTCCCCCCATGTCAATCAGAGCGACACTGTCCAATCGGACGTCTGTGAGCTCATGCATACAAGAGGTGGGCTGGAGCGCTCTCCTCCAAGCGCGCTACACCGCTCCCGAAGGTTGCATGAGCCGCAGTTCAAAAAGAGGCGGCGGTTTGCGTCACGTGTCTCGGAGGAAGCACGCGAAGGCTTCGCCCTCCCGGATTGGCAGTTCGTCATGCGACAAGGGGGGAAATCACTGACGGGTGGGAATTGGAAACGACTAAATTAGTTTACTAATTAGAAAAAATCGGGAAAAAAGAAAATTCATATTATGATTATTTTATAATATGAATTATATTATGAATGAACTAGTTTTGATGCCTTCAGTAAGAATATACAATGTAAATAGTCATTAAAATAAAGAAAATGCATTGAATGAGAAGGTGTGTCAAGTTTTGGCCTGTACTGTAAGTAGTTCATGGCTGTGTTCATTAGTCCTGTTTGCTGAAACAGGAGTTAAAACTCTGCTTGAGCTTGCCTATACAATCAAAACTTTCTATTAAACAGCAATCAACATCATTTATGTTGTAACAGTAGACCTCTCTTTCATCAGTAATGTAAGCCCTGCTCACAGCACAGCACAAAAGAATGTGTGAAAGATTAATTTGGATGATGCCGAGTAGCATTTGACACACCTGTACTTTCTGAAAAACATGCCGAATTTTGAACTAAAGGAGCTGATTCAGCAGGGTAGAGCGTGTTCAAAGTGGAGCAAGAAATCCGAGGCTAGATCGGCGGAGACAGACAAAAAGAGGAAATGAAAAGTCAGACACACATCCAGTTTTTAAATAGGTCTCAAACATTAGTTCATTTATGTTAGCATTTGTGTTCAGTCATTTAGCAGGCTCTTTATTCCAGAACCAATTACAACAAAAAAAAAAAACTGTGCGTGATCCATTACAAAATGTG
Organism: Hassar affinis; assembly: GCA_025674545.1. Taxonomy (NCBI): domain Eukaryota; kingdom Metazoa; phylum Chordata; class Actinopteri; order Siluriformes; family Doradidae; genus Hassar; species Hassar affinis. The sequence goes on along the minus strand of JAOVYV010000045.1, from coordinate 17,354,193 downwards.
TTGATTTTCTGTTCCCATTTCCAATTGCTGATTATATCCATGAGTAGTCTTTAATACACAACCTGTCATGTCTAAAGTAAAGCCAGGATGTGACTTGTGTGCATTTATAGAGAAAGAGAGCATGAATATCATCAAGAAGTAGTAAGTAGCTCTTATTCAGTAATGGCCTCGTCTCCTCCATTTTCTCATAGAGCAGCACTCAGTGATGTCCTGGTAACATTGAATCACCTGCTTCTACCATTCATCTCTCTGATGCACACTTCCTCCTGTAATAATTATGTAAACTGGGGAACCTGAAAACACAGCTAATAACAGAAAGAAAGGCAAATATTAGAGAAATCTGAGAAACCGAGAGGGTAAAAGGGAGAGACACAGAGAGAGGCAACAGGACAGAAGGGAGGATTTTAGTAATAAGAAGGGGATACATGTGCTGATGATTGAAGGATTGTATCCCAAACTGGTTCAGGAATGTGAAAGGCGAAGGGATTGTGAAAAGAAATGACCCATTATTTTTATGTGCAAGTGCACACACACACACACATGTTTGTACATCTCTTAGATGATAATGACTTGACTGATGAGATTGGAAACCAATTTGCTATGGTCTTATGTTTATTATACAGTGAAATGCTTGAGGTGTGATGAGTAAACAAATCCTTCTTTGTTTCAGTTATATTCCTTTTCATTTAAAGAATAAAAATCGCTTGACATTTGCTTGTTAGCCTGGCTTCATCTAAAATTCCTCCAAGGAATGTCCAAAAAAAATTTCAAAAGCCTTTTTTTTGTTCCCAGCCTCAAAATTCAGCTCTTGTGTGATGCCAGCAGCATGTTGCAGCCTCATCAGTGTGTGTTGTATGAGGGAGGGCTCTCAAAGGAGGCTAGCTCAGACACCCCAGTCTGCTACTACAAATGACTGCTGGGGATTTTATAGCTGTAGCTGTCTGATGCCATCTACTCCGGCAGAAGCACTCAGCCTACTGAAATACATAGTTGAAATGTAATGGAAAAAATGTAGCTCGCTAAAATGGAAAAGCCATGAGGAAATATGGGGTAAATTAATGAAGGAAGCAAAATGAACTTTAGTAGGGCTGGGCCATATAATGATAAGCTTATAATCACAATATCACAATACTGTCAAGCAAATACCAGATATGCAGCTAATTTTTACAATTTAAAAATAGCTGTTTTTTTAGCTGAGCTTAATGTTTTGTATCGAATTGTCATGTTTAGTTTTATTACAGATGTGTTTTGCTTCCTTCTTAGTGTTGGATAATTTTTTTTTATCATTAAACAAAACTGTAATGGAACTCAGATTTGTTTATGTTCTTTTTATGGCTTTTTCCACTCAAGTGTTGTTTAATAATGTTGAGCTGCTCAACAGACTGTGGTCGTTGTTGTCTGATTCTGCTCTTCATGATGAACCATACATTTACAATACAGACAGATCTGGATGGCAGGTGGGCCAGCCAAGCACACGCACTCTTTGTCTATGCAGCCATGCTGTTGTAACTCATGCAGAATGAGGCCTGGCATTGTCCTGCTGAAATAGACATGGAGTTCCTGGGAAAAGATGTCATCTTGGTGTCAGCAGATATCTCTCCAGAATACCAATATAATTGTACGCATCCATGATTCTTTCACAAATATGTAGATCAGCCATGCCATGGGCACTGATACACCCCCTGCCATCACAGATGTGGTTTACAATCCAACATCCATTTTTCCTGAAAACAAGCTGAGACATGGACTCATCTGACCACAGAACACGGTTCCAGCATGACTGCCCCAGTGCACAAATCAAGGTATACAAAGGCATGCTTGGGTGAGTTTGGTGTGGAAGAACTTGACTGGCCCCCACAGAGCACTGGTCTCAACCCTATCAAACACCTTTGGGATGAAGTAGAACAGAGATTGCGAGCCGTCAGTGTCTGACCTCACAAAAGCTCTTCTGGAGGAATGGGCAAAACTTCCCACAGACACAATCTAAAATCTTGTAGAAAGCCTTTCCAGAAGGGTTTTTTTTTAGAAGTTTTCAGGTTGCCTGGCTATTCCTAGTCAATTATTTTTATTATCTTCTATTAGTTTGACTCCATTTATGTTCTAATTTGCAACCAGTATATTTTAAGGTGCTCATGTGATCATCATACCAGGGTGCAAGTTTTTTCTCCCTAATTATTTTTCTTTTAAGGGGAGCTACAGTATCCAGATTGTAGCAAAATGTCGGTCACTTCTTGGTCACAAGTTCTGTGTGGTTAGATGTGAATGTACAATGTTTAGGTTCTTGTTGCGGCAAAGAGCATATATTATGACAAAGACTGTTATAAATGAGATGAGATAATGATCAGAGATAGCTTCAGACTGTAGAAATGGAACTATATGTTATATATTTAATCCAAATGTTAATACTACAGCAAGTGTGTGATCACGATTGTGTATAGGATATACTCCTGCTGAGTCTGGAATGGAAATAAACGCTGTGTCAAGAGAGTCTTGTGGATTATCAAAATGAACATTAAAGTCTCCAACAATCGCTCTGTCTAAAGAAACAAAGAAATTCAGAATACGGCCCTTGGGATCTGTAAATACTAATTAGAGGAATCGACTAGCAGACTTATTAATTGTGTCTGTGTAGGTTATGTTAGTGCAGAGAACTTCAAACACATTGAATTTATGTCCATGTCTTTGAGTAACACATAGATTATCATTAACTCCAACCTCCTCTTTCTCCACCACCAGTTAGACGAGGCTGATGTATGATGTATCTGGGAGCACTAACTTAGATTAATGCTACATATTCATTTGGTTTAACCCATGTTTCTGTTAAACATAGTACATTAAACTATTGGTCAGTAATAGTTTCATTAACAATAAGTGCTTAAAAGACCTAATATTTAAGTCCTAGCTTCAGATCAAAGCTGCTGGCTATGCTATCACTATGATGCAAATTTAGTAATGCGAGTAATGCGTAATCTCCAAAAAATGTAATATAGTGGCAGAAATATTTTTTTTTCATAATTTTATTTGAAAAATGTAAACCTATATTGTAAAAAAATTAAAAAATATATTTTGTATTCATTGCATGTCAAGAGACCTATTTCAAGCATTTTTTTTCCATTTTGATCATTATGGCTTATAGCTCATGAAAAGCAGAAATCCAGTATCTCAAATGATTAGAATATTTCTTTTGT
>JAOVYV010000045.1:17277905-17288446 GCA_025674545.1 Hassar affinis | reverse complement strand
CACTCTGCTCTTACTGGTGCAATGTGCAATTAATGAAGTTTGGCCACCAGGCTGGTCCAATTTAGCCATGAAACCTCTCACTCAGTTTCATTGTCTAACCCCTGTATGTCACAAATGCATATTCTTTTTTGGTGTGTTTGACTTAATGCAGGTGCTTGATCAAGCCAGGCACAGTACAGTACATTCAGGCTTGATTTATTGCCTTGACTTGATTTGATAGCATAGCACCATAACAACATATACCAAGTGCCATGGAAACTCACCAGCCTGCAACAAACTACAATTCCCAGAGCACACCTCGGCCCACAGGAGCAGTGGCTGTGGTCTCAACCATCCTAAAATCTTGCCTTTGGCTGGTCTGAGCTGTTTGCTCAGGACTGTATAGTTTTTTGTGTCTATATAAAAATCCCCCTTTTTTGCTGCCTGCAACTGTCTCTGACTCTGTCTCCTAACACCAGAATAATCTCTGAGACTGCATTAATTCAATTTTAACTACATTGACTAGATCTACTTCCACAAAACATGCTAGTATTTTTTGATCCAAAAATGAGGTTTCTATGTATAAATATTAATAACTATTATTAATAAAAAGTTATACTTTTATTCAGTGCATGATAAAGTGTGATAATAATGTAGACAGCAGACTACATTAACTTTAATGTAATTGTAAATGTATATCCAAATAAAATGAATGAAAAAAAATGAAGACTCAGAAGTGCACATAGACTGGATCAAAAAATAACAGGGTTTGTGGTTAAATATGGTTATAATACTGGTTTTCACTTTTAATAAGTAGAGGAAAATGATCCATTCATTTTAATTTAAATGCAGATATGTTATGTGAATACTCTGTGGCATATCTTTACATTACACTTATTTCCAAATTAGTTTGAACCTATAAATATACACCCAAAATGCACTTTAATTAGTTGATGAGAGTTTCTTATTCAGTATGTGCAATGGCTGAAGCTTGTAGCTGGTGGCAGAATGTTAAAAAAAAACAGTCAAACAAAAAACTATTCAGCTTTATGACTGCCCTTTCTTCTCCCTGAGCCACAGCTGAAATCCAACCTACCTTTACTAACAGCTAAAACAGCAAGACTTTTTTCACACAGGCAATTTTCTATTCATTATACATAGAAGACACAGTCAACCATAAGAAACGTGGAATAGTTCGATGAACGTAGCTTATTTTGTGCACTCTTTTTTATTAATATAAAGCAGCTGAAAATCTACTAGCATATCAGCCCTGTTAATTACCTCTTTGAATTATGATACTGAATGGAAGGACTAAAAAAACATTCAATCATGTATCAGTATCTCTCCTTTACTATTATGAAGCCATTATGGTTGAGTCTTATAGCACAGAGTTTCATCGTAACCAAAATACTATTATGCAACCAGATAAGAACACATACACACTTATTGAAAGGCAGGTAGAACCATTCCTGCTTCTGAATTTCATTTAATGAAGTCAGATGTTTTTAAGAGTCTTTAATCATGTCTCATTCAAACAGAGTGCAATGTACACAGAAACGCTGTGTGTGCTGTTAGTCACTGTTTACAAGGCATTTGCCTTTGTCATTTTGTGAAATATGTACTTTGATTGGACAGTGTATGCTTAATAAATTAGTTTCTAGTGTCTCTAGTGTCATTTGAAAAAATGATCAAGTAACAGTCTGCATACTTTGTTCATGTTTTACCCACTATTATATTTCAAATGCAGCTTTTCACTTATTATTTTTTTAAGTTTATGGATGTGAAGTGGGCTTTAATAAGTTCACCTTAGTGGACAGGGGTGTTTTACCTGACACAATTATCAGTGAATTCTTTTTTCTCTTCTGGCTGCTCCCATTCTTGGGGTACTGTTCAGGTCTGCACTTAGAACTGGCAGAGGTTTTATTCTGGATGCAACTTCTTGACACAACACACCCATTAACCAGGCTTAGAAGTGGCACTGTGGGTGCTCTGGGTTGAGCAGAGGGTTAAGGGCCTTGATGAAGGGCCCAGCATTGGCAGCCCAACCTTCCATTTGCAACCTGGAGGACCCAAATCCACTTCAAGCCTTTTGTTACCAACAAATGATAATTAATCCGTATTTTTATGTATTTTCCTTCCTTAAAACATGCCTGCTAATGCATTTATACCAACTGGTTTTACTCCACACAGTTTCCTTGGTCTGGCATGAGAGTCTTCTTTATTAACACATTTATTTCATCATTAAATTTGTGTTTCTTCTTTAGCTTTTCCAATAAATTTGTAGTTGATTATTTCACAGTAGCTCATGCATTTAGAAGCTGGTTGCAGAATTAGATAAATCTTTATTAAATTAAACATTACATCTGACCCATGGTGTCTAGAGGAAAAAGTAGAACCATGGTGTCTAGAGTCTCACTAGAGCAATTAAACAAGCTCTTTTGGGACTTGGTCCTATCTTTAGCTATGTAGGCCTCCTGTAAAGCACTTCATTACCCAGTTAATCTAAACTGACTTCATGGCTCTGACCACTTTTTCCCCAGCCAGCTGGCTAAGCTACATCCCTGCCCAAAGCCTCCCTACCACCCATTCTTCTTTCCAACCCAGCCAAGTCTCTCATCCTTCCTTAGCAGTCTCTCTAGCTCATGGAGACTTTCTTAGGCCACATCTGGAAATGTTCAAGGATCCATTAGCTTACTTTAAATCTGCTTAACAAGCATACCAGGGTTACCAAGAACCAGACCCAGGAGAGAAAAGATAAAATGTTCTTAAAACATTGAATTTCAGTGTGTACATCTGATACATGGGAAAATGTTAACATTTAGGGCTTGCAAGTATGACCAGACGAGAATGAGTTCAACCTGTACTTCTATTCACAAATCCTGTTTAATGTTCTCTAGTGTGATAGCTTTCTTTATTTTTTCTAACTTTAATTACCATGACAAATCTTGCTACAGCATACATTTACTAATGACTTAAACACCATGCTTGCTTGTTGTAAAAGAGCTACCACTTTTTATATCCCACAAAGCTGTTTCATCATCCTACTAATTAATTCAGATGCAAATTAATACAATTAATACAGAGCTGCATGCATCCAGATAATGCAGATAAACACAAGCTTATAAAAAGATGGACACCAGTCAGTGATGTTGTATATATTTATATTTATAAAACTCTGCTCCGAATATTAAAAAGTGCACAGTAAAGTACTTCTTCAAAAAAAAACAAAAAAAAACATTGCATCAGCTTTGACGTCAGTGCACTGTGGGAACTGAGAGATTAAACTTGGCTTTCCGAGCTTGCTCTAGCATTGCCGCTTCCACCGACTTTCTGGATTTGGTGTTCCTAATTTATTCATCTGTCTATCCTCCCTCTCACTCCTCTGGGCAATTTTTTGAAATGCAGTCTGTTTCAGTGCATGTCAGGTCTGTGGTTTTGATGCTCTGTGGTGAAGCTGGGGCTTCCTTCCAGGCACATGAGTATCTCTGGTTTAATGCAGAGGAACTTTGGACATATTCTGTAGAGAATATATAGAGAATGGAAGGATGTATATGTAGTAGTTTTGGGCTTTATTTGTACCCTGAGCCTGTGATAAACACCAATTCCACATCTTTATTGTGGAGGAAATTTCTCTCTGGATTTTGGATTTTTGGATTTTGGATATTTATTAAATAGCACTTTTGGACAAACCGTAATCATTGGACCTAGGGATAAAATGCTTCTCTCAAAAGAATTATGCTTGCATAATTTGATATTGTTATAGAGAAGGACTTCACATGAGCAGAATCATATTTCACATGTAAAATTTACACACTGTTTGTTTTCTTGCCACCCCCCCCCCCCACTCACACACACATAATTTATTGATATTTGCATGAGATTTAAAATTCCCAGGGTTTGTGGGTGTATGTTACCATGATACCATGGTACCATGTTAACATGAATTTTACTTTTTCAAACCATGCCTGTATATTGTCCTTTGATGTCACATGGCTGAGTTCTTTTTCACACTTAATAGCACAATAGCATTTGGAATATCCCTTTTTTGCAGTAGCCTCATACTGTGACACCAATTAGCAAAAAAATTACAAAGTTCAGTTGCTCTTCTGGCTGTAGAGTTAACGGGCTCAACTGTTGAAACTCTTTCCCTAATAAAGTTCATTCCATTTGAATATAAAGTGTTCAAATAACCATCTCAAAATGACCCAGAGGTTCAGCTCAACTGGCAGACAGTAAACAGCAAAAAAAAAAGTCTTTCTGTGGCAGGGATTATGAGAAACAATAACTTTGATGGTGTGTGTGGACAGCCTCACTTTCTAGCTCCGGGAGAGCAAACAATAGCCCTACCCCCTCCATGGCCGTCTGTAATAACATCTCATCATCGCTGTCGTACGCACCATATCGATTTGATTTCATTGTGCTGCATTGGCTGTCCTTCGTGTCTGGATAGCGTGGAGCCTCTCTCTTGTCTCCGGAGACTTGTGTCTCTTCCACTTGCCTTAGGAGTGAGTGTGTGTTTGTGCATGTGGTATGGGCTGAATGAGAGCCATACGTCATGCTGCACATAGAGCACTCCTGATGAGAGCATTATTTCTTTATTTCTTTCAGGCCTCAGGGACCCTTAAAAGAGTCACTGTCTATTTTTTGTCTCTCTCTGGTTCTCAATAGGTGCCGGTTAGTGTGAAGTAGACAGTTGAGAGCTTTTTTGTTTGTTCATTATTTTTTATTTTTCTGCTAGTTATCCTTTGCAGCAGTTTTCTTATTTGTTCTTCACCACTCCACCTCTGCAATTGATTTGCATTAAATGAAATAGAGGATTATTTGAGTAATAAAGCTATGTGAAGGAATGGAGACTCATTGCAGTTATTCAGTTTGTATTGTTTTCATGTAAATTTGTGGATTTCTTTTTATTTGATGGAAAAGATGTTTAAAGGATTTTTCCCCCTCTCTTTAGGTATTGCTGGAGGCCACTGTAGACCACTGGGGATATATTGCTGTGGATGACATCTTGCTGCTGAACTATCCCTGCTGTAAGTAGCACAGCCGTGGTCAGCGTGAGAGTGAATGAGGATGAGGACGTCCTCGATGCTAGGAGGCGATTTTCATATTATGCATTTCATTTACTGTTGTAGCCTTGCAGGGTGCAGCTGGTCCTTTTCTTTGTAATCTTCCGTCTCATGTCATTTCATCATCAGCCACAAGCCTATTAATGTCTCCGTACAATGCTGTTGGCCTTCAGCACCACCCTAATAGATGATTTGTGTGGAGTAAAGGAATCCAGCCTTTGGTGGGCTTTTCCAAGCATTGAATTAAAACAGTATTTGGTGCTTTAAAGGTTTCATTAAAGGTTAATTTAAAAAAAAGTAAAATTACATTAAAGGTTTTTTAATCTTTAACTAGTGTAATTTATCTTTAGTTTATCTTGCGTTTATCATAGAACCACATGCTGTCTGTCTTTTGCCGTGCAGCCTCTGTGTATGCAAGATATGTACATTTGTATTCTACTTGCTTTCTTGTTAACAGAAGCCTGCTGTTCCTCAGTGGGAAATGGGCTCAGAGAGCATGTGGACTTTGGAGATCATATGGGCAAGATCAGAGCTGTGAGCTCTAGCTATGAGGGAGCGTGTGATGTGTTCTCTGTACAGGAACAGAGCAGTGAGACGCAGTATAACCATAGGCTATTGCTTTGTAATCCACCAGAGCTCAAGAATTCTGGTAGATATTAGCATTTGCACAATCCCATTGTTATTTAAATGCTAAAACACAAGGCCGGAATGAGACTACTAAATGTAACAAATAAAATGAATTTAACAAGTGTCTTTCTGTTTGAACAATTTTGAGAACCATTTTAATCCCTTGAATAATTTACTGTAAAGATGTTCTGGAAACAGATAAGCAATGGAATTAACAAGATTTGCTCTGCAGTTAGGCTTATTGCACATAGTAGTATTTAACTGATTGTATTGGAGTTTACATACAGGAGTAATTGCCGGGCACGGAGGAAAAGTTTCCCCAGTGTATAAAACAGGGAAATTTGACCTCCTACAAAAATTTTCATCCTTTGATACAGGTTCAAGCTCATAAAAGTGCACCATGTCAGTTACTATGCTGTGTATAATTTGAGGTGAGAATCATTACTGAAAGGACATTCACATAATGTTGGCATGTTGTATTGAAGTTCATTATTTCAGAGTTTGTCCAGTGCAAGTCAGAAAGGTTTGTCGAAGTAGCAGCCAACCTCCATATATATGCTGTTTCCCTAATTCTCTGTCCTTGTCTCTCTTTCGGTTACCTGCTTCACTACAACTAACGTGATCCTGGTTAGGCGATTTCATGAAGCTGGGATATTCAGCAGAGTGAAAAGTAAATAAAACCATACTGGAAATAAAGTTTTGTGGAACTGCACAACATGAAAGTGAAATTCAGACTGCATAAATTCAGAAGTCTGGTTCTCAAAGGTGAAATAAATTAAGCAGCAATTAAATTTCAACATTAAGTATTCAGTAGTGAATATATGTTAATATTTGCTATTCAGCTGCTTATATCCTGGCAGTGATTTGATTCTGAACATAACCAGATACATTATCACCACCCTACACACACACACACACACACACACACACTCCCCACTTGGTCCCACCCAAAGTTTGAGTGAGGTTTTCACCCTTGAGTTTGCATAGTTAAATTATATATGAATTATAGATAGTATTTAATATTTAGATTTCACACGAGTGCTTAGTTACTCAGTTCCTAATTTACATTCCCTCTGTTAAAAGGCATGTGGTAATTCATTATTATTATATGATGTGTTCATTATTATTATTATATAACATTTGTTGTTATTGTATGGACAAGTTTCATATTCATCATATTGATAATGCAGTATTTGTAGCGAGTTCGAATCCGGGTGATGCTATAGCTGCCCGTAGCCAGGAGCTCAGTGAGCAAAATTGGCCGTGTTCTCACGGTGGGAGGGGCAGCATACGTTCCCCCCCATGTCAATCAGCGCGACACTGTCCAGTCACGGGCATCTGTGAGCTCATGTATACAAGAGGTTGGTGGTAGCGCTCTCCTCCAAGCGCGCGCAAGGGTTGTATGAGCCGCAGCTCCAAAAGAGGCGGCGGTTGGCGTCGCGTGTTTCGGAGGAAGCACGCGAAGGCTCCGCCCTCCCGGACTGGCAGTTCGCTGTGTGACAAGGGGGGAAGGAGTGATCGATGGGAATTGGAGACGACTAAAGATTAGGGAGAAAAATCCAGAAAAACCCCCCCCCAAAAAATACAGTATTTGTAAATAGCCTGTATTATAGACCTACACCAATAACACCAAAAACACCAATAACTACAGCATTGTACAATTACTAGTAGACTATACTGTATATTACTTCCATATGAAGCTCTCAGAGCTGAATGTGTGGTCTATGAGGGGGATGAGATGCTAGTTTGGTGTTCACAGGCCAGCTGATGGCCTCAAAGGGACATCTAAGAGGCCACAGCTTCATTACATGGCACTAAAACTTATTCATTTTTAAACAGTGCTGACAAACTGCTCTTAGGTGGTGATAAAGTTGAATTCTAAACAAAGAAAACACCAGATGCAGTGGTCAAGGAAGCCCTTCATGGCATAGCCTTTCACCCCCTGCTCTTCCACCCACATCCCCTCCTCCTCCACTTCCTGCGGGCAGCAGATGGCATCATTTGAACCCCGCTGTGCCCATTAAATAATTAAGACTCTCATCAGGACCTCGGCACACCGTCGAGCATGGCATCGTGCCAAGGTGTAGAAATTTGGCATGAGGTGTCTAAAAGGAAAGGGAGAGAATGAAAAAAAAAACAAACAGAAAGTGCTGTCAGCATTTGCGATTCTAAACAAGGTGCTAAGCAGGCGTAGCATTTCTGATGGGCCCATGTTTTTTTAAAGCAGTACCTGAACACAAAATTTTAATATGCCGACACTGCAGGGAAGAAAGCAGAATTTTTTACAAACAATTAACATGTCTAAGGAATGTGTCTTAGCACAAAATGAGTTTCCCTAAATGCTTGAAAAATACAAGTCCTTAAAAACTGTCTGCTGTTTTTATTTACATTCGTTTAGACTTTTTTCATATTTGTGTGCCTATTGATACCCGACAAAGACACATGAATAATAAATCAAGCATAACAGACCAGCATTTGCACGAGACGCTGGGCCTCCCGCCGGTTACAAATGCTCTAGCCATGTCACTGCCTGTTTGCAAAAACAAATTCCAGGAATCATCTTCATACTCTCTCAGAAAGCAACAACCAAATGAATAAACAAGGCACTCTTTATTCTGTCTTTTTCTTTTTGCCAGCCAGTTCTCTTCTGCTCTGATTAAGCATACCCTCTATTCATAGCAGGTACTGACTGCAGTAACCCATAGCACTGGATCAGGTGGTATGTGGGAAAATTAGTGGCAGAGCTAATCTCAGTGTTTGGGTTGTAAAGACTTACACAGAGCTAATCACCCCAGCTAGTCCTAGCGTTCTATGTGAAAGGAGAAGGGCTCAAAATCATATAAACATCCATTAAAATGCATTTCACTTTATTAAAATTTACATCTGAAACGTATTGGGTATGCATGTATAAAGTGAATGTATGTAAAATATATGCAGATCATGCCCCTTCTTCAATTGTTATGTACAGATTTATTTGATTTAATTCACAGTGTCACATTTATTACAAATAGTAAAAATGAATGAATGAATGAATAAATGAATAAAGAAATATATAAGTAAATAAATAAATGAAGGGCGACACGGTGGCTTGGTGGTTAGCACTGTCGCCTCACAGCAAGAAGGTCCTGGGTTCGATCCCCGGGTGGGGCGGTCTGGGTCCCTTCTGTGTGGAATCTGCATGTCCTCCCCGTGTCTGTGTGGGTTTACTCTGGGTACTCCGGTTTCCTCCCACAGTCCAAAGACATGCAAGTTAGTTTGATTGGTGTCTCTAAAGTGGCCCTAGTGTGTGTGTGTGTGAGCCCTACGATGGATTGGCGCCCTGTCTAGGGTTGTTCTTGCCTTGCACCCTAAGCTGCCGGCTAGGCACCGGCTCTCCCATGACCCTGAAAAGGAATAAGCGGTCAAGAAAATGAATGAATTAATAAATTAATAAATGTGGATTTATGTTTTGATGTTTTAAGTATTACCTAAATGTTATTTCTTAGCCTTGTAAAAGAAACTGAAAAAAAAATTTATGCGTCAAAGGTAATATATCATATTGACATTTTAACTAGAAATCAAATAACTCATTCTTTGGCATTTTCACATATTTTTCTTGGGCAGCCAAAGTGAAGCATATCAAAATGTCTTGCTAAAAACATTTATATTAAAGTTGCAATAATAGTAGGGTAGATGCAGCAGCTTGCCTCCTTTTAAGCAGTATGTGACTTGGATTAACCAGACCACTGGTTATATAAAATAGGGTTTGTGCCACACATTGATGTTGGTCTGCCTTGGAATGGATGAGTTGGCGGATTGATAATTGGATCCCCTAAGCTCTGCTCTCTCTGTGCTTTCCTTTAGATAAAGCCCCCCACTTCTCTCGCCTGGGGGATGTGGAGGCCAACGCTGGACAAAATGCCACCTTTCAGTGTGTGGCAGCAGGAAGAGCGTCAGAGGCAGAGAAGTTTTTACTTGAGGTGAGCATAGCTTCATGACAGAGGAGATTACTGTCTTTCAGCCATGGGGCATCGTGAAGCATGTAGATCATCAGTGGGGATTTGTCAATAAAAATTTCACACCAGAGACTAGAATCACTGCTTTAATTTCACATTTATGTTTCATGCTGTTTACGTAAAGCCTGACGATGCCGTCAGAGCAGTTTATTGATATGTGTTTATTTGCTGGATCACATGAAGGGCTGTATTCACAGCTCAGTTCATGTAAGTGAAGAGTTAATACTGAAATTGCGCACATTTTCACACGATTCAGATATTTGTTTCATTTCCAAGAGAGTACATTGAATTAAGCAAAACACTGGAATTAGTTTCTTTTTTATTCAACAACTGAAAAGAGTGGTTTAAAGGCATGATAAAATAGCCTACATCCCACACACTTTTACAGTTTCATGATTAAGTTCAATTTGCAGTGATTAATGTCATAATAATGACTAGGACTATGCACCCAGTGAAATACTCACAATATTCTAGACTCTAGTGATGCACTTACGGCATTTGGCAGACGCCCTTATCCATAGTGGCTTATATTTTATCCTATTTACACAATTGAGCAGTTGAGGGTTAAGGGCCTTGCTCACTGGCCCAGCAGTGACAGCTTGACTGTGGTGGGATTTGAACTCATGACCTTTCAGACCAGGTCAGTTGTCCAACTTCTTAACCACTGAGCTACACTGCATAGGTCAGGAGTTTTACCCACACACCCTACCAATATTTTTCTAGTAAGCATACCTGAACCCACCTGACTCGCAGGTATGACATCTAATAGAGGTTAATTCTCATTTTTGTATATACATGGGTTAGACAATGAAACTGAAACACCTGTCATTTTAGACCACAATAATGTATTAGTATGGTGTAGGGCCTCCTTTTG
>JAOVYV010000045.1:17209473-17223200 GCA_025674545.1 Hassar affinis | reverse complement strand
GAATGAACTAGTTTTGATGCCTTCAGTGAGAATCTACAATGTAAATAGTCATGAAAATAAAGAAAATGCATTGAATGTGAAGGTGTGTCCAAACTTTTGGCCTGTACTGTATGTATGTTTGACACCCTTAATAAGAACGATTGTATAATATAAACATTATGCAAAATAATTTAAATGTTCCTCTCGAGGAATTAGAGAATATTTATTATTTATTGTTTATACTTTTAAAATAATAGTAAAAATATGTGTGGCAAAATGATTAACACCGTTATTCAATATTCAATATGTCATCCATTACCAGCTACAAGAAACAAATGTATATTAGCACTAAGACAGATGGGTGTTGAAAATAGAGACATTAATGTAGGTGTCAAAAGAAACAATCACTTAAAAATGCCAGTAAACACAAGTAAGGCCATAACAAAACAAGTTTGACATGAATGAACAGGTTGAAGACTGCAAAAATGTAGCGTGGTCAGAAAAATCTTGATTTCTGATGAAGTACACAGCTGGTAGGGTCAGAATTTGCCACAAACTGCATATATCCGTGGACACATCCTGCCTTGTGTTAGCAGTCCAGGCTGGTGGAGGTGGTGTAATGGTGCGGGAATGTTTTCTTGGCACATTTTTGGGGCCGCTAATACCAATTAGTGCTTGAATGCTTATTTGAGTATTGTTGCTTACCATGTACATCCCTTCATGGCCACAGTTCACCATCATCTAATGTGTACTTCCAGCATGATAAATGCATCATGTCACAAAGCAGAACTGGTTTCATGAGCATAACAAAGAGTTCAGTTTTCTTCAGTGGCCATCCCGGTCACTGGGTCTGAATCCAGAAGATGTTGTAGAACGGAACATGTTACAGATACCCTAACAGATCTGCATGAATCAAAATGGACCAGACTCTCAAAGGAGTGTTGCCAAAATTTTATGGACTCCATGCAAGGAAAAATTGATGCTGCTTTGAGAGAAATATACTAATACTCCGTATTAGTATATTGTTCCTAATAAAGTGAACAGAGTTACCTTCACCTTTTTATAGGTTATACGTCTGCAAATAAAAAGATTTTCCATAGCACTTGTTTTGCACTGTAAAGTCCTATCATTAATACTGTAGTTGCTCCATGTTTTTTTTTTTTTAAAAACAAATATCTGTAATAACATAACGCATGCAGGTAATTAATGTGATCCACTATCTTGCTACTACTGTTTACGTACATTGTGCATAGTGCAACACCCTCCATTGATGATGCATCCTCATCCAATTACACGGTTTCAATCAAAACTGGTAGAAATGTGGGCTGGTTCGCTAGATAACACCATAGCTTGAAGGAACCTGAACAGATCCGGTTCAAGAAGCAGAGCTAATTTGGGGGAAAAGGGTACCAGTCAGGAGGATGGTGAAATTAAAAAACAACTTGTTTGTCAAGTTTCAAAATTAACTGGAAAAAGTCAAATAAAACTATCCAATGTCCCTGTATTCAGCAAAAACAGCATTAACACCTACAGTGTTTATTTCATGATATTAGTGACACGGGACACTGCTGGGAATCAATGACTCAACAGGTTCAGGAATGATCATTTTATTGAACCAAGACAGAACCAGGAGCAAAACTACATGCTACATGCATCGATAGAGCGCAAGGAGGGTAGGTGACACAAACAGCACCCGAGTGTCCAGTTCACGCTGCATGCTAGGTGCTCCTGTGACGAGACCACCTCAAAACCTGGAAGTCGCCACCCTCTCCCTACAATCAAGTGGTGGTTGCCACAATATATTCTAATTGGAATAAATTGAGTTCAGAATATTAAGTAGGGCATGTGTTATTCTTTTTATAATTTATTTTTCCTATAGAAGGGCACTCCATAGTACATGAATCTGTCCTTAGGTAAATGTATATTAATTAGATCTCTAGTATGCCAAATGAATTGAAAAATGGTTCTGAGATGTAATCCTGTAAACACATACATACCTTGACCAGTCCACAGCTTTTTTAAAGGTATTCATGCACATGCTGAAATCAGTACTTCCATATCTCAAGTCTCTGAGATGTACGCTCAGATCCCCTCCTGTGTACTTTGTCACATTTTACTAAGACATGAAAAATGAATGCTAATTGTTTTTCATGTCTCATCACTCTAAGCATTTGGATGCATACAACCCCTGGAGTCTAAGGGCAAACTTTATAGCCGAGTATGGACGAGAGAATGCTGTAAAATTCCCACAGTCAGTAAGTCTGTGATAAGCTGAGAATTACAAAGGCATTACTCCATGGCTTTCCTATCCTCTTGTCCATTCTCAACATTTGCACAAGTTTATGTGGCATTAAAAGCTCATTGTTGGATCTGGCATTGAATATGAGGACAGTATAAGCTCTGCATGCCAGAGTTCTATTGTTCAGGCTGTATTTAACCAAAATACATTAGTTCCCAGTGGACATTCACCATCTTTAGAGCATCCCAACTCTCAGGCATGGACCACTGCATCGGTATAATTGGGCACAGGTGCAGCTTATTAGAAATAGATAATTGGCAGTTTATGTTATTAGTCAGGCCTACATTGGTGAGAGGAATGTGGTTTATTATGTAAGCAATTTGTTGCTAAAATTAGGCCTAGACAGATGGGTCTTGGTGGCTGCCTAAGAAGCATTGCCTACCAACTTTCAGAGAAGTTTATAGTTTGGTGAGTTCCTTGAATGTGGCAAAATAAAAGCCACACATTGATAAAGCTTACTCTGCAACTTACACAGTTGGATTATTAAAATGAATTGGATTAAAGCCCCACCAGCAGGCAGGATTAGTATTTGCTGTGACTGGAAGCATGCCTAGAAAGAGAGAGGACCATGCCACCTGCTACCATCAAGCCAACTCTGTGAGGATCCTCTAGAGCCCTAATCGGTCTGCCCCCTCTGAAACCTGAGTCTCTTACAGCTCTTGCAAACACAAGCTGTCTCTCTCACATTAGTCTAATTCTCTAATTACCCTCAGAGATTATGGCAAACACCACCAAAACAGGTCCAGTGACATCCAGCACTTCCAAGTTAACCCAGTACTTCTTCAGATACTGTACAAATGAAGACAAGCTGTGACTGTTAATCTTGTCCCCTTATGCTGATGTTTACTGTTCAGAACTTGGCTTGTGCAGTCATATTGTATCCAACCATTATATCATGTAGGGCAAGATTCTGTGCCTCTGTAGCAGGCTGAGGCCTCTTGTGCATTACTCACCTGGAGTGCGTACAAATACGCCATTACACATTGGAGAAACGTGGCAAAAATGGCACCGTGGACACTTTTTAAACACTTCATTTTGATTTGATGCCAGTCAGCGTGTGTCATCCTCAAAGAGATACGCTGACATTTAGTAGAAGGTTATCGCTGTGGCTCAGCACCTGGAAGCCTGACTCTACTCTATTTATGAGTTCGGACAGCAACATTATGTAGTAGAATTTTGGTCTCCTGGGGTGTTTTACTCTTGTCTGATTGAAAATGTATGTGACAGCTCAACTATAATAGAACCCACCCTCAGTTTTACTTTGCAGCGTAGCCACGTTGAGGGTGAACTGCTTAGCTGTAGCTCAAGTGATTTACACCCCTGACCTTTACCTAAATACTCATTTCTCTATGCCAAGATTTTATGCTCCAGTAATTGCTGTAAAGGCTGGCACTTACAGTTGAAACAGGTTGGGGTTTCGAAAGGGGAGCCAGTGTTTAACATTACTGTTCACCAGTGTGAGTCTTTTGCTGATTTTGTATGAGCATTTCCCTTCATTTTGCTTTTGTCACTTTCTCCACAAGAGTGGCTTTGAAGCATGGCAGTGGCATAAGAAGCATCTGCTCAGTAGTTTCTGAGAATTATCTGATGATGTTGCTGCTGTTATACCACTTTGCTGACTTAGAACTAAAAAGGCTTTTGAAAGATGTTTGATTACAGACTCATGTAAATAGGACTTCCTTATGAGCTCTTATTTAGTTTATTTTGTTTAGTGTGTTAACTAGTCGGAAATAAGAGCATTTGTCTTATTAAGGGCTATTTGTCTCCAGCATGTGCATAAATAGTGCTAGACTCTTTTAGGGTGGCTTTATTCAAAGAGGTGACCACTATGTGTGTGTGTGTGTGTGTGAGTGTGTGTGTGTAAGAGAGAGAGAGAGAGAGAGCTCTCCCACCAAGCACCTTCTGTCCCTCAATCTTTCACTCACTAATTACTTCCTCTCTTTTTCACTTTCCAATCTCTGCCATGTCAAGATGGATGGCCTGAGCATAAATCTATCATCTCTCTCTCTCTCTCTCTCTGTCTCTCTCTCTCTCTCTGTCTTCACTAAACTGAGTGTGTGCCTTCTAATAAGTTCCCCCCTCCAGCCTGGTTAAATATAGTTCTCATAATTCATTTACTTAGGCTGAGTTTGCCAGATTTGACAGATCCCGTTTTGCAGTGGCGGGCATGACTGTTCCAGTGAATTTTATTAAGTGGGAAAAGTAGGCTAAAGCTTTGTGACTGCACCCGTGTGATCAAAGCTCAGCGGCTCTGTCTGCCCTGTCGCACACTGGCTTCTTTCATCAATAGCCTCCAGTGGTGGTTCCATGCTGTCAGTGTTGTATTCCTGGGTATTGACTGTAAGGACCGACTTTGCTGACACAGAGCAGGGACCCTGATTCTGACCCAAAATGATGTTTGTATACTTTATTTGCTGTAATCAAAGATTGAATCTCAGAGATGAGTTGTACAAATGCCATTGCATTTGTATGTGTGTGTGTGTGTGTGTGTGTGTGTGTGTGCGTGTGTGTGTGTGTCCTTTTTGGGATGAAGGGGTGACGTAAGCTGCTGCTTACCTGATATTTGCACACAACAGAGTGGTGCAAAATATCCAGTGAGCAGCAGTTATGTGAACAGAAACAATGGCTGTACCAATTTGAGCTGACAGGAAGGCTATAATCACAGGTGCTCTAGGTGACCAGTTGATGTTTTTACAATCTGCAACATCAGAGTGCTGTGTTCTGAAGTGCTTTTCTGCTCACCATGGTTGTAAAGAGTGGTTACTTGTGATACCACTAAGAGGAAACTGGAGAATCCTGAGGAAACCCATGCAAACACTGGAGAACATGCACTACTCCTCATAGATTAGCTAAGGATTGAACCAGGGACTCTGGAGCTTTAAGGTGACAATGCTGCCTGGTGCATCACTGTGCCTGCTTGGGTTAGATACAGGGGTAGGCTGCATTAATTAGCTGCATTAATAATTATGACATTGATAGGCCCTGACAAGGAGAGTAAGAATAGTGTGTGTGTGCCTCTGTGCACGTGAGAGCGCATGCTTATTTGAGCTTGTGTGTGTTTATGAGAGAGGAGTGTAGCATTAAAGAGAGGTTTTAGGGTTGAGGCCGTTTGAATGGATTTTCAATTAAAAAGAAGAAAAAAGCAATTGAACCAGTCTGAGAAGGAGCTTCTCGTTCTTTTATGCCGGGAGAAATTTGCATAATTGTCCTGTAATGCCTGAATTAGCATCTGTAAATCTTAATTTGATAATACATCTCCTTGTCGAGGTGGCGGGCCAGAATTAGATTGTGAGCGCGGATCTCATTAGTGTTATTTGACGAAGGTCCTTTTCATAACACCTCAATGTCATCATCCCAGAATTCAGCGAAATGATTTTCTTCCCAGAATTTGCGTGCTGCTGTAAAGTTCTTTCCCTAAGTTATCTGCTGTTTTGCTGCCTTTCTTGCAATGAACCTCTTTATTTTATTTTCGTTATCCACCACTCCATCAACAATGCATGCATTTTAGTGTTTTCTAATGCATTTAAGTTGCTCCTGACTGTTATCCAGTTGACTGAAATTACACTATTGCCATTTTGGTTCATGGTGCAAGCCACTGCACCTAAATTATCTCTGTCTCCCTTTTCCTTTAGGAAACAAGGATAAACTGCATCCGAATTGCCCGTAAAGGTAAGTTCTGAAACAGTTTTCTTTCTCCCCAATTCTACTCTGTATTAAGCCAGGCTTGGACATTAGAATGCTGCAGGCCAGGCACAAGTGGCTGATCCCTGCTTAAACCTTGAATAGCGAGACTTAATCTTAAAAGTCTGTAGCTAAATATCTGTTTCTCTGGGCTAAAATTTATTTTAATCCGCTATTTATTGGATACAGTTTTTTAAAAAGGGCTTGGACCAAAGTAAACTATTTCTGGAAGTGTGTGGATTATATGTATGTGCAATTTTCTAGTATTGAGAGTTCTTTTGTTCTACATTTGTAACTTAATCTACTAACAACATTAGTAGATTAGTTAGTTCTTTTCTGCTAGCATATTTGCATTAGATCTTTCAAACATTTTAAAACTTTGTCTGCTTGATTAGATTCATTTCCATGGATGTTCTTGAACAAAACTTGCCATTTGTTTACTGAGTGTGGAAAACATTTTTATCTAGCCAGGTCTTTGTCTGGACTCTGACCACATCCCCCTTCCCCTTAAGACACACTCCCTCCAAGACATGTGACGACAGCTAGCTTTTTAGACTGCTGCTCATGCTGGGTTCAGAGGGTTCAGTGTTCAGAGGAAAGAGTTATCTACCCTCTTCCACATACACACAGACACCCATGATTGGCTAGTGACACTCTTATTGGCAGGAGAGAGTGAGTACACCAGCCACCAGCTCTCCTGGCTTCCCATGGATGGTTGTAGCATTGTTGGAATCTCCCAACAATTCTGTTATGCAACTCAAAATGTATTAAAAGCGTTTACTAAAATGGCCTCTTATCCGATATGATATTTACAGCCAGGTGACATCTGCTTCATTTTGGTGAAATATAATTAAATTTTCTTCAAAAGTAGTTAAAATACACTGAAGTACCAGAAATAAAGGTACTGGAGCCTAGGCAAAATACATAGAACCACAACCTATGCACCTCATTGGTTGTGTCCGCCAGTGCTTATATAAAGCAATAGACATCTAAGGTGTCTCATTTTGTGATTTTCAAAGTGGTTTAATAGTTGGAGCTTGTGAGATGGGTCATAGCATTCCGGAGGAAGAAGCAAAGCTTGGATTTTCACATATAAGCATTTCAAGCGTGTACCGTGGCTACAAGAATTGCGGCAAAACCTCAAACTTATGACAGCACTGTGGCCGTAAAAAGACTCTGGGTGAAAGTGATCAGCGTCAGCTGGCAAAATTCCTTTTACATGGTAGACATGCAACACTGCCTCAAGTAACATCAGAATTCAATGTTGGGGTCTGAACAAACATCAGTGTGAGGACTGTGCAATTCTCCCTCCAAGATTGCATGGGACTTACCACGTATAAAAACCAGTATACCAGTTTTTTGGGTACTTCAGTGTACATTATTGGTTGAAACACAGTTTTGGTGAAAATATGATTTCATCATTTCTTCATAACATTTTGAACATTTGACTAAATTCAGACACATTGATATGTGATGGGTTTTCCCAGATCACCACATGCAAATTGTTGCAGGTCTGTGTGTGTGTGTTTTGTTTCATATTTTCAAAAATTGCTTTTATACTTGTTTACCCTTCTTAATAACAGGTTAAATGACTACATAATTTCTGAAATAATTTAGTTTCATTTTGGAAAAATGCTTGATCACATACACATACATGCACACTCCTGTAGACACACATGAGCCAAAATGGCAGAAAGCTACAGAAGAGCACAGCTCAGTTTTTCATCATGTTTGTTATTTGTGCTACCAGGATGGCAGCAGTCCGTATCAAAGCCTGATTCTCAGTAGTGGCCAGGCTCACATAGTCAAACAATCCAAGAAATCCCCAAAGAGATCAGCACGAGTGATCCCTACACATCATAGACACACCTGTAGCCATCAAAATGACCTGTCAAAGATACCTCACCAAACACAAAAAACACATCAGGGGGCATGAATGCCCATCCCTGTTGAGCGCTGTCACAGATCAGCACAGGCGGTGCTGGTATTTATAGCTCTCAGCTCTCACTCAGCCTGCACTGAACCTTGTGGCTAAATTGACTTTGAAGGGATGGGATGAGAAGGGAGGGGGGTACTTTTTTCTTTGACAAAGTAATGAAGGTAGAAAGGAGCTTTCAGAGCATGAAGCCAGAAGCTGAGAACAGCCATTTTGGAACGGTCTCATTATGCGTCTGTTATACACATACACACATTTATTGCGGATGGGCTATGATTAATCACACTTCAACATATTTGTTAACAAAACACTATTTCCTTTTCTACCTGAACCTTAGTAAGAAATGCCGTTAACAATTAGGATTCATGCCAAACAGATTAAGCCCCATTAGTTTATGCTTAAGCAACACCAGGGGTTTTCAGACATTTTTAATAACATTTTAGCTACAAAAGAAAATTCCATGGGCCTTTTAGGTTGTATTTGTTTTTATGAAATGTTACTCAAATGAGTATAATAATATTCTGGCTATTTTTCAAACCAAATGTAATGATCTCACACAGACAGGAGCCAAGTGCAGTATATTTCTTTTTTTCACAGCAGAAACCCCAAAACACACAGACGAGGCAGGGAACTAACTAAACGTGATGCAAAAACCAAGCACAGTGAAACAATGGCTATATTCAAGTCCAGGGTGTTGTTCATTGAGTTCATAAACTGAACTCAATACCTGGTGTGAAACTTGTGAACCAGGAGGGGGTCGAGGATGTACCTGGCTGCCACCCTGGAATTTTCTTCTGGGCCATACCCCTCCCAGGCCACCAGATACTGCATGGAGCCTTGTCGCTTTCTTGAGTCAAGGATTTCCTTGATTGTGTAGGTGCCCTGAGCTGGTCCTGGCTTGATCCAGCCTGAGGGTGTTCACGTGAAAGGTGAAGGTGCCTTACATTGGCTTGGGTGCAGACAGAGCATGATGAGATGTATCTCTGAATACCTATATTAATACGGGGCCACCAGTACTTTTGAGCCCAGATGATGAAAGGGCTGCGCAGAGATGCAGGGATGAACAGTTTGTTGGGAGGGCACTGGACACTACCTCTGGTGCGTTGTTGCTCCTGGATCTTTTGGTCATGTTCCCAGACTATTGCTTGGAGAATGGGGTGTTTTGCTCCCTCCCTCCAGTCAATGTCTCCATTCCTTTAAGGCAAGCTTGATAGCCAGTAGGTCACAATCTCCCATGTCATAGTTTCGCTCAGATTGGGAGAACTTTCCTGAAAAGTAGGCCACCGGATGGAGCTTGACCAATTGGTCTTGTTTCTGGGAAAGTATGGTGCCTGCTCCTTGATTGGTGGCATCAACCTCAACTATGAAGGGGAGGTTGGGGTCAGACTCATGCAAGTTGGAGCTGAGATGAAGGCCTCCTTCAGACACTGACAGGCTCGGTTGGCCTCCAGGTTCCACTTTAGGGTCTTAGGCCGCTTCTTTAAGAGGTCGGTGAGAAGGGTTGCTTGAAGACTGAAGTTTCAGATGAATGTTCTATAGAAATATGCAAGGCCCAGGAAGCTTCGTAACTGTCTCACCGTGTTGGGGCGTTTCCAGTGGGTAATAGCCTCGACCTTCTGCAGGTTCAAGGCGACCCCTTCGTGTCCAATGTGGTACCCCAGGAATTCCACGTGAGACTGATGGAACTGACACTTCTCTCACTTGACGTAGAGCTGGTGTTGGAGCAGCTGGAGCGGACATGATGAAAACTTGGCGGATGTGATGAACATGGGTGGCCAGATCTGGAGAAAAGATTAAAATATTGTCTATGTAAGCGAGGGTATGTTTTCCCAGCAGATCTCTGAAAACCTCATTTATGAGGTGTTGGAATACACTGGGGGTTGTGGTTGGCCATATGACCTAACTAGGTATTTGTAGTTGCCTGACATTGTGCTGAAAGCTGTCTTCCACTTTTCCCCCTCCCTGAAACGAATGAGATTCTAAGTGTTTTGCAGGTCCAACTTGTTGAACACCCTGGCTCCCCATAGCTGTTCCAGGGCTGATGGAATGAGGGGAAGAGGGTGTGGATACCTCACTGAGACCTTGTTTAAGCCTCTACAATTGATGCATGCCCGGGGGCCACCTCCCTACAAAGAAGAATCCGGCCAAGACGGGCGGGATGAGGAGTGCCGGATATGGCCCTGAGCCAGGGCCTCTTGGATGTACTCAGGCAGTGAGAGGGCATACATTTTTTTTCTGGAGGAGTGAAGCCTGGCAGAAGATCTATGGTGCCGTCAAAAGGCCTGTGCGGATGTAGTCCCTCTGCCTTCTTCTCATCAAACACCTCCATTAGATCCTTGTATTCTACAGAGTCTTTGACATGTACGTGGGTCTCGGGGCTTTTTACCCGAGTCATGAGCACTGGGCATACCTTGAGCTTGAGACAGTTCTTAAAACAAAAGGGTGACCACCTGAGAAGCTCTCCCTCTCTCCAGGAAATGATGGGGTTGTGGAGGTGCATCCAGTCTAAAACCAGGATGATCGGAAGATTGGGGGAGTCCTTAACACAAAGGAGATAGTTTCCTTGTGAAGTAGACCGACTTGGAGCTTGACCAGGAGGGTTTGATGACTAAAGGTGCCTCTGCTGATGGGGGTGCCATCCACAGCCTTGATCCTGAAGGGAACCTTCATTTCCCGAACGGGGATGCCGTGGGTCTCAGGTCATGGTGGTGTCTTGACATGCCAACTCCCTCTGGACCTTGATGCTAAGCCCTCGACAAAACGTGGCCATCAGGGCTGTGCTCTCTGCAACCAGGGTTCAGAACTCCAAGGCGTAATTTGTGGCCCTCTTGTTTCTCTGAAACAGATCAAGGAGTCGCTCTCTGACAATGCTGACATTTTATATCAAAATTTCTCTGTCTCTGCCAAGAAAATGAAAATGGGTCAGCAAGACAATGTTCCAAATCATATATCCAGATCAACACAAAAAAATGGTTTGCACACAAAATCAAGCTTCTGCCATGGCCATCTCAGTCTCCTGATCTAAAACCCATAGCAAACCTGTGGGTTGAAGAACTGAAGAGGAGAGTGCACAAGAGATGACCATGGACCATCTGGAGAGATTCTGTAAAGAGGGATGTACTCAGATTCCCTGCTCTGAATTCTCCAACCTTAAATGATGTTATAGGAGAAGACAAAGTGCTGTCTTATTGGCAAAAGGCGGCTCTACAAAGTACTAAATGCAACGCTGCCAATAATGTGTCACATGATTTTGTTAAAAATTATTATTTCCAGTGTGAAGTTAAGCTAAAGGGGAGTGTCTTATAAACCTTTTTACTCACCATTCCTAGGCATGCCAATAATTGTGGAAGGAACTGTATTTTTATATTTTGCACAGGATGTTTGTGCCTTGCCTAAAATATAACACAACTAGGAAAACACAAATTAGGCCAAGTAGTGGGGTTTTGTGATTCATCATACAAGCAGCAGTGATAAGAGTATCGATTGATTGTTGTGCCATCTTTTTTTGTGCCCAGGACATATTTTTTTGCATAGCCTCTGCCCCATACACATGATGATACAGATTGATCATTATGGTTGTTTACAGACAGACTCCAGCTGTTTGCTTATTCTCTTTGCACTCATATGTTATATGACTGCACTTAACCTTGCCAAGTCATACCTACAACAAGAGCATAATGCTCTTTTTACATATATCACCACTGTTTGTCTAACATTTCATTTGTTGCATCAATCTGTCATATACTGAAAATTTTGTTGTCATTATGGCTGAATTAAAATAATTTACAGGTCACATAATATAAAGAGTGGTTTTCAATTCAGGCATTCTGCTTCTTCTTGAATATAAAGAAGATCTCTTTGCTGCAATGTAAGCTAACTATACATGAAAAACTAAAACTAAACTAAATATTATGTTATGCACCATGTCTAAGTAATGTGTTGGTTTAACCTTCTCCTGAATAATGTTGTGAGGAGGCCATCATTTTGTGAGGAATGGATAGTGCCTGCATTTCTCAATATCAATTTGACATATATTTATGACAAATGACCTAAAACAGCCCAGTCTGTAGCTCTATGACTTTACTGCTATGTTCAGTCATTTCCAGTCATGAGTTTTATGACTCAAAGTAAATGATGCACATCCATATGTACACAGAACTAAAAAAATGAGTCTCGGAAATGAAATGTAACTATATATCATTGAACTGAATAGTATTGTGTTGTATTTATTCATGTTGCATCAAATCGACTTTTGATGTTTCAGATGTCCTACTGTGAAGGACTACAATTTAAAATGTCCTCATTTACTCTAGTGCAAATAAATTCAAGTAAAAATTATACCCAGTAGGCCATTTTGTTCCCTCTGTCATATAATTCTAGGAAAGAACGATGTGTGTCTGTGCATGCGTATGTGTATGTCGCCCCCATAATGTGCTCAAAGTGTTGTAAAATTGCACAGGCTTGCACAACCAAACAGGCAGTGCACCCATTTCAACATGCAGGTGACAGTTTAATTAACAGTCCCTTGGCAGTCTTCACACAACAATAGACTCTCATTTCTTCTCTAAGTACCAATTTCCATTTTTGGGGCACTCAGCATGTGCTCGCATTAATCTTGAAACAAATTTCATGCTCATGTTGGACTTAATTGATATTCAAGAAGAAAATGTGGCAGGAAAAACTAAAATCTGATTAGATCTGCTGCAAACTTTAATAGATGTTTTCTCATTGTTGTTTTTTACTTGCACACTGCTTTATTAGTTGTTAATACCTTGCTTGGTGATGCCTGCGAATAAGGATGAGAAGGTGAGAATAAATGGCAGGGTGTAGCAAGTGTCACAGCAAACAGGAGAGTTCTCAAAAAAGCCTTGGGTTTCTAGATGGAGGGTAACAGTGCCTTATTCCTCTCTCCACTGTCCCAGATCCCTCCATCCACATACTTTGTATTTTTAGCTATGGCCTGGTGCAGTGCTCTTAACCAGGCCATAGCTAGAACCTCTTTCCTTAGGCCCAAACTGACTTTCCCTCAGCATATATCTTTCAAGCTACTGGGGCTGCAATAAAACGCTAACAGTTGACCTCGTCACAAAGAATTTCTTTGCATAAATACAGAGTATTTAAGAGGATAAGAAAAAGAACCTGCTGCTAGAGTTGCGTTTTTGTACAAGCCTAATGGGTGTCTGGCATTTTATTGCCTACAGTATAAAGAAGTGATGATATACAGTAAATACTGTAGTATATAAAAGTGAAGGTCTGAGTAGTTATTTTCTTAATTTATGTATCAGTTCAGTTGGATATACAAGATATAAATATCCTGTGTCAGCTTGCAATTGGAAATAAAAGAAGAAGATGGAAGATGTATTGTCTTGGATGGTATTTTTTTTTATATATCAATATTATATTGCTTTCAGACTAGTCTTGAGTCTAGGTACCATAAGTTCTGCATCATAAAATACAAATTAGGTGATAAACTAATGAATAACAACCTGCTATTTGAAATAACCAAACATGTGAGACAGAAGCTTGAGTTCTGCGTGGTGGTGAATGGCAGATGATATTGTTATAAAATTAAGGTCATTTCTAAAGACAAGCTATTCAGTGGTTCACTTAAGGGTGTGCAGGGAAACTGAATTCTCATTGCCTTTGATTTATATGTAATTTGTTGGGAATGTAAATTAATAATAATAATAAGAGGAAGAAGAAGAATTTAATAGGGTTTCACATTATAGAGAAATGTTTAAATATATAATGTTTTATGTCAAAATGAGAAAATATGTCATCAGAATCAGCTGCAGTTGTTAACTGACTGAACATACAGTGGAAGCATTTTAT
>JAOVYV010000045.1:17155997-17172040 GCA_025674545.1 Hassar affinis | reverse complement strand
CAGAGTTGCCGGCTGGGCACCAGCTCCCCCGTGACCCCGTAACTGGGAATAAGCGGTACAGAAAATGACTGACTGACCTTGTCTTCTCTTTCTTTCATGTTGTACTGATCTCCTCCAGTACCTAGAGAGCTAGTATCAGGATGTTTTTTAGCCTTACTTCTGTATAGCTCTGTCTGCTAATTGCTGCAAGTGTAAATTA
Source organism: Hassar affinis (assembly GCA_025674545.1). Classification (NCBI taxonomy): domain Eukaryota; kingdom Metazoa; phylum Chordata; class Actinopteri; order Siluriformes; family Doradidae; genus Hassar; species Hassar affinis. Next base: position 17,171,841 of record JAOVYV010000045.1, on the reverse strand, counting down.
GTTATTATTAGCCTTAGTTATTATTTGGCTGATGTATGTTAGACATTTAGTAAAAGTAAAGTGATATACAATGCTATTTCACTAATTTGCGATGTTTTTTTCTCTTTTACGTCTACTTACTTTCCATATTTTCACATATCCTCTTAGGCAGGTTTTTTTATTGTCACTGTTGGGCTCAATAGAGGATGTCTGATGTAAAAAGCTCTCTATAAACAGAACTGAATGTTTGCACTTTAATGGCGATGTAGCCTGCAACAAGTGCATGTGTAAAGAGATAACAGGACAGCTATTTGGTTCATTACTAATGCATGCTATTGCATATTTATTTTACAATAGTGGGCTGTCTTTTTATTTGCAATGCAGTGTAGAAACGTGATTCCTCGGCGACAGGCTCTTGCAAAGGGTACAGGGTGACTGGTTTGCTAGGAAATAATTATTCAGAGCTTTGAGCCAAGAACTCATTCATAATGATTTGCAAAAATTATCAGTGCACTCTGCAATCATATCCGAGCCTGAGCTCACGCCTGCAGTCTGCAGATGAGTATTTATATAAGATTTACGCAAAAGAGCAGAAATCTAAATAAATTCCACTAATCACGTTTGTGGAACTCACTTCTGTGCTGCCTAATAATGTCTTATACATTTAGATTTTAGTGACTTGCACATAGACACACAACAACACAAAAATATATACACTATATTGCCAAAAGTATTCACTTGCCTGCAGCCGCATGCATATGAAATTGAGTGATATCCCATTCTTAATCCATATTGTTTACTATGATGGCCCACCCTTTGCAACTATAACAGCTTCAACTCTTCTGGGAAGGCTTTCCACAGGGTTTAGGAGTGTGTTTATGGGAATTTTTGACCATTGTTCTGAATGCATAAAATCTACTTTTAATCTTGGAACTTTGTAACTTTGATATTACCCTCATTATTCAGAAAAACACATGCAGTGTTTCTATGACAACCAATGTGGACACACAAGAGAATGTGACTACAGTCCAAATCAAATTTGATTACTTATAATTATGAGGACCATAAAAATACATTTCTATTTTGCATGCTGTCTGATCAAACCTTATGAGAAATGCAGAAAGTCAGCTACTGAATTACAGAATGTTAAATTTGCTGTAGAAAAAAAAAACATATAAGGCACTCATTATGATGTCCTGTTTGTGCAAGGAAAAACACAGATTGTATCCAGAATGGTGGACAATTGTATGCAATTCTAAAATATCTTTGAACCTTGACAGCTCTAAGATGAATGCTGTGATAAAAAAACGATTGGTAAATTGTTCGACACTATAGTCTTTTCAAGAGAGAACGATTTAAGGTTCGGGGTTGGTTAATTATGCTACTGATTTTCCCCAGATTATAGTACATGAACAGGTAAAATTTTGTCACATGCTTATCAAATCTGCGTTAGACTTTTACCAATTTTCACTTCAGGGAATTACTGCTCACAAAGCAGAAGTATAGATTGACATTTTTTTTTATGCAGCACTAAAAGTCAATTCTCCTCTCTGTTCTGTTTAACTCTTAATGTGCATCTTGCGTTATTATACTCCATAAGAATTCTAGTGCAATTACTAAGCACAGTGTGTTTTCAGGCTCTGATTGAAGGAACAGGTACAGGAATGTGTTAAATAAGAAACTAAGAGACTGTTGTTTGATGGCAGGGTGTTGTGCCTGCTTTGATCCAGTAGCGCTATCTCTCCAGCACACACAGGAATCTCTCTGAATCTCTGAATCTGTGCATGTTTTCCCGTGCATGTGGTGAACTGACTTTATTACATAGGTTTCCTATTAATATTCATATTTCTATGTATTTACACTATTCATTAGAGAGTATTGTTTTTTCCATATCAAAAACAGGCAGAAATTTGCAAACAGACCCTAGGTAAGCCGTGTTCCAATTTTAGTGCTGCTTTTTCCGACGAAATCATGTTACTATTCATTATGTATGAAGCTGGCCTGATTTCCAGTTTTTGTTCAATAATTTCAGCTGCGCTGTTTACGAGTGAAGTGAAATGCTTTTTAAAGTCAAATCAGAAAGATGCAGTTATCGTGAGGCCCCATCTGTAGAGGCCAGATGCACAATGCGGCTTGTGTGAAGTGTAAATCAACCTAATCGCCCCAATGGCAATAAGCTGCTCTCATCCCCTCTCTGTTATTGCTGCTTTTCCAATCAAGGTTGTACTTTCTTTTTCATTTTCCTTTCTTTTCTTTCCTTGCCATCGTTGCCTGTTAGCTCTTAGGCTGTGTGATTCCCTATGTGCACATGTATCCATCTTCATTACTCCTCTTCATATTTTATTATCACTGCCATTCCTCCTCATCTCTGTACTTTTCTCTCCTAGACATATTAATCATTTATTTCTGATTCTCAGCCTTCTTAAAAAAAAAAAAAAAACCTTGGTTTGAATAACGCAAATTTGCAAACCTGGCAAAGATGAAGCAGTCATGAACAAATAATGAAGTGAATTCATACACAGTAGAGCGTGTCAGAAGGTACAATATACTGTATCTTCAGTTAATGTGAGTGCTTGTGGGTCCCTTGCTGCAGACGCTGAACTCTGTGACACCACACCTGGATGTGGAGGAGTGCAGCATTGCACTGTTACCACGGAACCGCGAGAAGAACCGCAGCATGGATGTTTTGCCTCCAGACCGTGCTCTGGCTTTCCTGGTTACCACAGAGGGTGAGAGTAACAACTACATCAACGCTGCTCTCGCTGACAGCTTCCATAGGCCAGCAGCCTTCATAGTGACACCCCATCCTCTGCCTGGCACAACCACCGACTTCTGGAGGCTGGTGTTTGACTATGGGTGCACCTCCATCGTCATGCTCAATCAGCTCAACCAGTCCAACTCAGCCTGGGTGAGTTCCTCTAACATGGCAGTACAGAGCAGAAAAAAATATATTTAAGGAAGCAAGACACATTAGGCTTCATGCAAAGGTGTCAGAGTCTGCTGAGTCTCAATTCCTTGTGAATTGCAGCCTCTAAGGAATCACCCCTCCCTTTCACCTTCATTATTTTCATATTACATTTAATTTTAAATTAGCTGTTCATTAATCATATATCATATATTTTAATGTTTTGAATCTGCAAAAGCACTTTGTAAAGCAGCTGCTTTTTGTATGAGAGGATTCCCAACTGTGTTCACCTGTTCTGTGTTAGTCCATGATTAGCATGTCAGGTAAACCCTTTTTGTTGTCACAAAAAAAAAACCACTTATTGCACTTTTGTTTCACTAGGTACTTTAGTTTTTTTAGTCACTTTTGTCCTTCTCTCTGCACACACTATATGATGAAGTACAAAGCCAGTCTGGTTTAAGACCTGCTCTCATCTGACTTAAATGTTGTTAAGAGTTTTGACTGTGCTCCAGATGGAATTTTACTTTGTTCGCTCTAACTGCTAGAGTCTTAGCAGTTAAAGAGATTGGAGCACTCACTCCATTGTATTCTAGTCTTGGTGTGTTCTTGCTGAGCCATTTGCTTTGTATCATTCTGTTTCACATTCAGTTCATTTTACACTTGAGTGGATTAAAGCTTATAGCCTCTCTGACTTTCTGTGTCTAATTCTCTTTTTATTTTCTTCCCTACTTTGTTGTTTCCTCCAAGTTTCACTTGTTTTCCTATTTTTTTGCCTAGTACCCACCCTCCCCTCCCCTCTCCACTTAGTTCCTTACCCCCTGTATCATTCACCCTTCATTCCTTCTGTGTCTCTGCAGTCTTTTTGTATTAATAGTTGCTTCATTGGTTACCAGTGTCACAAGTCAGTGTTCAGTCTCTGAAGACAGTAATCCATGCATTATCTCTCTTTCCACTCTGTCATCTCATTACGGCCTGTCTACTCCTCCTTTCTTTCTCTTTCTATCTCATTCATTGTGTCTCATTATACAGTAAGCCCTGCAGGCATTTGAATACTTTTTCAACTGCTTAGTGTACTATTTACTGTCCTTATGCTTCCTCTGTGACTTGAATGCTTTGCTGTTTCTCTCTTTCTGTTCCGTTCTGACTTGAAAGCCTTTTGCTTGAGTGGCACTTGACCTTCAAACAACAATTCCTCTCGACAAATAGTTTCTGGATGCTTGTCAAAATTCGTTTTCCATCCTCTTTTATTCTTTTGTGTCGACTTTCCCTTTCTCTCTAGCCTTGTGTGCAGTATTGGCCTGAGCCTGGTCTCCAGCAGTATGGTCCCATGCAGGTAGAGTTTCTTTCCATGTCTGCTGATGAAGATATCATCACACGTCTGTTCCGGGTTACAAATGTCTCACGGGTGAGTCTCAACTCTGCACACATACTCATGCAAATGTCAGCATTATGTCACTTCCCTGTGGTGGTAAAAGGGGCTTGTTCTTTATGACCTATAATATGACATTTTTCCTCCTCAATAGTTCTATTATTTCTTTGAAATATTAAGAACTATGCATTGACAAAAAGAAATGAGAGAAAATGGTACAAAAACCTCAGCATGTTTGCTTCATGGTGATGGTGAAATAATGTAATCAATCAAATATCATGTACATGAGGCACAAATATTCTCTGAACTTTACAATTGAGAAAATACTGATTCTTTTTATAATTGCATGAAAATCAACAATTAGTTAGTAATTAGCCTTTTTTGCGCAATTTTTTGTGTAATTAATTTTTTGTAATGATAGTGCATATTTACCTGCTGAAGTGTTTCTACAATGGCTATAATACATTCTAAATAAACACTTTTCATGCCCAATGTGAGCTGCAACAAAGCAAGTTGAGATTTTGTAAGCCTGCATGAAATCCACATAGGGTCAAACTTTTCAATTTGCCCCAGCTGATCACTGGGAAAGAGGCTATCTGCTTCTGTTTCCCCTGGAGCACATCCAACCAGCAGGAGTGTATTATAGATACTCTTTCTGCATTTCCTCCCTGAAGTGTTCATAAACCATACCGTTTTATTCCAGTGGAGGCTATAATGTGTGGTGAATGGAAACAGGAAGTGAAGGGAATAAGAAATAAAAATGACATGTCTCTCATCACAGACAAACAAACAGTGTTAAATAGTGACAAGATGTTTGTTGAAAGGTGTGCTAAGAATCGGTGTGTGTGTGTGTGTGTGTTGTGCGAGGTGGGATATAGACTAGGTCAGTCAGGAGTTGTCCATGTCTGTCAGAGCCTTTCTGACTTCCTGAATGACAAACGGCAGTTTAGTGACACACCTTGTCATATGATACAGTATAGCTGCCTGTCATCCTGTACACCTCTACACATCTCACATTGTCATACCAGCTTACAGACTGAGCCTCTGAGGGCCAGGTGTATGAGTCTGTTTGTGTCTGTTTTTCAGGCATAATCAAGCCACATTTTACATGAAAAAACTTTTCTACTTATGTACAAAATTGATGTACAAGTCTAAGTGCACAGTTTATGTGCCATTCACTCAGACACAATGGGGTGTAGTGGGCTTCTTTTCCTCATACATATGCATTCGTGGGCGGATTGCATTGAAAGTGGGATGTCAGCACAAAACATGGGTGGAGAAATGGAGTATGGTTGATTTACATATCCGTTTGAAGTCTTGGGAAATCAGTGGCAGACAATTTTGTGTATTTTCTATTGTATTCAAGCTGGATATGTTCCTAAATAAAGGAAATCATTTTATTCAGACCATATACACTGATAAGCCATAACTTTAAAACCACTTGCCTAATTTTGTGTAGGTTCCCTTGTGCCACCAAAGTAGCTCTGATACATAGAGACATGGACTCCACAAGACCTCTTACTGTAGGAGACCACTGTAGGAAATTCAATGCAAAGATACCTGTAAAATCACAACAGCAATGGTTTAGTTCCTAGGATAAAGACACACCCACAGGAGAGACTGTTTTTACCCATACCTAATGCATACATATGTGAAGCTAATAGGAGCTTCCACTTTTGCAGTGTCCAGAATAAGTACTGCCTTTCAGCCATTTTCATCTTGTTTAACCTCCTTCCTTTTTTGCTAAACTACTGAAACTGTTTTTCCATCAGATCACTGAGTATTAGTCACTGTGCCTAGGTTTTAATACCACTTGTGCTTTGGGGCAGGGGACTAAATCAGAGCTTGTGTGTCTTTCTCCAGTGCTGTTTTTCCCACATCACAACTCAGACCCTGCTGACTGTGCATTCCTGAGAGCTGAACCTGTATACATACTCATAAACAGACATAACTATAAGGATGATATATTACAGTCCATTTCTCTTGTCTATGGTTAGCTACAGGAGGGTCATCTGGTGGTGTGCCAGTTCCAGTTCCTGCGCTGGTCAGCATATCGTGATGTTCCTGACTCCAAGAAGGCCTTCCTTACCCTGCTTGCCCATGTTCAGAAGTGGCAAAGGGAATGTGGCGATGGTCGCACTGTGGTCCACTGCCTGTGAGTAACACACATGCACACACATGCTTTGCTGTGAATATATAACTGTAATGGAAATAGCTAGTCAACAGTGTGTGAATAAATATGAGTTACTAAAACACATGCACAGCTATGGTCATAAAACATCAAGCAGAAACTCCTGCCACATGCCCACATGCAGTCGATATACATACAAACAAATGTCCCTGGGGAGAAAGAGTTGTTTGTGCCTACAGGCATGTGCTGCTTTTCAGCCTCTGCCCAGAAAAGCACATCACTCAGACTTGTCACACAGCGTTATTCCCTGCTAGCAGGGGGAAAGAGATTATGGAGATGAAATCAATTATGTTCTAATACAGAATACAGTAGCCTCCCTCAGCAGTGTATCCAGAGCTGCCAAGACTCTGGCTGTGATTGATTACACCTCCATCACCTCATCTGTCTACAACCGCACCTCCACTCCCTTCCACTAGCCTACTGAATGCTGTTTGTTCAGGACATTTGGACAGAAATATAAGATGCCAAATGGAAAAAGGATATTGGCAATCACTGATTCAAAGCATACCTTAGTGCAGATGTACTGTACATGTTATTATGGCTGCTGCAGCTAGCTAGAGGTCATATAGGTTTCATCTAACTGAATTAAAGTTCATATCAATGTTTTTTTTTCTTCACCATACAATATGTCCATATATATTTGATACAGAATAGAAGGTTTATATTATATTGTGTATACGTCTGACAAAGGGTGGGCTCAGAACACTCTTTGAGCAATAGCATGAAATCAAAATTCAGAACTTTTATGGCAAGTTGGTCTTGTGGGGGCACATTCCCCTAGCTCATTATGAATCCTTTGGAGAGTAGCACCCCATAGTGAATAATGTTCAAAACAAAAATCTAGCACTTCACAACCTAATAATTGTGATGTAAAGGCTCAAACAAATTGCCATACCCTGCATCACTACCACATTCTTTAGAAATATGCCAAATTTCATGAAAGTTCATTAATGGGGTACTGACAGATTTCTGACACATTTCATTTTCCTTCATTCTTACATTTTCTCTCACTTTATGCTAAGATCATATTACACACCACTATGTGGCATGTGTAATCTTGTGTAATCATACACTGCATGTAAACCTGTATGATTTTCATTTGCTGTATGTGTTTGTTGGTGTATGCAGTAATGGAGGTGGGCGTAGTGGCACATTTTGTGCATGTACTATTCTGATGGAGATGATCCAGTACCAGAGCATAGTGGATGTCTTCTATTCTGCTAAAACACTGCGGAATGTCAAACCCAACATGGTGGAGTCACTGGTAGGTGATGGAATCTGTGAGACTGGGCAAGTTCAGCAGAATTCTCAATCTCCATTAAGAATTTTTACCTCTTTATATGAGAGCAAATATGTTTGATTCACTTATCGACAGGTTAGGTTTTCTTTTAGAAGGTTTATTGTTATTTGCAGAACTATACTGACCAATCAATATTTTTGTTTGTGTGTGTGTGTGTGTGTGACTCCTCTAGGAGCAGTACCGCTTCTGTTATGACCTGGTGATGGAATATTTGGAGTGCATGGACCTGAGATAGCAAGATATCTCAACTGTCCTCTAAATACAGAGGAAGACTGCTGGCAGATTCACTTTCTCTATACTGTCTATCACTGAGCTCTTTCCATCTCTCTCCCTTTCTCTTTTGTCAGCTTGCTCATATAAAAATTCCTTACCTGGGAGGAGGGGGAGAGTAGAAAATAAACATGTGAGCAGAAGCTTTTGCCTTTTCACCCCAGAATGTCTAGATGTGGTGGACCATCCATGTCCTAGTTGTTTGTGGTTTTGTGTTATTTTGTCAGCATCTTTTCCCCTTCCTGTTCTCCCCTGAGCTGTGAGCAATCCACTGAAAATAACTCAAAGCCAGCTCTGATACTGAGTGTGAATGTGTCTTGACTTCATTTCCTGAGAGTGTGACCTGTGTTCTATTCTGTACTGTGCTGGGAATGCTCAAAGACAGGAAGTGTCCCTAGTTGGCTGGACTGAGGAAATGAAAGAGGTGTAACTTGGAGGTGTTCTTCCTATGTGCAGTACACTAGAATGAGGCATCTGTGCCATGGTCTATAAGATCAAGCAGGGCCAAAAAGACACACACAAATATATATGCACAGGAACTCTTTCTCTCTGTCCTTGAACATTGAATCTGCAGCCAGTTCTTCACTAATTCTGTTGATATTGCATCACTATGGCTTTTTCACTAAAGAGCCATGAACATCCATCCTCTGGACTGCATTATACATACCTAGTATTGAAGATACTGCTTGGACTGTCTGCAATTGGACCACTGAGAATGCATCATATTGGTCGATGAGTACACAGACAGAATCTGTTATTTCCTACAATACAAAATTGAGTATCACTGACTGAATAGAGAGCAATCATGACTTTGATGGCTGCACTATCCTGCACTGGCTCAGTTTTTCATTTGCTTTTCTCACTTGTAAATACAAGACGTCTAAGGAGCGAATCCATATATGTATGCAGAGGGAGTGCATTAATAGTCAGTGTCATCAGACAAAAGGTGGTTTACAGGTTGACCCTAACATTTGCCCTCAAATAGTAGAACAAGAGAAGCACTAACGGTAATTCATTCAGAAGCTACAAAAGGGCACCCCTAAATTGGAAAGACAGGGGTGGAATTACAATGATGGGAAGTCAACCAGTGTTAACTTCTAACCATTTATTTTTACTCTTGTTTTTATTGGTTACTGTTTAACAGTTTTGTGGACTTTTGTGTAAATGTGGCAGCATCCTAGACTTAAGGTGTGTTAAAAGATCCCTTTTAATTTGCAATTTCAGCAGACTCTGGTGAACCACTTCACCGTACTGTACATCCATATATGTTTACAAGAGTGTATGAAAAAAATGTGTGAAATTCTAAAAATGAGAAGGCTCATCTAATCAGTCTGACTACCAATATTAACTTTCTAATAATTATTTCTAAATGATTATTTCCTAAAGTTTCACACTGTCAATAAAACAAATGAATATGATTCTTTATTTTATTATATACTATTATATGGTAATGAGAGGAGCGTGTCTTATTTGCCTACAAGGAAAACATTGTGCTTGACTATTCTATTCTAGAAATAGTACCACCATATCAAAGCCATTTTCACAGCAATGAGACTCACATTGGCTCAGTGTATTTTAGGAAAGTCAAAACTCGCAAATCCCTGCTGAAAAATCCATTCCTGTCTGACCAGTTGCCAACTGACAGATGCAAAATGAAACTTTGCCAGCTGATAAGTTATTTCAATTTTTTTTATTTGCATAGTTAATTTAGTTGATCTGTGGATGCTTGAGATTTTCTAATTACCTTACCTGTGAGGTATTTCCCTAAAATAACAATGTAGCATTAGCAGTGGTGACTCAAACTATTCCCTTCCTAACAGCATTTACCAGCTTTGACAATCCCTACACAGCACAGGTAATACTCTCTCTCTCTCTGCCTCTCTCTCTCTCTCTCTCTCTCTTTCTCTCTCTGCAGCTGGATTCTGTGTAGCTGGTGAAACCAAACTGGAATTTTCAGAACTAATATTAGAGAATAAAACTCGTACACTCAAACATCTGTATCTACATGCAGCGTACTGCTTATTAATGCAGTGGAATATTAACAAGCTGCAGATCAATATTTCATGCAAAATGAGGTGCGAAAATGGAATAGATGCAATATCTAAAACATTTCATAACTGAAGTTTTGCAGTGCATTATTAATCAGTGCATAATCCCTCAGCATTAAAGTGTAGAATCAGCATGTTTTCACCCTGATTGTGTGCAAACTGCAGAGCCTCAGTTGAAGCCAAATCCGTCTGGACTGGAATAGCTTGGCCATTGCTGGTAAATATATGAATGAAGTCTAGTGCCATGTTTTAATACAATAATACTTCATGTATGTACAGGCTTTGTTCAGCTCCCCAGTTTTATCAGTCTTTTTATGGATGAAGAGTTTGTTAGTAATGCCATAGCATTTTATCATGTATCATGTCATGTTGACTTTGTCCAGAAACATTTCTGAAATCATTGTAGATGTTGTCTTAGAATTATATTGGCTTTATATTGGCATGGGGAAATCTAGACACTGTCAGATTCCATTCAAATCAGTAGGCTGGTCAACACTGAAACTTTCAATTTATTTATTCATAAGTAAATGTATTTGTTTATTCTGCATTGACCATCAATATTCAAAGCAATCTGTCAAATAGGTTTGGACACGTTCGTCTCATTATCCTAAAAGTGGTAAGGAGAGTAGTAGGTGCTGGAATCAATACAATCGGAAAAGTCTAAAATTCTGATCATTATAAAGGGACAAGTAATCAAAAAAATATTTTTTTCATTTATTTTATTTACTGACTGTCATTTAATTTACTGACTGTTAGGAAATAATCAGAATTGCAGCCTAGTACAATATATGTACTGTATAAATCTATTTGATTTCATTTAATTTCATCTGAAATTCATCTGAATATACTTGCACACACCTCGCAGAGATGCTGAAAGTATCATATGGGACATTCATCAGGTTAATTGTCATAAAAACCACACACAAGATTTTAGTGCAGCTGCTTTGCCATTTTTATAGCTGTGCATATGTCATCCCAGATGTCGGGCTTCTGAGGTGATGCTGAGTGACAGTCTCTCTAGCCAATGGCATCCAAGACAGTCCAAAATTCCAAGCCAACAAGCTGCTTCAGAGAGTCAAGGGAATCCACTGAATGGTCTGACAGATGGAACAGTTTATAATAGCGAAGAGTTATTGAGGGCTCATCCAGAGAATTTCAATAACTCGTCTTTTCTTGTACAACCCTGAACTTTGTGAGAAAGTGCCTGGACCCTCATATTGGAAATGAAGAGTACATGTACATATGGATGTATATTTGTTTATGTGAATAGTATGTGAATAAACCAATACATGCTTGGCCACATTTAAAAAAATGCTAAAAAAAAAAGATGAATGTATTGTACTGTATATTACCTTTTGATTCATTAATGTGCCACCAAAAGATATGATGCATCTGTCGCCTGCTGTGGAGATCAAACAAGAGCCACCTAAAGCCCCTCCATGAAGCCAACCTGTAGTCATCGCAGACAGCATAACACAAAATTCTTTCATTTTGTCCTTCATATAGTATTGGAGACATATTTGCCATTTCATTTGTTCTGTTGTACAGCATGTTGTTCAATGGTCCGGTGTGCTTATTCAGACAGTGTGGAAAAAACGGTGGACTTTTTGCCATCGAGTCTGATATGAAAACAGCCTTTGGGCAGTTTACTTCATGTTGTTCTGATTATTTTTCCTCTTTTTGTAAGTGTTTGTGTATGGTGCTGAATGGACTGAAAAGAATATTGTGTTTTTGACCATGTATTTGTGGGTTTGCAAGGGGACATGGAAGCAGACATGACACAGAGCTTTGAGGGTTGGAGGGTTTTTTTTTGTCTTTAAAAGAAGATGAATAAAAGGTTCTACAATGGAAGTTAATCATGTACTTGATGGTCTTGTGTCTATTTTAATAGCTGTAATTTATGTTTTTATTACCATTTGTATTTTTAATTTGACACAAATTATAATCACTGTTGAGTTCATTGAGACATAGGACACTGTGGCACACAAATTTTGCCTCTCATGTCAGAGCCAGCTTGGAACAACATGTATTGAAGGTCCTGCATGGAAATAAACAGTGGTTTATGGCTGTGCTTGTATTATGAATATGACATATAGAAGAATATATAGATATAGAATCTCTTGTAAATTATCTTTAGATTTAATTAACAAGGATTTCACTTTTCCTTTCTGCCTTTCTCCATTTTCCCTCAATTTTATCCTCCCTCCACCTTTCTTGTATTCCTCATTGATGTGGCTGCACACTGTAGATTTTGCCCTCTTTATGCACACGGTAATCTGTAGCAATTGTGAGTCTGAATAATTAAGTAGGCCTGCAAAGTGATCCAGTGATTAAGGAGAACAACTTGCCCAATTAATTAGAGAACATGATTCTGTCTGTCAGCTTCCTCTAACACTGCAAAAGCACAAGTCTCCCCATTTTCTTGTGTTCACGTTCTACAAATGGCATAAAAACTATATTTAACCATCCATTGATCCAGCTCTTAGGACCTGAATCCAGTGGCGCAAAAAGGGGGTATGCAGCATATGCGACGCATAGGGGCGCTGCACTAGAGGGGGCGCCAAATCAATGCCGGACACATAGTAACTAGTAAAATCTGGACACATACACGGGGGAGGGGGCACCGATAATATGTTTGCATACACCTCAGAAAGTATGTAGTTGCACTGAATCTCTTTTAGAGCCTTGAATTACCAAAGCTAGTAATGCAGTTTGTTTTTTCATGAGAATTAATCTGGGAAATTGTGACACTTTGACATGAAAATATGTGTGACTGGTAGAAAATTAACAGGGGAAGAACAATAGTAGTCTGTCATGTGCATTGTTTCATTCTCTGTTACATTCAGTTTCATACATGTGAAAATAAATGATTGTAATAAAAAAACAGTAAGGAGGGTATAAGCCTTCTGTGTGAGAAATTAGAAGTCTGATAGCTATTGATTCCTGATAGCATATCTGCACATGAGATCAGCAAGCAGCCCCCTTCTATTCATGCTTTCCTTCTTTGGATCCTTTAGACACCCTGCTAATCAGCTTTTGCAGATTCTAATCTCTCACCTTGGAGAGGTCACAGCCATTGGCTCCCATCTTTCATCCTGTCTCTGCTTTCATGCAGCTATACTTGAACCCTCTTCTCACTATCAAATGTCTGTCACTATTCTGAAGAGTAAATGTCTCAGTGCAAGGGAAATGTGGATGTGGATGTAACATGCTGAATGTGTCCACATAGTAGTCTACTATAAACATGCACATGCACATGAACAAACCCATTGGTGTTCATGAGATCTGTATAGTCACTGAAGCACAGAGCAGGTGGAAGTTTTTTTGGCGCTGAGGTTCGCTGCACAGTAAAGCAGAGATGCCAGATGGCCGGATGTTTCTGCACAGGTTGTCAATTCCACAGCTGCCCAACTGCACCTCTTATCTGGACCCTGTGTGTGCGTGGGCTGCAAAAACATCCTGTTCCAGCCTACACAAAGCTGAGGTGCTGATAGTGCCATTTATTGCACACGTGAATGAATTCCTTTCCATTTTTTTCCTTTTCATTTATCAGCATTTCCTCCAAACCTGATGTAGCGAAATGGTTCACTCTGTGAGTTCAAACCTGGACCATCTGTTTCTGCTTGCTTTATCTGGGAAAGATAGGCTTGATTCAGCTGATGCTTTCCAGGCTTTTACTACATACATATTAAACTGCCTGGAAAGAGCTTTATTGGAAAGTGTGTTGTGCAGTTAGAAGGCCTTCCTAGTAAAAGTAGCATGCCAAGGTGATTATTTCCAGGTGCCCAAGACTGTTGATGAAGTGACAAGATAATTAAATGTCAAGTTTTAAAGCTTTTACAGTTCAAGTTCTGCAAGAAAAAGTATACAGATTTTCCTGAAACACTGGACAAACAACAAATTTTTTAAGACATTTGGCACAATTCTATATCTTTGTTTTACTCCAGTGGTTATAGTAATACATACAAGATAAGAAGCTGGCTCTAGGGAATTATTGTCATTATCATGGATATATAAACATGCTGTAAGGGGGCCTAACATTAGGGGGCCATGGCAGCATGGTGCTTGCGCTGGGAGGACTTGAACTCACAGCAAGCCTGGGGACAATCAAGGTCAACAGGAGACACCTGCTCACCACTGTACTTAAAGGGGTTTTTGATGGTAAGGTAAGCTAGGGTTAGAATCTGGTAATGTCAGGCCTCATAGAAGGTCAGTGGTAGGGGGTGATAACAGAGGTAGTGTTAGTGGTAGGGCTAGTGTTCCTGCTCCTTGTTACGACTTCCCAGCCTGTCTCTAGCAGCCTAGGGCTTTGGCCCATTCTCTGCATGTGGTGGGTTCACCACCACCACTTGTTCCGTATTCCCCCACTGCGGTGGGCTGTAATACATTTCCCCCTTTAACTCATGTGCTAAGGCACCGCTCTATATATATAGTACCTATATAGTGCTAAGGCACCGCTGGGTCTGGTGGCCCTCATTTTCCTCTTGAGAATACCCCATAGATTCTCAAAGGGATTTAGGTCCAGGGAGTTGGCTGGCCAGTCAAGCACTGTGGGTATCAAATCAGGCTTTGGAGCTTCTGGCAGAATGGGCAGGGGCCAGATCCTGCTGGAAGATCAGTAGAAGGAATCATGAAGCCATCTAAAACATTCTGGTAGACTTTTGCAGTAACCTTGGATTTAGGAAAGTTTACCAACACCAGACAGGGTGATCGATTCCCGGATGAAAGGCACATTTTACTTTCATCAGAAAAGAGGACCTTGGACCACTGGCCAACAGTCCAGACATTCTTCTCCTTGGCCAAGTTGATACGTTGGCTCAGGTTCAGAAGTGGCTTGACCCGAGGAACCCGACAGTTGTAGCCCATCTCCCGGATGCTTCTGAATGTGGTGGTTTTTCAAGCTGTGACTCCTGCTTCATTCCACTCTTTCTGGATCACTGGATGGAGGGTATCAGTGATGGTAGTTCCCCCGACAGGAGAACTCCATCTCCCAGCAGACCCCGGTGCAATTTACCGCAATGAGACACACCGGTGCCTTGGCCTATTTAAAGAGCCATTTGGCCTGGTGCTCTCGTCGCTTCTCTCGACCATTTTTCCGGAACGTAGAGCTACGGCGTGAGGTAATCGGTCTCCTTTTTGTAGAGAGGAGATCATGGGGTAAGACTTCGGTCTGAGGTAATATAGTAGGGACACTTTCCTCTCTTTACCTCTGATCTCTAATCGACACTGCGCTCTCTGCTGCTCCGGCAGCTCCACTGTTTCTGACACTGCTTCGGCATGCAGTAATCAGTCTCATTTGTACTACGGGGTAGGACTTCGGTCTGAGGTAATATAGTAGGATCACTCTCCTATCTCTCCTCTGCTCCTTATTCCGAGCACTAAGCTCTCTGCCCCTGAGCAGCGGCGGTCTACCCTCTTTCCTGTAAACCGCTCCGGCGGTGTTTCAGTTTCTGTCCGCGCTGCTCTCCGCCTTCACAGGTTTCTCTAGGAAACTGGTTTCTCTTTGCCTTTTACTGCGCTATTTCATTAATCCTTTTCCCCCAACCTTCATTCATGAAAATATCTTCTGTTTGAGACGGCAACGTCAACTTTTTGAGTGTATTTCTCTTTTTGGGTTTTCAGTGGTCCCTTTAGCTCAGCGGTAACTCACAGCCTCTTCATGCTGAGGACCTGAGTTTGATTCCAGTTTCCATGCATTTTGAAGCTCAGTCAGTCAGTCATTATCTGTACCGCTTATTCCCAGTTAGGGGGTCACGGGGGAGCCGGTGCCCAGCCGGCAACT
>JAOVYV010000045.1:17144559-17155897 GCA_025674545.1 Hassar affinis | reverse complement strand
ACGCGAACACGGGGAGAACATGCAAACTCCACACAGAAATTTCCCAGGTCGCCCCACCCTGAACCCGGGTCCTTCTTGCTGTGAGGCGACAGCGCTATCCACTGCGCCACTGTGCCGCCCCATTTTGAAGCTATAAAAGAATATGCAATATAAATACACAAACATGCTTTCCTTTCCATTCCAGGGGTTACATTCATATATATTTATTTATTGTGACAATAAATATATATTTATTTATCCCTGTTCCTTTATTTTCATTTTCCATTGTTTCTCTCTCTGTTGG
This sequence comes from Hassar affinis, assembly GCA_025674545.1. NCBI lineage: Eukaryota > Metazoa > Chordata > Actinopteri > Siluriformes > Doradidae > Hassar > Hassar affinis. Next base: position 17,155,614 of record JAOVYV010000045.1, on the reverse strand, counting down.
CCGGGCTGAGGGAAAACAACCCCGCCAAGATCTGCGCTTGGGTCCAGCCACTCAGTCCCTGCTGTAACTATATATATGTATATCGTCATTTAATGGTTTTTTTTTTCCTTTTTTTCCCTACATTGTAAATTAATACTGAAGTCATCCATACTATGAAGATGCATTTAGGTGGGCTCAAGTTATCTGGTGTGCTGTTAACTTGTGGTTTCTGATGCTAGTAAGTGTGATGAACTTATCCTTTGCAACAAAGTTAACTCTTGGTGTTCCTTTCCTGGGGCGGTCCTGATGAGAATTTTTTCGGATTGACTGATTTTCATTTCTTAAAGTAATGATGGACTGTTTTTCTTTACTTAGTTGAGTCATTCTTGCCATAATACGCATTAGAACATTACTCAAATAGGGCTTTTCACTGTATACCAACTCTACCTCTTCACAACACAACTGATGGTCTCAAACATTAAGAGAGCAAGAAATGAAATCTTGACAAGGCACAGCTGTTAACTGAAAGCCATTCCAGGTGACTACCTCATAAACTGACAGAGAAAATGCCAAGATGCGCAAAGCTGTCAACTAAGCAAGAGGTGCCTACTTTGAAGAATCTAAAATATAAAACATATTCTGGTTTGGTTAACACTTTTTGTAGAAGAGGACCAAACATTGAGCCTTGCTGGACATTAATAGAAAATCTGCTTGAAGCAGATGTAAACCTCTTCCATGTCACCTGATATGTCTAGCTGTCCAGGTAAAAATAATTTTCAATAACCATTTTGGACTGACATGATATTAGTCTATGATTTTAGCTTCTCTACTCTTTTCAAGTCAGTGGGGTCCAAAATTCTCAGACTGATATGTTGGGACTGTCCACTTGTCCACTCATTCAATATGTAGTGTTTACTAAATATGCATCACTCACTAGGGGACAAGGCAGTTTTTGATAGTTTTCAGACACTATTTCGAAGTTACACTGCTACATGCACTGATCAGGCATATCATTATGACCAACTCCTTTTCTTTACACTCATTGTTCATTGTTTGTCCACTTGACTCTGTTCTCTAATGGTCAGGATCCCCACAGTTCAGGTACTATTTGGGTGGTGGATCATTCTCAGCACTGCAGTGACACCTATGTGGTGGTGGTGTGTTAGTCTGTTGTACTGGCGTGAGTGGATCAGACACAGCAGTGCTGCTGGAGTTTTTAAACCCCCCAGTGTCACTGCTGTCCACCATATAGTCCACGAACCAAAAATATCTAGTCACCAGCATCCTGTGAGCTCTGATAAAGCATTAGAGGATGACTAACACAAACTGTGCAACAACAGATGAACTACTGTCTCTGACTTTACATCTACAGGGTGGAGCAATATGGTGGATGTCTCAAAGAGTGCACAGTAGGTGAACACGTTGTTTAAAAATCTCTGTTGTCTGATCCACTCAGACAAGTACATCACATTGCCTCACATGTGAACACCGATGTTGCTGTTTCTTGGGATAACTACACATTATTATTGTCTATATTGTCATATCTCTTCACAACATTAAAATAAAATTTAATAAGACAAATCTGTGCACACCTAACTTAATTTTCTGTTACATCCACGGCAGCCACGACTCCCACAGGGCTCACCTAACTAGGTGCACCTGCTGGCGGCCATCTTGGTGATTGAGTTTAGCATGTGCTGGGGAGATAAAAGAACTACTTCAGCCCTCCTTAGTGTGGATCAACACAATGTTAAACTATACTTCATGTTTATCAATGCCTCACTACTGCCCTATGCTTTTAAGTTAAGTACTTTGCCACATTATTTTGCCACTTTTTACAGTTTGCACTTTTTCATGTATTCCTGTCACTCTTTGTTCTTGTTCTTTTTTGTTCAAGTCTTTGTTCTTTTTGTCTCCCTTAGTTTGTCTTTGCCAGAGCTCGGTGTCTTCCTGCCCATTCCCTCCATGTTTTTGGACTTCCTCTGAGCTTTGGATTTATAAGTTTGTAGTTTTGCCTTTTCATCTTGCCTCTTGTTTTCCACTTTCTGTGCTTCCTAGTTTTTTGTTTCCCTGATCCTTTTATGAACTGTGTGGATCAGCAATTTCAGTTAAATATATCATATTGCAGATGGACACAGTGATATTTGAGAAGTGAAATGTTTATAGGATTTACAGAAAGTGTGCAATAATAATTTAAACAGAATTAGGGAGATGCATAACTTTGGGCACCCCGACAGAAACATCAATTTTTAGTAGATCCTCCTTTTGAAGGATCCTCCTTCATAACAGCCTCTAAACACTTCCTATAGCTTCCAAAGAGAGTCTATATTCTGCTCGAAGGTATTTTGGACCATCCTTCTTTACAAATCCTCTCCAGTTCAGTCAGGTTTGATGGTTTCTGAGCAGGACAGTCCTCTTTAAATCACACCACAGAGTTTCAATAATATTCAGGTCTGGGGACTGAGATGGCCATTCCAGAACGTTGAACTTGTTCCTCTGCATGAATACCTTAGTAGAGTTTGAGCAGTGTTTAGGGTCGTTGTCTTGTTGAAGTATCCAGCCTTGGCGCAACTTCAGTTTGTCACTGATTCTTGTCACTGAACATTTGTTCTCAAGAATCTGCTGATATTGACTATAATCCATGCGACCCTCAACTGGCCACACGGCATGAGGGAACCACCACCAAATTTTACTGTGGGTAGCAAGTGTTTATCTTGGAATACTGTGTTTTTCTCTGCCATCCATACCACGGTTATGTTGTGTTTGGTTATGTCCAAATAACTCAATTTTAGTTTCATCAGTCCACAGCACCTTATTCTAAAATGAAGCTAGAATTGTACAAATGTGCTTTAGCATAGCTTAAACAACTGTTTGTGGCATGTGTGCAGAAAAGGCTTCTTCTGCATTACTCTCCCATACAGCCTCTCCTTGTGCAAAGTGCTCTGAATAGTTGAATGATGCACAGTGACACCATCTGCAGCAAGATTATGTAGGTCTTTGGAGCTGGTCTGTGGGTTGACTATGACCTCACCATCCTTCACCTCTGCTTATCTGAGTTTTTTTTCTTGGCCTGCCACTTCGAGCCATAACTAGAACTGTGGTCTTCCATTTCCTCACTATGTTCCTCACAGTGGAAACTGACAGCTGAAATCTCAGAGTTAGCATTTTGTATCCTTCCCCTAAACCATGATGTTGAACAATCTTTGTTTTCAGGTCATTTGAGATTTGTTTGGAGGCTCCCATGTTGCCACTCTTCAGAGAAGATGCAAAGAGGAGAAAAACTTGCAATTGGCCACCTTAACCCTTTCTCATAATTGGATTCACCGGTGTATGTATGTCAAGGATCAATGAGCTTACCAAACAAATTGTGTTCCATTAATTAATGCTAAAGGTATTCAAATCAATAAAATGACAAGGATGCTCCAATTTATGCACCTGCCAAATTTGTTTAAATAATTATTACACACTTTCTGCAAATCCTAGATGCTTCATTTCACTTCTCAAATATCACTGTTTGTCTATATGATGTAAATATGATATATTTAACTGAATTCCAAACAATCAATGATTTATAAAGGAAAATCATGAAAATACTAGGGGTGCCCAAACTCTTTCCCAAACCACTGTATCTGCACTTGACTTGTGTGGGATCATTACATTTACAACATACTTTGGCAGTACTGTATTCACTCACGCATACATGATGGGAACTGCAGCTATAACTCTGCTGTTACACTAGTCTTCACTATATTAATGGTGAATTAACAGCAAATGCAAAGCACATTAAAATAATGACAGGCCTGCTACTGTTGTTATAGCTCACATACAAGTAATTGATAAGCAAGCTACATAACAAAGTAACATTTTAATACATTTAACATACTACAGTTTAGACTGAGCAACTAAAGCTTTTCAATTATGGTTCTTGCAGGCAATTTAATAATAACTGTTGACATCCTGTTGCTCAGACAGAGGAGAAAATGAGCCATTGTTAAAATTGTGTGTCACTGCACAGAACAAATTGTTAAATTTAGATGGGAATTCATCTATTCATTCATGTAGCTTTTTACACAGCCCTTGCTTTATTCTGTCTCTTAATCAGATGCACAGACTTAGGAGTTGTGGAAGCCTTCATTATTAGCCCATATCCACTCCCGGTGACCTAGATTCATTTCGGAGAAGATAAAACCCACTTGTCATATAATTCAGGGGCTGACTAATTTCCCTGACTGAATGCATAAATGTAAAACTGTTGAAAATTTCATTTTTCTCCCCTCATCTGGTTGCATGTAATCCACAATCATTAATTAATCAAGATCCCCAGATATGCACTTTGTTGGCGGTGCCCCACTTTTCTTCGGATGATGAATAAGAAGTTAAATGAGCCTGGTCAGGGCAGTTTTCTGAAATCATGGGAAAAGGTCAAGATTGTTGTTTGTGCTAATGTTTGTGCTCAAAGATCTCATGGGGTTCCCTATGCACTGCTGTGCCAATCAAAAGTTAGTTAAATGCTAATTACAGAAGTTTGAAGCATTAGCAGTGGAACAGCCAACAGTCATGACCTTTTCCTGTTAGTTCAGCCACTGATTCCATTCCATTCTGGCGTTACAAATCAGTAAACAGTTCAAGATGATCAAATGGAGCATTATGGTGATATTATCTGTGTTCCCTTCAGTGGATTTAAAAGAGGCCGACTGTGGTGAAATAAAGCATGCATGAATTTAAATCCTATCATGTGTTTTCAAAAAGCAGCTAGAGAAAGATGATACTATCCAGTGTATACATTTTTCTTTAAATAATTAACTTTATATACATGGTGCTCCTTTTGAAGGTAAGAATTGTATAGATCATCGTGCTTTTAGAAAATGCATCTGGTAGGATGAGGCTAATACTTTTTCTTTAGCTCAACTATCCTAGAGAAGCTATTACTCAGCAGGTAGGCACCTGCTAGTATAAGAAACATATGTCTCTATATAATGAAGCAGAAAGCCTGACAAGAATGTATAACTAATTAACTATTTGAGGTTCTAACAATATCTTTGGTGTCGGTTATATTTGTGCTGACTACTACATCTTCCATTTAGCTGGAAAATTCTGTCATGGTTGAGGGACCTACAAGTCAGCCTCTTGGTTAATGTGCAGATTGATCATTTATATACAGAGACTGATGTAGGGGAAACTGTTGTTTAGCCATCACCACTCTGGCTCTTATGGTGGAAATGGAGACAAATCGGAAGCTTCATTTCTGTTTTCACTTCTCATCTCAGTTTATCTCCAATGTTACACGTTACTCAGGGACATTGGCTGTTTCACCTGACCTATTTTTCTGTACTCCATCTAGGAAGTTATGTACTGGATGGATGGTAATCTACTGTGCACTGTGGTGTATTGCTACATTTACAAACAGCACCACCTGCCATCTGATGCAACAGAAAGCACCGTTCTGCTATTAGCTTGACTGACTTCTGGCAAATTGTCTTTTTGGGGGCAAGTACCATCAACGGGTGTGTGAGTGTACGTGTGTGAGCATGTCCTTTTGACCTCTGTCATTTATGTTTTAATTACCGAGCCAAACAACTTTTCCCACATCTGCTTGTGTGTGTGCCCTGACATATATAAAAATGACGCACTGAGGGCTTGATGTGACTAATATTATGTCAAATGTAAGATTAATATATAGTGAATAAAGCACCACCAGCGTATGATATGTAAACTCTACTGCCCAATTAAGTTTTCCAAATATAAAAGTGAATAGAATGGTAATAATTGTCAAGGCAAAGGCAAAAAAGAGCCTTCTTGTGTTCTGGTATTTACTTTTTTAATTAGGTTTTATCTGGCTTATTCAATTTCTACTTGCTAGCATTTACAATATAGGGGGTTTATTTTGTTTAGTGTTTTGTTTTAATTCTTTAATTTCAAACCAACAACTCTGTCATTTTAATGAGTCAACATTCCAATCCCAACCCTGCCACGAGTAAAAGATAATCATTATTGTTTTGTTATGGCAAATCTGCCATATTCTATTGTCTATTCTAGTTGCTGTTAAAGTTTTAAATTTGCACTTGAGTCACACTTAAGTCACATACATTGACTTGAGACTTATCTTGGACTCGAGATTTAGGAGTTGTGGACAATATTTTTTATTTTATTTAGTTATGCAGTCTGCCATGTGGAATAGGAATGATGCAAAGTCACAAGATCAAATCATGAAGAAAGTTTAGCAGCCATCTGTGTCCCTGGACTGTTTCCATTTTTAATGCTTATGATTTTTTTAAAAGTTACATTAAAAGACTTAATGATTACGTTTAGGCTACCAGTTGTCTTATTTGTTTTAGGAAATGAGACATTGTCTGCTTAGTGAATGGCAAGAAAGCTGCTTAATGGAGTCTGCAGGGTATTTTCTTTTTTAGTGCATAGTGCTCGCTCAATTGGCACCGTCACCACTGGTATGAAGCTTTACTGATACAAGCATCAAGAGACTTATTTAACTGAAGCTTTAAAGTTTATGTTTATAGCCTGGGTGGTCTCATGTGGAGGATGCCATCGATGAAATAATTGAGCTTCCCTGCTAAACTGCACAGCAGTTCCTATCTTTGTCATGTCTGGTCCATCTCTGCAGGCGCCTTTGGCTTCAGCTGGGTTTGATGCTAATGAGGATAAATGATCAGGGAATAGATATGATGAGGTGTCTTTTTTTTTTTATCTTTTGTGAATGTTTTCATGACATGAGGTAGGCTATAGCTTGCAAGCTCAACTCCACAAAGAACTTTGATCTATACTAAGATTAGTATAATCTTAGAGATTTAAGATAGGGAATCAAATAAAGGACTCTCGTTAACCCCATGTATAAATGCACACTTCTACACTGCTACTTAAAGAGAAAACACGCCATCCTACACAACTACCAAGAGGGCAGTGGCTGATGTAAACTATGAACACTGATGTAAGCTTATGAACACCGGCTAACCTGGGTATGGAAAATAGCACCACTCTGATGGGATTGTCACTGCTTCCAAAGTGAGAGCAGTCAATATGACACGCGATGTTATGTTTGCCTAATGTCATCAAATCAATCATCATACATAATTAATATTTACCTTGACATACACTGCAGGATGTCTTCAGGTGTCTTTTTGAATTGATTGTTTTTTTCCTTGAATCCACCATCCTTCTTCCTCCATCTTGACTCCACAACGCACTCAGTCCTCATTGGGAACAATACAGTCTTTATTTCAGTTCTTTAAGTGAAACATGTCCACCTGACAGACCGCTGGTGAAGATGAGACGCTAGATTAGGCCAGCTAATGGTTTTATTCAGGTTTTAAAGCTAGATACATTTAGTAATAGGCTCTGACAAGGTTAGCAGCCCACACTAGATATATAGCCGACACTGGCATTTGTTTGGACATGCTTAAATAGGAAAAAAAAAAGAAACATCCAATAAGAAAGATGTATAGAGACTTGCACTTGGAGATTCATGCGTGTAAATGATTTCTTCCAAAGAAATGCTTTGAGATGGCGACTGTGATCGAAGTTGTCTGCCTTACCAGAGACAGCTATTTTGTCTCATCTTTAAGCAACACAGATTTCGCCATAATTTCTGTTGTCAATGCTTTTGTTAGTAATGTTTTCATTACAATGTAGTCAGAAATTGAAAGTTCAACAATTATAGTCAAAATTCTACTTGACAAAATGAACACTGGCACAGCAAAACATGGTAAGTTAGTAATTCTAGGCTTTGCCACATTTGCTATGTTTGCCACATTTTAATTTGGAGGTGTTAAGATAAAACCTGTCCTAACAACATTACTAAATCTGTGTAATGTGAGGGGACAAATGTCACTCCACCTCTCACTTTTTTGTCATCTATTATGCCTTCACATATCCTCACTCTCTTCTCATGTCCACTCAATAATGAACTACTCTTCAGCTTTGCCATCACATCACTATAAATCTACTCCACAAATAACTCCACAAATGCACTTAGCCACTGGGTCCCAAAGTAAGGCATGAGAGGCTGGAGAAGCACAAGGAGATAAAATAATAGGCATAAAGGGCATGAGAAATGAAGTGCACTGTAGTGGGGGAAAACCAGATTGAAAAAAAAGAGAGTGAATGAAAGATGGAGCAAAATGTAGAGGGAACAAAATGTAGAAAAAATGGTTACACACAGGGGTTATCAACAAACACTGTGACTATTGCTTTGAATAAACCTCATGCTGGTGTGAGAGAGGCATTTCTGCTGTCACCTCAAACAAAAAATACAGATCAAAACTGAATATTGAGAATGAACAACTCCTGAGCTGTGAAAATTTGCCAGGACAAACTAGCATGCACACACCAAACATCACAAGCAAGTGTGGAATAGTGTTTTACTATTAGGCTGAATGTTAATACATTTCTAGTACCCTATTTTACCACTAAGTATAAATCATAAATCGTAGAATCATGTCTTGATTTTATTATAACTAAATTACTATATATTCAAGTAAAAAAAACAACAACATGCACTTTAGCCTAAATGTTACTAGAGTTGATTATTACCACAGCTTATATACTGATTAAATTCATCATTTTACTGTGCCAGGGAATTCTTTGTCAAGGTGGCGCTTCTGTTTGGTTAATATTCTCTCCACAATAAAATATTCAAATTACATTAATTGTAAATGTTTTTAATCTTATTTAGAGAGAACCTCTTTTTCTCAGCAAAAAGGAGCTTGGATAAACACCTGCACTAAGCTAGGCATGGGGATATAAAACACCGAGTTCTTCCCATTTACATGGTTTAAAATGTACAAATAAACAAGTAATGACATGCACAGAAAGATACAAGTTGATTAACAACATAGCACATACTGGGCCTCATTTATCAAGCTGGAGAGAAAACAGATTTATTCATGAATTGTTTGTCGGAGCAATTTCACAAGATATTTGGTATTCATTAAAATCCTATAATTTTAGAAAAAAACAAAACATTCACATCCTACTCGTATTCTTGGGTGTGTATAAATTTACATATGAAAACCTCAACTGATCAGCTTCAAACCATATATTTTGCACAGATTACTGGACCTTTATGTATGGATTTTCTGTTATCGCTTTATTTATTTCCATTTACAGCATTTAGCAGACACCTTTATCCAGCGACTTGGACAAACGCTTTGTAGTGTCCATGAATCAAAACCATGCATATTTGCGGTAAGAATGCCATCAAGCTAAAACCCAATATTTCAATTACATGCACTCATTTAATTCAAATTTTGTGAAATTAATTTCATATGAATGCCATTAAATAAAAAGATATGACATATGAAAATAAATTAAGAAAGCAAGCCAATATAAATATAAATACATTTAGACAAATAAGACCAGTCATTTGATTAAAACAGAAGAAATGCTACTGTATAAAAGTACTGGCTGACCTGTGCATAGCCATAAGACATAAGCAAATGGCTCAGCTAACAGAAGATTCAGCATACACCATGCTTAGGAAAGGGATGCTGAGCCCACTATTTACATTTTTTTAATGTTTTTTTTTTTTTTAAGTAGGAAAGCTGACTTAATCGGGTCTGCTTTCCATAACATCAGATACTGTGCCACAAAGACAACACTCGCTGAGAACAATATCAGCATAGCAGTTTCCATTATCATCATTTGTAAATCTGGATGGAAATTTTTAGTTTTGTTTACACATACTTTACTAAAAGACAGATTAATGAGGCATAAAGTACAATGGGCCTCTTAGTCACAGGATCCTATCCCTGGTCCCGGGGTACCCCTGGCATATTGTAGTGCATATTGTAGCATATTTTACTGCTCCCAACACAACTGATTCAATTAATCAACAGTCCTCGAAGTGTGTGTGTTTGAGCTAGAAAAAGAAAATATGCCGGATATGTTTGTTTGTATTCTATTTTGAACTGTTTTTTTTTTTTCACAATGCATCTTTTATACTAATCTTGGCATACTTCAGTTTGGATCTTCTGGGATTGTTTGAATCCACTGGGGCTATCATGGAGGGTCATTCATTCATTCATTCATTCATTCATTTTCTTAACTGCTTATTCCTTTTCAGGGTCACGGGAGAGCCGGTGCCTAGCCGGCAGCTTAGGGCACAAGGCAGGAACAACCCTAGACAGGGCGACAATCCATCGTAGGGCACACGCACTCACACACTCACACACTAGGGCCACTTTAGAGACACCAATCAACCTAACGTGCATGTCTTTGGACTGGGAGTAAACCCGCGCAGACACAGGGAGGACATGCAGACTCCACACAGAAGGGACCCATACCGTCCCACCCGGGGATCAAATCTGGGACCTTCTTGCTGTGAAGCAACAGTGCTACCCAGCGAGCCACCATGTCACCCTATCATAGAGAGTCTTTAACACATATTACTGATGTACAGACAAGCTAGTACTCATTATTTGAGAACTTGAACAAGTAGTAGAAAATGAACAAGTAGTAGACTAGAGCAAGTTTCATGGCAGATATGTTGTGACACAGTAACAGTTCTATTAGGAAGATGCATCAGATTTGGGTTTTTACTTGTGGATTTTTCATTTATTCACACGACTCAATTTCCCATTTTTTGCCCACCTTTCTAGCAACTCTTAAGGCAACATTAGAGCACAGGAGGTTATACCTCTGTCTGAGGTTCTGACTGTGAGATATTGAGCTGCTTTTAGGCTCTTGCTGATCTACTCACTTGGCAGGGAAAAAGCAATTCAACTGTGAGGCCGCAGTGAATCCATTTCTGTCGGTCCCACCCTCTAATCAGCTTGACCTTCTGCTTTCCTGTTTTATGATGCCCTGATTCAGTAGCAAAATGAGTTAACAATAAATGGTCTTTTTCCATTGCACAGCTTGTCCTCTTTCTTTGTGGGTTTTTCATGCTGTCGGAGGAGTTTGGGGACAGTGATGCAAAATAAGAAAGTAAAGTTAAGCGTATTCTAGACGTACAGAATGTACAGGGGTTAGACAATGAAACTGACATACCTGTCATTTTAGACCACAATAATTTATTAGTATGGTGTAGGGCCTCCTTTTGCGGCCAATACAGCATCAATTCAT
>JAOVYV010000045.1:17109206-17130344 GCA_025674545.1 Hassar affinis | reverse complement strand
CTCAGCCTCTCACTCCATTCGTTGTTCCTACATTACTTCAATAAACTGTTATACTGTTCACGCATCTACGTCTCCTCCGCTTCCTCAGACCGCAATTCGTAACAGCTGTGTTTTATATTATATTATATTGTAAATAAATTATTAACCATAATAAATAATAAAATGTAACAATAATAAATATAATTTATTTATTAACATATTATTATTACTACTACTATTATTATTGTTATTATTATTATTATTATTATTATTATTTGTGTGTGTGTGTGTGTGTGTGTGTGCGCACCATGTTTTTACATCTTTGTTGTGACCAAAAAGGATAGGAATATCAGATATTTCTGACCTTGCGGGGATATGTTGCTGGTCCCTATAAGGAAAGTAGGTTTTGTTGTACAACCCCAGTTGGGATGTTGTGTAAAACATAAATAACAACAGAATAAGATGATTTGCAAATCCTTTTCAAGTTGAGGAATGCTCATAAAACATTCCACAGGTGAGCAGGTTAATTGGAAAGAGGTGAGAGTCATGATTGGGTATAAAGGGAGCATCCTTGAAAGGATGTCCTTTTTTTTGTCTTTTTCCGGGATCAAATTCAAGATGAGTGAATATTTGCAAAAACAATAACGTTTATCTGTTTGAACTGTTTTGTGTATTCAATTGAATATGGGTTGAAAAGTTGAAAAAATCATTGGAATTGGGGTTGTAGTTTTAACACAAATAAATAAATAAACAAATAAATAAATAAAAGTTGAGTTTTCATTACTTGGGTTAAGGTTAGGGCTAGGGTTCAGGTTAGGTATAGCAATAATTAGCTGCATTAAGTCAATAGAAAGTCCTCAACTCTAGGAAGATAAAGTGTGTGTATGTGTGTCTGTGTCTGAAGCACTTTGGAACTATGTTTTAAGAGTGCTATATTCATTCATTCATTCATTTTCTTGACCGTTTATTTCTTTTCAGGGTCACGGGAGAGCTGATGCCTAGCCAGCAGCATAGGGTGCAAGGCAGGAACAACCCTAGACAGGGTGCCAATCCATCGTAGTGCACACACACAGACATCAATCAACCTAACATGCATGTCTTTGGTCTGTGGGAGGAAACTGGAGTACCCAGAGTAAACCCACGTGGACACGGGGAGGACATGCAGACTCCACACAGAAAGGACCCAGACCGCCCCACCTGAGGATCGAACCCAGGACCTTCTTGCTGTGAGGTGACAGTGCTACCCACCGAGCCACCGTGTCACCCTGAGTGCTATATAAATAAAGCTTTACTTACTTTACTTATTTACAACCAAAGAGAGTGTACTATTAATTAACTTATGGTTTCTCCCCATAGTTTTAGATAGTATTATAAAGCTTGTTAAGGGCACAGAAAGGTGTTGTTATAATCCAAGAGAGCCATCCTGTTGTCCAGATGCTTACACATACTTAGATCCAACCAGTCATTTGTAGACACCTGAGACATTAACTGAAGACCAGTACCTCAGGACCCTTAGCTGCTGTAGTTGTAGTTTAAATGATATTATTGCTAGTCTGTATTTACATCAGAGTGGCTCTCACAGTCATCTCATAGTCAATGGGACTCAGTGGGCCCATGGGCACTCAGCTCACTATCACAGACAATGAACATAGAAAAGTTTTCAGGTAGGAGATCAACAAAAGCTCTGTCTTGTCACCTGCTATTGGGAATGCCCAGACCACAGCCAATTGTTCAGATGTTGATATAGACATCTACATTGCAGAGGCTGTTAGCAACCCTATGCAAACACTTTGTGCAACCTCTAGGAGAAAAGACTGGCATGTAACTGGCATGTTACTCCTCCAAATTAAAATATGGAAATATGAACCTTTTGGTCACAAAGCAATCATATTTTTCCAACACTTGCATATCTGGGATGATTAGCTTGGAATCTTGTTCTAAAGTTTTGATCATGCCCTGCTCTAGCATCCAGCTTTATGTTCAGTGACAGCGGCATTTGATCCAGGAAACCTGCCTTCACATTTGCTTGAACATACCCAGTGATTTACCTCATGGATCTGAAAGCTTAGAGTACTGACCACATGATCTCCGTGTCCACTGCATCAAGATGCATTTCACATTCACCAGAGTATCATACGCTTTTCAAATCAGACCATGCCAGCTCTTTAATATGGGGCTATGAGGTCACTGGTTTCTGTATCTGCCTTTGAAGCCAGCATGTATGGATTATTAAAAGATGTTGTTGTGTGTTGTTGAAAGTGCATAAGTCCTATTTAATGAAGTTGACAAATTGATAAAATGTGTTAAACCCCCAGTCACTTGTGAAATAGATTAGTCATGTAGATCAGCAGTGTCAGGTTGAGGATCTGGCACTTTCAGTGGTTCTACTAAGCACTAGACAAATAACACTGGAACCAAATTCAAATACCAGGCTTTTTCCACACATGAAAGGCTATCTGGAACCAAAAATAGGCTCACAACAACTTTCATAGAACAGGTGGCTATATGCTGACTTTTCTTCTCAAATACAGAGTGACCGCAATCTCCATTCCTATTACTTCATGGGTGTTTTTTTTTAGATTGGATTGCTTTAGTATAGAAATTGTAGCTTGTAGCAATCAGCAGGCCAGTAGTAATGAAGTAAAGAAAGTCCAGCAGGGCAGTGGATGCCAAATAACCAATTAACATTAGAAGACTTCCTTGGTCTGGAAGAGCAAAAGAGTGAAAAGAGGGGTGGGGAACCAAGTCTAGATTAATATAATGTGATGTCCACAAACCTTTGGCTGTAGTGTATATGTAGCTGATACAAGTGGTAGTGAGAAAAATCTGGGTGTTGCAGAATTATTAACATTTTGGAAGCTAGAGGCATGAGATTTTCAGGGGAAAAACAGGGAGTAGAAGAGTATGAAACACAAAAAAATGATCTGAAAAGTGGAGCAGGGTTACACTGATGTCTAAAGTTAAGGAAGATGAGCAGAATATCAGGTCCAGAATATTTCATCCCATGTGTATTGGAGAGCAGTTCTTGAAGGTCAGGCCAAAAAAAGCATAAGAGAAGGAGGAAGCAAGAGCTCATCTGAAGGGAAGTTAAATTCTCAGAGGAAAAGCAGTCCAGTTAGAAGGTGTACAAGAAGATATCCAGTTGCTCTATAAAGTGTCCTAGGGGAGCAGATCGGTAAATACCAACAACATGAATTTTAACTGGAGAAGTAACCACAAAAGAATGGAATTTGAATGAGATGATATTAATATGATATGGTATAAGTGTAAAGAGTCGTGCTGTGCTGGTAAGACACTAGGGGGCCACAGCAGCTGTTAGGAACCGCGACTCCACGCCCACTTCCCTTCCTCGTTCCTCTAGTCCCTCCTTCTGATTTCGATTCTCTCTCCTCACTGGGTGTGGCTGTCCTTACTTCCGGTTCTGTTGCCTATTTGTAGACCTTCTCGTTCGAACTGGCTTTGCGAAGTATTGTTTTGCCGAGGCACAATTCTGAGCGATTTTCCTGTTCCTATTAGCTAGCGTTTGTTCTTCTAAGTCATGTGCGTGAGTCTCTTTCCCCATGACTGTGTCCCTAGAGTGTGTGGTGAGTGTTGCTCTCTTTGCCTTTGTGTGAGCGTGTGTGCGTGAGTTCGGTCGGCCACGTGTGCGTTGGTTCGCAGCTCGCATGCTGGTTGATGTTTCTCTCTTCTGTACCTGTAAATAGTTTACTAACCACACTCTTACCTGTAACTAATCACCATTTCCGGACTAACACGCGGTGTCCTGGCCCTCTCTCTCTTCCTCACTCTTTCGCTGCTCCTCTCTCTCTCTTTTTCACACTCACTCACCCGGGCTCGCTTAACCAGTTCGCACGTGCTCACCTCCCCGCTTTACTGTCTGCGGAGCCCTTCCGCTCCGTCCTCTCGCCTTCCTTCACTGTCCGATTCCTTCCTCTCCCTCGGACAGCTTTACTCCTGTTCCTATCTCTTCCCTTCCGCTCAATCCCAGTGTGTAGTTGCTTTTGGCTGGTCTCTCCCCTGTGCTTTGTCTCCTGGCAGTTTCCTCCCGACGCCCGCTTCCCCTGTCGTCGTCCTGCCTCCCATCTCGGCACCTGGGACCTCCCAGCACAGATCACTCTCACCAGTCCTCATACTACTCACAATCAAAGACTGCCTATCTTGTATCTTGCCATCCTTCATTAAACTGAACTTTTTGTATCTACAGCTACGTCTCCTCTTCACTGCATTAAACCAGTTTATAACAGCAGCGTAGCTCTCCTTATTATTTCCTTTACTTGAACTTTTGAATTCTCATAGTAAACTATTGTTATTACTGTTACTCTGTCCCTGATAATTCCCTTATAAAAACCAAATCAAAGTCAAGTGAATAATGAGGCAACATTCAACATTTCTCTAAAATAGACCAGTGATAAATGCCAACAACATTTTCAATGGCCCTATGATGCCTACCTGCAAATCAAAATGTGCATTAAAACCGAGATTAATGTGCGATTAAAATTTTTGGCAATTTGGAGATTCAAAAAATGTAATCGCATGACAGCTCTAATATTAATTTAAAAAAATGACATTACTGTTAATGCTTATTAATTTTAAGAAATACTTATCAGTATACCAATATGGAAAAGTTTTACTCTTGAGTTTGGAGTAGTTTGCCCTATTTAGATGCCAGTCACAGCTGTGATTGGCCAGATAATCGACAGAGAAGGAAACAGGTCATCCATCCTGTTCAGAGAGCAAAGCCAGTTTCTCACACCTCTGTCTACAAGTGCATTATTGGAATTGTCAAGATTAAGACTCGCTCTCTCAGGGTAGAACCTTAAAAAGTTAATAATCCACCTGATAAGTGAGAGAATTCATCAAAACCAAGCTTGTCAACCCAGCTTTTGAAAAATATCACTTTAGATTTAATGTCAGGCAATCACAAAGGCTGGGTGATATTTTTGTTCGGTATATCAGATGTCTATTCTCGTTGTCAAATGGTTATATTATAGCTGTCCTATAGATTTGATGTATAGCTTGTTCATATTCCACATTGGCATTTGGTTTGCAATTTTCAAACTTTTTTGCCTCTTCTGTCTGTACATAATAGTTTCTACAACCTGAGATGTTACATGAATAGAAAAAAAATCTACCATGGATAAAGTATAAAACAAAAGGCCTTTCCTAACTACTCAGAGCAGAATTCTGTGTGTGCAATCAAATTAATAGCTCTGATCCATATTATTTTGAATGGAATTTTAGCCTTAGCACAATATACATGTGTAATATAGACCAGAGGTAATATTTCTTTAGTGATAATCTGCTCATATGTAAAGGTGCAGGTAACAAAATTAACTAATAAAAAAATAAAAGGATTACATAAAAAAAGTCTATAAAAAGATTTAAGGCTGAGTCTTTCCTTCCATGATACTGCAGATTAACTATCTGCAATTAATACTGCTTTGCACAAATTTTACTTTAATTTCAAAATTTTACTACAGATATTATCAATATAGCATCTATTAGTTTGTTCATTAGTTTGCTCATTCATTCCCTCATTCATACAGGCAATTTAGCATTGCCAATCCACCCAACTGCTTGTTTATGATGCAGAAGTAAGCCTGAATAGCCAGAGAAATTCCATGCAAACACAGGGAAAACAAGTGAAACTACAGCCAGTAACCCCAGGCTATAGTCACTAAGGCTACCATCTGCACCACCGGGCTACCTATAACATATCAGTAACATTTCAAATTCAAAACCTCATGAACTCCCTCAGGAACTATAGTTCCAATGCATTTTAAGTATCCTTCACACCTGTCCTTTAAGCTGTGATACTGGCCCAACCTTACATCAATTCATGACACAACTATGAGCTAAATACTAATCTCAGAGTAACAGTACTCATATTTATCATTGTGGGCATGGATATAATGTACATCAGAACACAGTCTAGTCTCCTAGAAATCCCAAATCTACATATGCTATTAAACAGCAGGGCACATAAACAAGAGTGAAATAGAGACATTATGCACAGTAAAACACACTTAGGATCTGACCCTTAAAAACTATTGAGTGAGTAAATATTTGCCATGCAATATGCATTTACATAATGCCTTTCTTCCAGCAGCATACAGATCTTTTCATTTCTCATTATGGAAAACAACATTTGCTCAAAAACAATCCATGTCCAACACTCAAATCACTGAGAAGCTATAATTCACCAGAGAATAAAATGGTGAGATATTCATGCTTTTTTCATGAGTACACTGGCTATGTCTGAAATATCCTTGGCTATCCCAGAGGCCATACCCAAAAATATTAGATATCTGTTCAGTTTTGAGAGCCAAGCACTATAACAGTCATGATCCAACTTGTCTAAATAGTTTTAGTTCTGTTCATCTGACTACCAACCATATGTAAACTGACTAAAACTAAAATAAATAAGGGCTATACAACCAAAAGGTTACTACAAGATTGTAAAAAAAAAAGATATTTGCCTGAATGAACACATTGTACATGGAACACTGTATATGGAGTTCCTAATAAATGGTTTAGTGAGTGTTACAATACAAAATAAGATTTGTTGTGGGTGTATGGGATGGTCTGGGTGGCTGTGAGAATTTTTGTCCTAGGTTGACCCTACTTTGGGCATATTATCTGGCAAACAAGATAGAAACTCTTCTCATCAGTAATACAGTGTTTAACATGACAGCACCACAGTTTCAAACATCAAAATAAAACAAACAAATGTAGCTACAAAAATATCTGTGGAATTTCCTTATGAAGACAAATTTTATGTAGGATTGCTAAGTGTTAAGGGTAAATTTAAGTAAATTAAGACTTGAGCTATTACATTAGTTAGTTATTTAACTGATTCATAAGGGTTTCACCTATAGGCTACTGTCCTGTTTATAAGCTGCTTTGTAGATATACACTTGATTTTTGTTTTTCAGATCAACAGTGACCAGATTATCAGACAAATCACCAAAGTGAAGGTAAGCTCTGCCATGAGTCAGTTTTGTAGCATGGTTTGGTTAAAATAAAATCTGGAACAACCTGAAAGTATTGCATCCTATTATATTGTTTAATTTCTGAATGGATCTGTAGGTCAATACATGATTGCCTGATTGCTGTGTTAATTAGATTAGAATGTTCTTTTTTCAGATGTGAACAGACCACAGCAGCTCTATGAGGCATGAGGCACATACTCTATATAGGCAAGGGGGGAAAGTACACCAAAAACACAACAAATTTGAATACCATAAGATGGATAGATAGACAGATACATAGACATACAGACAGACAGACACAGATAGATAGATAGATAGATAGACAGATAGATAGATAGATATCTGTTATCTGGATTAAAAAAATGCAAATAAGACATAAGAATGTGCAAATATGAGTGCAGATGCAAAAGAGGATAAGTAATAAGTCCAGTAGTGTTAACCATAGTGTTAACAGTGTGGTGAGTGAAGTGGGAAAGAAACTGTTCTTCAGCTGAACTGTTCTAGCAGGAGGTTATACAGTGTGTGGCTGAACTTGGTTACCAGCCTGATGTGGATAACTGTGTTGAATGCACAGCTGAAGTTGATAAACAGCATCCGGATGTAGATGTTATTATTGTCCAGGTGGGTGAGTGCAGAGTGAAGAGCAGTGGAAATAGTATGCTCTGTTGTTCAGGCATGCTCATGGATGTCTTCCAGCATGTGGGAACAGAGGCTTGGGCCACTGACAGGTTAAAGTACATTTACTCTGCTCAATCCTGAACACACTTCAGCTGTAGAGAGTGTGAGGGGGTTGCAGTCCTGAGGTGGCCCACTCCATGTGGTGTGATGCCCATTGCTGTGTAGAACCTATTGAGCTCTTCTGAGAGGACAGAGACACTGCTGGATGGCGGCGATGGATGTGATGGTCTGTAATTTGTGAGTATCTAGATGCCCTTCCACATGCAGTGGAGGAGTTGTAGAAGTGCTCCTTGATAGACAGTTTGTATGTGTGTTTGGCTTTCCTACTCCCTCTTTTCATGTTTGCCCTCACTGATCTATAGGCCTCAGTATCACCAGATCTGAAAGCCCATGCATCAGATCTTACATCAGTAAGTGAACCTCGGCAATCATCCAGGGCTTCTGATTAGAAAAGATTTTCACATGCTTGACAGAGCTGACATTGTCAATACATGTGTTAATATAATTTGTGACAGCTGAGGTGTATGTGTCCAAGTCTGTGTCCATGGTGGCTCGTGATGAAAACATACTCCAGTCTGTGTTGTGAAATTGGTGTTGCAGGGAGGAGATGGCCACACTTTAACTCTCCTTGTTTCTGTTTTCACATTTTTGATAAGTGGCACATACTTGAGGAGCAGGAACAATGAGAGGTGATCAGACTGTCCCAGATGAGGGAGGGGGGCAGCCTCGTATGCCTCTGCAATGTTTGTATAAACGTGGTCCAATTTTTTGTCTCCTCTAGTGGGACAAGAGACATTCTGGTGGAATTTTGGTAGTAACGTTTGCAAGCTAGAGTGATTGAAAATCCCCACAACAATGAAAACTCCATCTGGGGGAGCAGTTTGTTGTTTGCCGATTGCTGTACTCAGCTCTTCCAGAGCTAACTTGGCAGTAGCATCAGGGGGGATGTAAACTGCAGTGACAACAACAGCTGAGAACACTCTCTGCAAATAAAAGGGTCTCCACTTAATCATCATATGCTCCAGATTAGCAGAACAGTGACTTTAAGTTACAGTGGAGTCAGTACACCATGTTTTGTTAACATAAATGCACAAACCTTTCCCTTTATTTTATCAGAGTTGGTCCACTCTGAACATGCTGCCTCTGTCCAGCTCCATCACTCTTTTGGAGATGTTAGAGTTTAGCCGGTCTCAGTCAGAATCATGATGTTGAACTCCATGATCTATCTTTGTGTTGTTGTCCAGAGTTGCAGCTCATCCATTTTGTTTTCCAGAGAGTGTATATTAGTGCTGGGAACTGGTGGTCGAAGCTAGTTTAGCTTTTGTTTAGCCTGAAGTCCACCACGCTTTCCCTTCCTGTATATGTACATCCTGTATATATATATATATATATATGTATGTATGTATGTGTGTGTGTGTGTGTGTGTGTGTGTGTGTGTGTGTGTGTGTGTGTGTAGAAACCCAAAAAACTTTGGGAGAGTTTCTAAAAAATGCAATAAAAACTGAAATCTGTCATTTGTTGGTTCACTCAAACCTTTATTTTCAGTGTTTTCAGTGATTACCTTACTTGTATTTGTTAAATATAAACAAATTTAGAAATGTATGGCTGCAAAACACTCAAAAAAGGTGGGACAGAGGCAAAGTAAGACAAGTTATACAAATAAAACTGTTCTGGAAGGATCCACAATTAGCAGTTTAACTGGTAACAGATGAGGTCATCAGGATTCAGTATAAAAGCAGCATCCAACAAAGGCTTAGTCTTTGCAAGCAAGGATGTGTCTTGGTTGAGGGAGACTAATTTTGCAGCGAAATGCCAACGATTTCTCAGGGCCCAAAGTCATATTAGATGGCCTGAAAATGGTGGAAACATGTTCTGTGGTCAGACAAGTGCACATTTCAGCTTGTTTTAGGAAAAAACAGACACTGCCACAATTTGTTATTTCACTTGAACTTTTTTCTAACAGTGATGCTGTTCCCCTTTTCTGCTTTAAATACAACATAATGGTGAAATTTCTACCCACTGAAAGCACTTTTTCCACTAAAGGTTATAATAATTAATTTTCAACTGCAAGATTAGCTATTGTTTTAATAGAGATCAGAGTGGTGGTGTGAGTCATGTGAAGTGTTGTTCTATGTGGGCCTGGTAGTATATTGTTCTATAAATAGTGCTGTCAAGTGATTAAAAATGATCAAATTACTTGCATGTTTTGGGTTGAAATAAACTAAATTAGTCATATAAACTAATATAAATATTTCAATTCAAATGGATTTTGGTAGACTTCCTAAGTTTGTGTCTGAACACCTGTTTGAGTGTGGCTTGATAGGGTTGCCCACAGTAAAAGCTCACTGCCGTGTGCTTTATGCTGAGGTGATATTTCAGTCTTGAAGTACTCCTTACTCGAATTAAAATCCCTTACTGTAGAAATTGCACAGAATGGGGTGCTGATAAACTAGCCCATCTGGGTGTTTTTATAAATGTAAAATTTCCATTCATGGGGCCAAGCATCATTTTGCCATCTGCTTCCACCATATGTTTACAAAGCTGCTGTGGACCATTGTATTTATGGTCAAATTGTACTTTGCACAGTGATACATGGGGTCAAGGCGCATCAGTTAATTAAATAATCTCTCTACTGTATTTTTTTACATTATTTTTTAAATAAAAATGAATGTTTTTTTTGACAAACCTCATTTTAAAATTGTAATCCTGCTAATAAGACCCCTTTTATTAAATGTATCAGTAATCTGATTTTATTTTTTTTCCTGTAACTAAAGACATACGGTTAAATTAATGAGAATGGAATTCCTCTGCTCGGTAGGGTTATGCATGGGAATGGTGGTTCGAGGTCAGTTAGAGTGAAATCTCAAATAAATGGTAGAACCTATTTCAAGTGCCCAAACATTTATTTTAGTGAAACCCTGCTGAAGTTCCTCATCACTGGAACAATGCAAGAGATCAAAAGTATGTGATCATTCTGCATGAAAATTAGTAAAAGTGCATCAGAAACTATTGAATGTTAAAGAAATGTTATGGACAAGCTACCCTATCATCAGCACAAGTCTACCAATGGCACAAAGCTTTCTAAGTGGGTTGTGAAAATGCTGAAGACAAATGACATTTTAGATTCCTATCCACATAACTGATGAAAATGTGCCTGCAGTGATGTCTGTGCTGAACCGTAACCTATGAATGAATGTTAGGATGATTACACATGCACTCTCCAAAACCATCATTCTTGACATCATCACAAGAGTTGAGCATGAGGAGTTTGTGCAAAACTTGTTCCCAATAACTTGTTAGCTGATAGCCACAAAATGTTGGACTGTTTACCAAGAGAGCTCAAAATCCTGAACAGAGTGATCACAGGAGATGAATCCTGGGTGTTCCAGTATAATCCTTAAACAGTGTGCTGAATTTGCTGAATGGCTCTCCTAGCCCAAAGAAAGCTTGCATGAGCAAATCAAAAATCAAGGCACTGTTCATCGGCTTTTTTGATTCTCAAGGGATTGTCCATAAAGAATTTGTACCAGAAGGCCAAACAGTAAATGGAACATTTTACCATTCATCCACCGTGTAGCCCCAACTTGGCTATGTGTGATTTCATTTTGTTTCCCAGGATTAAAACACATTTGAAAGGCCACAAATTCAGCACAGGAAAGAACATCTAGAGAGCCACAAATGAGATTCTGAATACCCTCAAGCACTGCTACCAACAATGTCAGAGGCCTTGGGAGTGTTGTGAGTATTCGTAAATATCACATTTTGATGGTGATACTGTTGAATTGTAAATCTGCTGTTTTAGATAGATCTGTAATTATGAAAAATGGAATTATAGATAAATGCACAAAGAAACAGAAAATAAGACAGAAGGCAGAAAGATGAGAATAGGGAATTGAAGAGGTCAAATGATGACTGTGTCACTTGTCAAACTCCAACATCACTGTGACAGGAAGGGCAAAGAATGATATCCAAATATAGAAAAGATACAACCCTGGTGAAAAGAGCACAGATCAATACTAAGAGTAAAAAACTGTAATACATTTGTGACACAGAAGAACAGGACATTTATATAATATCACAGAGAAGCAATGGAGGTAGATGCAAGTGAAGATAAAACTTTATATTTGACAGTTCCAAAACATAATCCAAAAGCATGGTCAGAAACAGTCAAAGGTCAGGCAATCAACAAACAGATTATCAAAGATATGGCACAGAGTCAAAAAACCAGTAATACACAAGGTCAAAGCATGGGAATATGATACGAGGTAACCAAGGCTTATGTCAGGCAATAGGCAGTACCTCAGTGATACTTCGCAAGAATCATTTTGCAAGTCCCAGTGAGTCCTTACATAGTGAGGCTGTGGGATGTGGGGATGCAGGGGATGTAACAATTCAATTATTAGTGGAACTGACTTTTGGGAACAACTAGCATATGTTTTGTAAGTTGCTGATGTTGTTTTAGGATTTGACATATGCTTCATGTCTTTGCGCTGCTCTGCTGACACAACCAGGGTGTCTATCACAGCATTTGTGTCTGATAAAGTACAAAAATTAAAAGTATACATGTGCAATACTTCTCCACACTCAGATGATGTTTGGGCAACCTCCAATGTATATTTTGTGGTATAAAAGACATATTTAGTTTTTTAAGCCATTCTGTGAAAATAGCATGATGTCATGAATGAAAATCAGCATCATCAGAAGAGGGATAGACAGTAGAATGGGGGAGGTGGGAGAGAGGGGAGGGGAAGATCACTGCAATACTGCAAAAACATTCTTACAGAAACATATGCTTATTTTTATTGAAAGTAGGTTTAATGATTTTTAATAAAGCTGGAACACTGAAATTTAGCACATGAATTCATAAAAACAAAAAATGCTGAAATATTAACCCCAATTATTTTTATGCAAATATAAATTTGATGTCAAATTATAATTGGAGTTAACAAAGTGAGGAAATGCAAAAATAAACTTTTGAACTGCCAGTTCCAAGAGTCAATCAGTGAGAGAGGTGAACCGTGAGATGTGGGAGAAAGCCAAGATGAGGTAGAATAATCCTCCGTAGAGTCGAAGTGAAGCACAGGATAAGTAATATAACATCAAATTTAGCCCTGGTCTTTGTTATAAGTAATAAATACTAAAAACTTCACAGGAAAATTCCAGCTATACCATTCCTGCAAAACCCCAAATGTAAAAGGTTGAAAGGCTATGGCTCATTTCAGCAGCCAAGTATAGATTGATGTCTTGTTTGCCCCTGGCTGGCATTCAGAGTAAATCTAAAGTCCTGGGAATACCAGATAATTCCCACATTCTTTCTCCTTGCCATTTGGCCATATCATTCTCTGTCTTATCTCTGACAGTGTGGGGCAGATGCCACCCCTCCCCTTCCTCTCCTCTCTAGCTGTGACCTCCAGCCTCAACCCAGAGCAATAGAAAGGAAACATGGCCAAGCTGTCAGACACCTAAATTACCAGCTCCATCTTTTGCAGACAGATAAAAAAATATATTTGTGATGGAGAACTATTCATAATTCATAATATTGAATTCTAGGTTTGTGATTGATTTCCATTTAAGTTTATTATAATGTGCATCCAACTAATGGATGTATTGCTAAGAATCATCATACAGTATATCTGGTCCTACATATATCTGGTGGGACAAGTTATAATATATGGTAAAATGTGTAGCATGAGAGCAAAACAAGACAGCTAAACAAGGTCACATTTGGTATTACTATGAATACTATCTTCCTGGGATACATACTTTTTATTCTTTTCTGTTTTAAAAGCATGGCATTGCATAATGGCAAATCACAATTAATAAGGATATATGTAAATATGTATACAGCATTATATTGTTTACAAAAGCCAAAATCAATTCAAGCAAAAGTAACAAATAACCATATCACAGGAAAAAATAGGTCAGCAATGTAGCCTTCTGTAAAAACTAGAGGTAAACTATTTTATTGGTTTCTTAGTATATTGTCTGCTATCTGCTATAAAATTATTTTATAGACATGATTTAAAAGTTTTTTAAGATAAATACATTTAAATAAATGTATAGAAAACTGCAGCCATGATTGTGTTAAGGAACACGTGGAGGAATGAGAAAAGAGATCTTTATGGACTCTCTGGAAAGTTCCAGAAATGGTTGTACCAATATAACCTTCTGCTAAGAATAGCTCACCCTATTCATTTAGATAGATAATGGCACATTACTTTGAACAAATGCAGAGAATTGTAATGCATCACTGTGCAGTGGTGTCCTTAAAAGAAGAGCCATAACCCTGTTGGTCATTCAGTCTCTTGAAAAACCCCTAGGGCCTGGCCTCCTGTGGCTGTCACAACATAACATTGTCATTTCATGGAACAATTGGGAATTAACAATAGGGATGGATATCATATCATGTGCTTTGATTTCCTTCCAGATCCTCTCACAAGGAAAGTGACCACGATATGACCTTTTCTTCCAAAGATCAATATTTATCCTGCATATCATGACCTGGTAAAACCAAAGTAATACAGTGTAACTACCTACAGATGGTGGGCAATTTTAAAGGATGATGCATCACTGCAAATCAATACAACATTCTTCTGACTGATCATGCTTTATCCTGTAATGAAACATTTTTATCTTGTTGGGCATGATCACTTCTAGGATAATTCCACACACATCTTCAGGGCACGAGAGATCACTGAATGGTTTGATGAAAAAAACCCGTAAATCATATGCTATGGCCTTCACACTCATCAGATCTCAACCCAGTCGAACACCTTTGACAGATTTTGGAGCGATGTGTTAAACAGCGCTCTCTACCACCATCATCAAAACACCAACTGACTGAAAATCATTTCTATGAACAGCATTCATCACTCAGCTCAACTCCAAAGGCTTGAATCTATGCTAAGATACATTGCATCTTTTCTGGTGAATTGTGCCAGCCCAATGCCATACTAGCATACTTTACACTGATGTTTCCTTTAATTTGTTCCACATTTGTACAAAATGAGCCTGAGACTGTACTACTGTTGAAGTTCAGGGAGGAAATAAAGAGAAAGCAGTTTTGTCTTTTTTAATGAATGAAAGAATGAATGAAGTAACTTTAGACATTAGGCAGGTTTGGATTTGGTTACTATATATTCCACTTCTCATTGCCCATAGTGCATACAATTTAATTTGCATTCCACAAGGGGCAGAAAACAAACAAACTTACTAAAAAATAGATATTAATGCATACAGGCACTATGCATATCAGGCTATGCCATATTGTCTTCGGCAAACCCCCTCTAGAGTTTGTTAATGGTGTTCTTAGGAAAATAATTCATAGGAGAGCAATTGTCAATATAACTGATTGTTTGATTTATTTCTCATCAGAAGAGCATGCTGTTCACGTCTCACATGCTCGGGTGTCTAGAAGATTGCAAGGGTTACAAACTCACTCACTTTATTCTGGGCTGAATGCTGTGACAGCCACCAGGTGTCCAACATTCCACAAACTCAAGTGTTTATAGAGATTCCTGAAGTTCAAAAACAAATATCACAGCTTATTAGGATTTCAGTCCTGTAGCTGCAGCTGCCACTACTCTTTATTTCCACAAGTTGGGCACCATATAAATATATTATAGAGGAATTGTAGCACTAATTCTCTAAACTGCCCAAATTAAAATACACAACCACTTGATAAACTAGGTCTATTCCTAACTTTCTTTGGGACATTGTGGGATACAGTGCACCTCAGCCCTCAAGCTAAGATATGGCTAAATTTGTTATCCTTTACCATCTGTGTCCTGTGTAGAACTCCAAGGCATTTCCCAGATGCTCTCTTTGTGCCACAGCAAGCACACCTGGAAGTCAATGCAAATCCATCTGCTATACCAGGCATGATCCTATATAACAATAGATTTTATAACTAATTTGCTAGAATCTCTAGTTCACACCACAATTACATTAATCATAGGCAGATTTTTGAAAGACCCTGATGAAAAGGCAAAAAGCAGGCATGTTGTTTAGTAAGGTGTTCTGGCTATATGCTTCAATGATGGGTACTTTATCAGTTAGGGTAAGACATGTGAACATGTGAACTTAACTTATATAAACTTCAGCCTTTCTTCTGGTTATGTTTCCCCTTTCATACTACAACAGTGCCTGATAATTGGATGTTTATTTAGCTCATATTGTAATAAACCCAACCATTAGTCCCTGACCTGATCAGCTTATGCTTAGAATACACTAACAGACACATCCACAACACTACAGTTAGTTTTATGTTATTTACTGAGAACCTAGAATGTGCCAGGAGTAGGTAATTCGATGTGCCAAGGCTAGCACACCTGAGAGTCAGTGCACATCCATCTACAGAGAGCTATACACGCATTAAAAGCACAGGCAGATAGTAGACAACATTCACAAATATGCCCAGCCCAGATGGTCTGGCAATCCTAAAGGACCTTCAGCTCAGGCTACATAAAAAAAGTCCAGATTTAATTGGTCTCTTTAATATCCTTAGGCAAATTAATCCTCTATTATACAGCTTAGAATTAAAATCTTGTCTGCTTTCCATGAATACAGTCTTCCCTGCTGCACAAGGTCTGGGCAACAAATTTCCCTGTGAATCAGAAAATTAAATCCAGCATATTTACTATAGACACTACTGGATTTCAAACACCAAGGTTAATGCATATACTACCTCACTTAGCATATAGTATTTGAATTCCTAAACTGTTTACAGATTTCTTTTAGAACATTCCTTGTTCCTTTCTGCCTTTTAATTGACTTACATTTGGATTGTTTGATGCACTCTGGTTTTTGGACTACATTTTGGCTCATGTTTGCTTGGGATTTTCTATTGTGCACAGTAAACTCCTGAAACAAGTCCATTAGCAACTGCCAAATTCCTCATTGTTACAGTTTTGAGTATACGATTTCTGTTTGCATTAGATTGCATCTGCATTAGATCTTGATTTACAGGTCATTGAATTTGCTGGACCTATATTGGCATGTGAGGCCAGAGAGATTTCTCACAGGATGCACTAACCTTAAAGGAGGTAGTTCACTTGAGGCCATAGAGTGGATTTTAAATGAAAGTGATGTGGAAGTGATACCTCAGTTGAAGCACAACAGCAGAATTATCTTCATGGAATGAGAGTATAACAGGATTACCTAGACTGGCTCTGTTTTTAAAGAGAACCCAATGTGACAAACAGATTTAATATGGACCCAGTAGGAAAACACCTCTCACAGCCACATGCATCATAGTCCCTGAAACCCTCATGACAAGAAAATGTTCTCTCCTTTTGTGTTAGTGTTTACAAAAAATTGAAAAGTGAAAGTTAAAAATGAAAAGAACTGGTGAGAACTACTGGATTATAGGGAGTGGGTAGTGACTTCCTGCATTGGGACAGTGCTGTCGCTTGTGTTCCTATCATGCAGTGTGGGCTGGAATTGGATTGTTTGTCACCTACCCTCCACGACATGTCTATATGTGTTGACAACACTGCATGCTATAGCATTTAATTCAAGCTCTTAGTAGCTCCTTTGAATTCTCAGTTCCTATTCCTCTCTTCCTTGTTCTGTTGTGTTACTGTGCAATAAACGGTTATGTTTTTCTTAAGTCAGCTGTTGTGTCTGAGAGCGTCTTCCTGCAAACACTCCTCACTGCTGACGTTACAATACTTTGGGGGAAATAGGGAATGAATCACAGAGAACAAAAACTATGCACATACTGTATATGAGAATGACTATGTGAATACCTTTTCATATTCAACATACGGATATATGTCTGATGGACCAGGGAAACCCTTTGCGTAGTCAAATTTAGACATTTTCTACTAATTATGAAAAATACAGGCTTCCTGCACTGAAATGTTTCTCTTCTGTATGTACCTCAACGAAAAATAAAGTTTTAGCATGCTAAAATCAATTACCCTCAAAAGTGACAAGGGAGAAATGTGCATTTAAAGACTTCCATTGAGAGATGGCCTTTTTAAACTAATCTATGCACTTATGAAAAAACTACTTGCTAATTTTAATTACAGTGAGAAATGAGATCACTTTTATTATCAGCCTCATTCACATCTCGTCTCCCAGTCCCTAGTCTCATCACCTGATGTACAAGACACACTATCTCAACATGATCCTTATTGTTATCTCTTCACTCTCTTCACTCATTCATCAGTTCTGTTCTCCAAATTAGATTTTGTTCTATTTGTCATCTTTTTCTTAGGTCATTTAAATAATTAGAAATTTGACAGGCATCTGTAGAATTAGTGACTTTGTTGACTTATGTTTTCATGATGATGTGATGGTGCTGGAGGTTCACAAACATTTTGGCAGCTAATATATAATCAGAGATTTGACTGTAAGGATCCCACACTGGTTGGAGTCAAAAGTTCATAAAAAAGGCAGTCCCAAAAAACAAAGGCACAGAAAAACAAAACAAGTTCTCAGTTCAACACTCAGAAGATATCCAAAACAGTGATGAGGGTGAGGGCAGGCCGACACCACGCTCTGGCATGGGGAACAAAGGGAAAACCCGCTAAAGGTGCTTGCAAGGTAAAAAAATGAGAATATTTACGAATGTGAAAGTAAAGGCAAGATACTTAGCTGAGATTTTTTCACAATGACTGACACAGAGACAGTAGAACAAATGTTGATCCACACAGAGGAGTGCAGAATGGGCCTCTTTTATACTCCTCAGTGCAGTTTAATGAGCTAATCAAGATGGCCACCAGCACGTGTGTTGGATTTGCAAGGCCCTGTGGGAGTAGTAGTTCTTGCTTGAAGTCCTCCCACAGGGTGTTTCGGGCACCCTCTGGCAGCCATGGAAATGACATTGACTTGGTTTACGATCATTTCAGGTCTAACTATACAACTAAAATATTAGAAATGTACACATAGCTAGCAAGGATTAAGACATATTTTGTAGACTGACTACAGTTACTGCTGTGTTTGTTAAACTGGATCTTCAGACAAGTTGATCTATGCAGGCAGAAAACAAAAGCAAAGTTAACTAAGTACAAACATTTCTCAGACTGCTGCACATACTGTAGGTTCATAGATGCACTGACAGGTTTCTGGTTGTGTTTTAGATTGTCATGACATACAGACCAAAATGTATGTCTTTATATGTTTCCTAACTTTTAGGCAATAGAGCCATTGCCTAAGCAATGATAAAAATGGCATAACCTGTAAACTTGTATAACCAATCTGTGTTTGAATGAATCACACAGAGGCCAATCTCAATTTTATAGGAAAGAGGTAGCCAGAACAGTGCAATGGCACTTTGAGGGAATTCCAGGGAGCAAAATGTTTGGTGTAAATGCAGGGAGTAAATGTCCATTACACATACGTTACAGTATGTTGTTAATTAGATAGGTATTTTAAATACCACCATTAGCCTGATACATTGTGTTTTTACATTTTATTCATCATCAGGATTAGAAAGCACATTTTCTGATTCCCAGTGATTAAAATTTATGGTGTTTAGGCACAAACATTTCCCAGAGTATTGAGTGTGTATACCCTAATGAGCGCAGTCACAAAATGAAACTGAGACTAAGACCAAAGTTTCTGTGTTGGAGAGACATGGTGTGGCTGTATGTCTGGACCTAAATCAGAAACCACACCTACATGTCAGGACATGAAGGAAATAACCTGAAGCATGTCCTTACTTTTCTGACAGTGAATATCTGCCCATCAACAATTTTTTTTCCAGAAAAGTAAAAGAACAGAAAAGTTTGCTTTTCATTACTGCGGTTAGGGTTTGGGTTAGGTGTAGCATTAATTAGTTGCATTTATAATTATGCCTATGGAAAGCCCTGACTTTGATAGTGGAACAAACATGTGTGTGTGTGTACAAGTGCTTCTGTCTGCTTAAAAGTTGGACTGAAAAATCAAAAGGCTAGAAATAAAATCCCAGTGTCAGCAACTCCAACTGAGCTATTAGCCTTTCTCTGATGAATAATAGATGTGCTGTAATGCTGCTGTTTTGTCACTGCTTCCTGCATATGACAGGCAGCGAGATGGCAAATGAAAATGAAACAGTGGAATATACTCAGAGTATTCTCCACACTCTCACTTAGAAACACACCATACTGCAGTGTGGTGGAGTAATTGCCAAGGTTTTCAAGTAAGACAAAATGAAAGATTAATAAGTTCTGCTCTAGGTTGTCTTCAGACCCACTTCTGGTTCTGATCCACTTACACCAGTACAACTCACACTAACACACCACCACCACATCAGTGTCACTGCAGTGTTGAGAATGATCCACCACCCAAATAGTACCTGATCTGTGCTGGCCCTTTAGAGGAGAAACAGATGGACTACAGTCTGTAATTGTAGAAATACAAAGTTCATCTAAATGGTAAGTGAAACTGAGAAAATGGACAATGAGTGTAAAGTAATGGAGGTGGTTTTTATGTTATGGCTGATTGGTGTGTGTGTGTGCTGCTTTTGGACCTCAAGACAAATCTTGCTAATGCCATTATGTAACATTGATGATGTGAAAGGAACAATGATATGTTGTGTTCTTTCTCCAGAAAGCACAGGCTCAGCAGGGTGGATCATAGGGTGGCAATACAGAGGCATAATTTGCTCTCCAAAATTAGTCATTGTTGGAGAGCAGTAGCCAGGGGTAAGTAAAGAGTAAGTAAAAGTACAATATACTCATATTTAATGAAAATGTAGTGAAGCAGTCTTAAAGGGATTAGGGGAGTTTCATGAAATCTGCACAAATAAAGTCCATAAATATTTGGACATTGACAAACATATTAATTGCAATATTATTTTAGCTGTCTACCACAGTATATTGGAGTTGAAATTAAATAATGAATATGAGTACAGACTTTCACTTTTAATTTAAGGGACTGTACATTCAAATTAGATAAAATGTGTAGGAAGTACAGCACTTTTTACATATTTATTGCAGCTGTATTCAGTATTTGCTTGTTTTGGGGGCATTTTGCCTTCAGTTTTGCCTTCAGTAAGTGAAATGCATGCTCATTTGGATTCAGGTCAGGTGATTGACCTGACCAATGCAGAAGATTCTACTTCTTTGGCTTAAAATGACTTAATGATATGTTTTGGATCATTGTCTACATGCACTATGAATCATTGCTAATGGGTTTTGAAGCACGTGTCTGAGCAGGTTATATAGCCTTTATCCAATTCGGAATTCAGCCTGCTGCTTTTTTCAGCAGTCACATCATCAGTAAATACAAGGGAACCAGTTCCACTGGCAGCTGTACACACCTAAGCCATAAGATGAGGCGATATGCTTCAGATCATGAGCAGTTCATTCCCTTCTTCATATTCTTTTCTTCCCATGGTTCTGGTACAAGTTAATCTTTGTCACATCTGGTCTTCTTCTTTTGGAGGCTTACCAGTAGTTTGCATCTTGTAGTAAATCTGGTGGTGAGTCTGACTGAAATTGTATATATATATATATATATATATATATATATACAGTCAAGCCCGAAATTATTCATAACC
>JAOVYV010000045.1:17037466-17048285 GCA_025674545.1 Hassar affinis | reverse complement strand
ACCAAGTGAAGCCAGACCTCATGTGGCTTCTGCTTGGTTGGAAGGAAAACCTGCACCCACACGGCCCTTTGTGGATTGAGTTTGAGACCCCTGCCTTACAATAACCTGCTTATGATGTAGCATTCCTACCAGCTATCAAAATGGACTGTACCAGTTCCAGTTTGACCAGCTCAACCTGTAAATTACATGTCAGACATCCCAGAGTGCTTTGAGTCATCATTTTCAGGAAATCTGTCATAAACATGCCTTTATGAAATCTGAACTCATGTAATGTTTAGACAAATGCAGGTGAAATAAGCAGTAACCAAGCACTAAACACAACCTTTGTATCTTTTCATACAAACCTATTAATGATAAATTTGTCTTTTAAGACTATTAATTGTTACACTGTACAAGATCATCACAATCCAAACCTTGGCTGAATTCTATAACAGACTGTCAGATAGCCTGTGTTATATTAAATGATGAAGCTCCACTAACGATAGACCAGCAATTGAAGTAAATGGCTACGTTCTGCTCACGTCAACAGATCAGGACTCATGCTGAAAATGGGGCTGTGTGAAAAGAAGTGTTGGTCAAAGTGAGCCTGGGATAATACGGATATTATTCTGTCCATGTACATGGTTTGTTTATGTTTCCACTGCCACCAATGTTTCACCTAATCCTATGTCGCCCTTGTATTTGTGGCTTTCTGGTGAGTGTCACAACAGCGGTCACAACCAATTTGGCTCGCAAGCTCAACTCACAACCCAAGAATTCTTTTAAGATGTGATTTTTGTCTGTAACAGCTAAACCTGGATTAAGATAATTTTTTGCTCAAAAATTGATTCAACAAAATTGAAACAATACTGTTTCAAATGATTGAAACCACCAAGTGGCAACTAGTAAATTCATAAAATAAGAAAATTGTGTAAAACATGGTGCAGTCATTGAAGAAAGCTTAATATTACTGCTGTCAACTTAAAGCGTTAAAGAATGCACTAACGTGTTAAAGAATTGACCGTGATTGAAAAAAATAACGGCACAAAAATTTTTATGCAGGTTAAAAATTAGTTAAATTACACAAACCAACAGCAGCGTCAGTGAACACAAGCATTCCGAAATTGTCCGCTACGTTACTCGTTTTAGGCTGCATTCAGATCGCAAGCTGTATCCCTGCTCCCTAAACATTGCACAGGGTACAGAATCCCAAGGGCTCTTCATAGGGAACTCAGGTCACTAAAATGG
Source organism: Hassar affinis (assembly GCA_025674545.1). Lineage (NCBI taxonomy): Eukaryota > Metazoa > Chordata > Actinopteri > Siluriformes > Doradidae > Hassar > Hassar affinis. Next base: position 17,047,058 of record JAOVYV010000045.1, on the reverse strand, counting down.
CTCTATTTGGAACGTGCTGCAATGTCATCAACAGCAGATAGCATCAGGGCGCACCTTCATTACAGAATTCAGCTGTATTTAGCATGACAAATCAAAAACTGTCCAGACTAATTTTGTATGCTGTAGACACTTTTGAAATAAAGGTGAGGATGAACGGTGAGTGAAGTATTTATTTTTAACTGTTTAATGTATGTTTTGGTTACGTTTAACTCGTCGTGCACAGTGCTCTGATCTCTCATGTTCAGTGTTAGGATCTCCTAACTTGTTAGCTATCGTAAAACATTACTAAAGCTTCAAAGGAACAACGGAGAACAAAGATGTTCTAGCTCTTTTTGAGTTATGTGAGTTATATGACATACATTTTTATATATGTTATTTTTATGTATGTTACATCAGTTTAATGAGCGACATTGACGACAAAGGTGACGGATCCGCATAACACATACGCAAACTCCTATACACTTTTACATTTTTTTTTCTTATTTCCTTTACTTGAACTTTTGAATTCTCATTGTAAGCTATTGTTATACTGTTTCTGTCCTTGATAATTACTTATTCCTCTGGCAATTAATAATAAAAACTCCTTCCCTTCCATTGTGGGGCGGGTCTCTGAGGGAAAATCTAATCAGCCAATCACATAGCAGCAGCACAACAGAACTTCCAGTGAAGTGATATACTCGTGTACACACTGTGCAATTCCCTTTAAACAAAAAAATGAAAAGACATGACAAGTCTTTAATATTTCACTTTTATCAGATAAATTCAAGTGAATAATTAGGCGACAGTCAACAGTCATTTCTCTTAAAATAGACCAGTGATAAATGGCAACATTTTCAATGCCCCTAGCTGCATGTACAACGCAAATCATGTGCGTTAACCCCGCGATTAACGCGCGATTTAAAAATTAATCGCGTGACAACTCTAGTAAATGTCTAGGCTAAATGTGACATTTATCAGAATTGTGCGATTTCTCAACTGCTTTGAATCAGGAACTGGTACTAAAATGTGGTGTAAGTCGGCTGTGTAAGGCACAAATGCACTAGAGAAGAGTCCGTAAATTAGCTGCAGGGTTAAAAGAAAAGCTCAGCACCAGGTCCTGAGACAGTTAAAGCCCTCTGAATCATTTAGGAGCTAATGGCATCCGACAGCAGGCCACAGCGCTCTCCACAGCACCGAGCAGGAGAGCTGCAGCTACAGGCTGCCCTCGTGCAGAATGTTCGAGTTAACGCACTTTACCGGATAAACAAATGAAGGCGAGAAATGACAGCCTTTTAGATGAGCAGTTCCTCTAGTCACAGTTCAGTTTGTTCTTTACGCTTTCGACATACATTCACGCTTTCAGCGATATCAGGCTGGATTTAAAAAATACAAAGTGCATTGTATAATTACAAAAGAAAACACCGCACCCCATATTTATAAGAGAAAATACAGATAACTGACATGATGTATTTTCTCATTACCACCGCCTAATACTCATGGATACGGCACGGGTATAAAACTTACCTTTTCAGGAGCCGATCAGCGAAAACGGATTTATGCACAGCCTTTTATACGCTCTGGTGAAGACCTGAAACAGAAACATGATGAAAGCTCAGTATTTGCAGATCTTTTTTCCTGCGGGTGAGGCTCCTGTCAGCGCCCTGAAGAACCAGACAGCCGAGTTGTGCAACGAGAAAGAAAGACAAGCGGTTCAGCCAATCAGGCCACGGCGCTGTCACTAACGCAATGTGTTCCGTCCAAGATCCACCAATGGGAGGGAAGATTAATAGACTGCAGCCTTTAGCGCTAGGTTACAATGTATGAAGAGGGTGAAAAGGACACGCCCACTTCCTAATAACGTCGCCTTAGCAGCAAGCTAAATAAAAGATGGTTCAGTGCGGAAGATGTTTATTACCGTGAAAGAACGTCAGCTATGATAGATATGATATGAATTCGTTGTTGCTTAACGAAGGACCGACGTGTGGCGACGATATTGCGAAATGTGTTACAGGCTAACAAAGGAGTTATTATATGACATATAGACCTGTAGTGATAGACCAACGTTCCTTACACATACACAACTGATTACTTTTTGACAATTTCAGACATTTCTAGACGATTCTTATTTTTAAATAAACGTTTACTTTTTGGAGGCCTACAAAAATAGGAGCAGGTGTTTCTATTTTGTATTTTGTCCCTTTTGGTTTGGACTATATTTGGCCCAATCCTGCTATAATTAATAGTATAGAAATGTATTAATAAATTGTTCCATCAGATGCACAAAATAACAAATAACTACATTTCAGTATTTATTAACTCATTTGATTTTTTATAAGGTATGTATTTCCTTCAGCTGCTCCCATTCCTTTGGGTGGCCACAGCGGATCAAGTCCAGATATTGTCTGGCACATTTTTTCACCGGATGCCCATCCTGACGCAAACCTCCCCTTAAGCGTGGTGTTGGGACAGAGTTGAGCAGTGTGTTGAGGGCCTTGCTCAGGGGCCAGCAGCAGGAGCCCCGGTCGGTGCTCGAACCCCTGACCATCCGAAGTCCTAAACTTCTGGGCTACCACTGACCAATTTGATTTATTTTAATAATTATATATAGTTATTTATAATAATGTAGGGGTGTGGCAGTAGTAGCTGTGCTCAGAGTGATATCAGATATATTCTGCCTCTTTCGCAGACTATATAATAATGTAGAAAGGCTGGGAACTTTGGTTAAGTTTCTTCATTTTCTCTGTAGGACTACATATTCTGAAAGAACTATAAAGCCTGGAGAGTTTGTAGTAAGGTTTGGCTACCTAACTCTACAAGATAGGTCTGTGCAGCCACTTGATTGCACAAGCTGTTATACATGCATATAAAGTATTACACTAACAACAACCAGAGATTAGCTGCATCCTAGAAATACGAAGGAAAATATCCAATACTTGCTGAATGTCCCCACAAGGTTTTCCAACGTTGGCTTCTCTGGAGCAATGAATGGCCATGATTGTTCCACAGATAGTTCCGAAGTAGTAGCATGGGGGTGCATCAGTGCCCACGGCATGAGTGATCTGCATATATACTGTATGTGAAGTTACCCTTGATGTTGAGCTTTATATTGGTATTTTAGAGAGACATATGTTGCCATCAAGATGACATCTTTTCCCAGGAACTCCATTTCTATTTCAGCAGGACAATGTCAGGCCTCATTCTGCATGAGTTATGACAGTGTGGCTTCGTAGACATAGAGTTTATGTGCTTGACTGTCCTGCCTGCAGTTTATATCAGTCTCCTACTGAACATGTTTGCCACATCATGAAGAAGAGAATCAGGCAACAGAAACCATGTCTTGCCCGCAAGAACTGCAACAATTAGTATCTTCGATTCCCAAATGATTAAAAAGTATAATTAAAAGAAAAGGTGATGTGACCCAGTTGTAAGTACTTTAAGTTCTTTGCCTTTTTGTCTTTTAAATAGAGGTGCAGAGATCAGTTTTACTGCAATTTTAGAAAGTGCTCCAACTTTTCTGGAAATGGGTTTTGTACATTAATACCTGCTTTTATTTTGTTATTGATTATTTGTCCACTTTTCATTTAATGGAGTAATTGAATAATAAAGGTATATATTATTAATTGTGTCAGGATTAGGCTGCAATAACATGGAACAGTTGTGTAAATATCATTTCTTCACCCACACACAGGCTAATGTTAACAATGTGGCTTTGTAGGCCTCTGTGTGTGAATAGAGCTCCTTCATCAAAAATTTAGACACAGCAGGTCCATGAAGCATTTCTGTACTTTCTACTCCCACTGTAACTGTGTCATTTATGAAAGGTGCTGCATGAGATTTTAAGCCATATTGACTTTGAGGTAGTTTTGACATAAGTGGACAGATTTTGTGGTTATGGTTAAAAGCTGGTGCTAGTAGATCTTACATAATTTAAATGACCACAAACGTCTTGTGCGATTTGGCCCTTTTACTGAGGCCTGCACAAGCCTTTATCCCACAAGAGGAAATTACATACATCAATAGCAGAACTAAGTATCTGTTCAGAAACAAAACTGTCACCACATTTGAATAACCACACTTACACTTCAAGCACAAAACTGTTTTTAATTCTTCATGCTGAAAATGGACGGTGCTAGTAAGGAGTACATGACATTGCAAAAGGAGTAAGTCTTATTACATTACTAAATTGAAAAATTGTCCTACTTAGACAAAAAGGCCTAAGTGGTAATGCAAAACCTTATTAAATGTAATATTTTGTAGTCATAACAGGAGATTCAGTGTAAAGATTACTTAGGTTGGAATTTGGATTTAGAATTTTGGGAGCAGTTTATAGAAACAAATGTACAAAAAGTCTCATTGCATGGTATTTAAAAACGAAAGTGTATTTACATTGTGGAAACATACAACTTATTTTATTCGAGGGTCAAATAAGTTCAGGTTTGCTTTGCATGGGTATAAGCTGATCAAAAACCCTCATTCAGTTGATTTTTCAGTTGCAGATCACGTCTTCCTACCAACCTCTCCAAAAAAAAAAAAAAAAAAAAGAATCAAGAATGAAAAAGTGCTGTGCCTTCAAATGGGCCACTAGGTGTCAACACATACAAAACAGAGTAGACCTTACTGCCTGACATTACAGGAAATGTTCACACGTTTGAGTGAATGCTCTTTTTTGGTTCGCCTCTTTTGAGATAAAGTACATCCAATATAGAAAGTGTGTTTATGAATATCAAATACAGGTCATAGTGTGTGAATCATTTATTAATGGCATCCGACAGCAGGCCACCGTTCTCCACACCCTCAAGTAGGAAAGCTATAGCTACAGGCTGAGTTACTGGAGAATGTTCTAGCTAATGCACTTTACCAGATAAAAAGATGAAGAAAAACACTGCTACATGCAAAAAAAATGACAGCTTTTGAGATGTATAGTTCCTCACTTCAAAACAGACTAGACCTTACTGCCCAACATTACTGGAAATGTTCACACATGTTTTAAGTGAATGCTGTTTTTTTTTTTGGTTCTACTATTTAGAGATAAAGTACATCCAGTATAGAAAGTGTGTTTATGAATATCAAATACAGGTTATATTGTCAATGCACATGTTTGTCTGCAGTGGGCTATTAATACAGATCTGTGCTTCTCTGGGAATATTAACAAGTTCACCAATGCCAAGTTAAATGCAGAATGTGCTTGTTAACCAGATGGAAAGAGAGTTACACAGACAAGCAGACAGATATTATTTGTTCATAAACAAACATCTACAAAAAGGGCAGATCTAAAACTGTTCAACTCTAAAACAGAACAAGCAACTGTGCAACTTTTTTTAAGCTCGAAGAACTGCAGTTTTGACATACACAGGTACAGGTCAACTTGCACAATGCAATAAACAAAGCCAGAGACCTATGTGTAACACAGGCATGCTTCCCAATAGGATAAAAGACTGCTTATTTAACAGGCTGCAAGTAGACAACTCTACGGGTGATGGAAATATAAAGTACGTCTGAGCACTGGAAGATAAGATGATAATTATGCACCTGCTTCTCCCTAACCTTTAGCTAAAAAGTGTCAAAAAATAAAACACATAATACTGGCCATATAATGGAGCAAAAATAAATCTTTGGATAAGTAAAAAAAAAAAGAAAAAAAAAGTAACATCCCTAAAACTGAGTAGCACAAAAAAAGAAAGAAAAAACCCTCAGTTCTCTTCAGCATCGCCTCCTTCTTTTGTTTCTTTGTTCTTTCGGACTTCTTCAATTTTCTTGTCCTAAAATGAAATAGTCAAGGAAAAAAATGTAAGTGATTAACAGGATTCATTCCAAGCTTTGTGAGGTATAAATGAGATTTCTGCTTACCTTCTCCTTAAATTTCTCATTCAATGCTGCCATCTGTTTTGTACGGTTTTCTTTATTTGCTTCCATTTTCTGGTTAAGTTTCTCCTCTGCCATCTTGCTGAAGTTGTTGTTCTCCTCCATTGCTTTCTGGAGAACCTCCTTCTCGTGCTCTCGCTTTTCAGCCAAGTGCTTCAGGACCTCTGCCTCATGACTCTAAAGAGAATTAAAATGTAATAATAATAATAATAATAACCAGAATTGTTACATAGTAGGTCCAAACTAGCTAGTAACTCAATGAAAAAAAAAATGGGACAAGCAGGATAACCAAAACAAAGTGCCCTTAAGGGTTGTGCAGAGTATGCCATTCAGGAAGACATTAAATAAAAACACAGATATAAAATGCAAATATTAGACTAATTAAAACATTCACTTTTGCCATACTAGATTTATGCATAAATAACTGTGTATTTACAATCATGTCATTACTTTACGTCTCTCCTCTGCTGCGTCCAGTTTCTTTTGGATCTCGTCCAAAGACACCTCCTTCTTTTTGGGGGTGGACAGAGGGAATTCTCCCTTGGTGTCCGGTGCTGTGGGGCTCAGAATGACCTCAAATGCCTGTCCAGAAGCACGCTTGTCCAGCTCCTTAACATGAATATCTGTGAATGGCAAGATAATAATGACTACAGAACAAGGTGCCTCATGTGGACAACGACTTCATTAATATGAAATAAAACACGCTGTGTGGAAAAGCATGTCTGTGTTTGTTTTCCAGATTACCTCCAGAGGACGCCATTGCACTCTTAAACTTTAGCGTTGCAAATACCTACAGAAAATACGCAAAGAAACCATTTTCAAAATATGTATCATCATCATCATTTTCCTTTTGCATGACAGAAAGCCCAATTCTTTCTCTCTGTATAGCTCAAATTAACGGTCTGTCAATGACAGATCCATAACACATATATTCTGTTACAGCCCTGTTCTCCTGTAAACAACAGCAGTCTGACAGCATTGCCTACCCAAGCTGCATGTTTTCCTCAAAACTCTGTTATAACAAGGCTTCAGATGTAAAGACAAAAATGCAGCAATACAACATGGACTTGAACGGTATTGTGATTTATTTTTGTCCATTTATTTGTGCCTTCTGTCTATTTCTGTCACTTAGCATGATGGAAAATGATTCACATAAAAATGATTCACAAAATTGCTTGTGTGTGTATATGTGTGTATGTATGTATGTGTCTGTGTGTGTGTGTGTGTGTGTGTGTGTGTGTGTGTGTGGTGCAAATCCATGTGCATTTCTGTGATATTGTCCCTTGGCTATGGAGTCAGAGGGATTTGGGAGTGGTGCTGCCTGATCACTGATCATCATTTTTCAATTTCTATTTCAAACACAGCTGAATGTTTGCCGGCATTGTGGACATGGCAAGCATGTAACTGGCAAGAAAGGCAAGAAAGGAAAGAACGACAAGGGAAAAAAAGTCTGTTTTGTCCCTTGAAATTGTCCTGCTGTTCTGAGAGAGACGACTATACAAGTGAAGCATCACCTGAAGCGCTTAAGAATTACAAACGGCCCTGAGAGGAGGCATTAGGCTAAATATATTCCGTTTTAGCAGAAATAAAGCTGTCTGATTGAACTGGGTGGCATCGATTTGCAGGTCATAAACATCGAGCCTGTTGAGCGGGGTTAGGTGAAATGGGCGGCAGCTCAAGGACGGAAACAAAGGAGATTTTGTGTCTGTAACGAACAAAGGCGACGGCGGCGTTTTCCTCCGGTCCGTTTCACACACGTCCACGTTCATTCCGCATGACCGACTGAAGATCAGCCCGGACCTCATATAAAACATGATCACTGGGAAGGGTTGTGACATGATAACAATAGCCTGTTAGTTTTAATGAATAGACGATCTGAGCAGGGTGAAGGAGGTGCACACACGAGCGGATCAGTCTGCAGGATATATTCCAAGGTAGCTCATTTACGCAATTCTGCGATTTTTGGAAAAAAAATGATCAATGCTGAACATAATGAGGAATGAGTTTCATAATCAGCACGGATAAATAAGGTGTCACGTGGTATGAGCGAAGCTGTCACACCCAACATCACTCGACGTCGCTGCGCCTATACAATTTCACTACGAATTCCAAATGTCCAAAAGAAATCTCCATAATAAAAATATAGATTTCATTTGAAACGTCCATTAATGGCTTTGCATTGCGCTGTCATCTGAGAACAATCAGTGTGTTCAGTGAAAGGCTGCGGAGACAAAGACACTGTTGACTTGCATGTGGATATTTCCTCCGATGATGGCTCGAGACATCACAGAAAAAGCTCGACAAATCATCAGATGAGTATCGGGATGCGGATAGATTTTTTTGTTAATGCCTGCATTTCATCGTGTCAAAACAATATGTGTTGCACTGGCCATACACCCAAACAGCCGTGCATTTTCTTTAAAAAAAACATAACCAGCTATGAAAGACTCTCTGACCCCAAATCAAGCATGTCAAAATCTGTGATCATTTTTTATTATTTCCACTAATTCCTTTAGGCTCATAAAATGAGCAGATTTACCCTGACAATTCATACCTGTAGAATAATCTGCCACCAACCAGCAACATCAAGGTAAAAACAGCTACATCTATAGCATGCATACTGAATTAATAACATCATTCAATGAAGTCAACTAACTTTTCAAATAGCTAAGCCATTACCCAGACATCTCTCCTTAATGGACCACTATGAGCCATGTTGCCTCCATGCCTATTGTCTGCTTCTAACGCTTAGCCTATGTGTGCATGCAAATGCAGGAATTTGAGGAATTTATGGAAACACTTTTAATGCAAAGGATTTCACAGCGGGTTTTTTATATAATGGGGACAAATGTACATAGCAAAGCACAAGAGAACAGAATAACACACCCACCTCGGATGCTGTAGGAAAAAGCACTCCCAGTCTGACTCCTCAGGCGCTGAGGCTCCAGTCTGCATCAGCACCGCGCGCTCGCGCAAAAAAGGGACCAAAGCGGGTGACGTCATGTGTGAGGCTAATCGTGATTGGTTGAACTGGACACTTGAACAACGCAGCAGGTTTGTGAGAATTAGGGATATGTAGTTAGTGCTCTAACTAGGATTTAAAATGAATACATGGTTTCATATATATATATACTAGTGTATCTATGAATAATTTAATTTGAAAATTTGAAAAAGGTAAACTGTCATATTTTCTCTTCTTTACATTCTAGCCTTTTTGTGTTAAGTTTGATCATTATGCCTTACAGCTCATGAAAAGCAGTGTATGCCGTGTATCTCATGGTCTATTTCAGCACATGCAACCACAATCATGGGGAAGACTGCTGACTCGACAGTTGTAGAGAAGACGATCATCAACCCCCTCCACAAGGCCACAGGGGGTCATTGCTGAAAAGGCTGTCTGTTCACAAAAGATATATTCTAATCATTTCAGATACTGGATTTCTGCTTTTCATGAGCTACAAGCCATAATGAACAAAATGCTTGAAATACTCAAGCTCATTGCATGTCTCTTGATGTGCAATGAATATAAAATATATGACAGTTTACCTTTTTCAAAGGGGTGGCACGGTGGCGCGGTGGCACAGTGGATAGCGCTGTTGCCTCACAGCAAGAAGGATCCGGGTTCGATCCCTGGGTGGGGCGACCTGGGAAATTTCTGCGTGGAGTTTGCATGTTCTCCCCATGTTTGCGTGGGTTTCCTCCGGGTACTCCGGTTTCCTCCCACAGTCCAAAGACATGCAGGTAGGTGAAT
>JAOVYV010000045.1:16942139-16960486 GCA_025674545.1 Hassar affinis | reverse complement strand
AATCCCTCTGACCACTGTGCAGGACTTGTATATGTCATTCCCAAGACGAATTGACGCTGTATTGGCCACAAAAGGAGACCCTACACTAATAAATTATTGTGCTCTAAAACCAGGTGTTTCATTGTCTAACCCCTGTATATATTAGTGTGTGTGTGTGAGGTATGTCTGGAGTCTTGAAAGTAATGAGTAATGATTATAATATTGTTTAATAAGTATATAATATATTTAATTAATATATAATTTCTACTGATTATTATACAATTTACAATTCAATATGATCACTTTCAAAACATATGATCCTTGTGAACTCTCCTAATACCTCTGCCATTGTGGGTAGCAGCGAGTTTGAAATCATCAATTATAAGGGTGTTTAGAGTCTCGGGTACGGCCTTTTGGATGTTCAAGAAGAAATCACACAGAACCAAGTCAGGGCTACGGGGTAGACTGGAATGTTTTTTCAGCCAGAAATTGTCTCACAGCCAGAGAAGTGTGACTCGGTGCATTGTCGTGATGGAGGATCCATGAAAAGGCGATCTGACAGCGCACACGCAAAACCCTCTTCCTCAAACGTTCCATATACCGTTTAGCCTTCTGATACGAATTCTTTATAGACGAAAAAAAGAACGATGAGCAGGGACTTGATTTTGACTTGCTCATGCGAGGTTTCTTTGGGGGAGGTGATGTTGTCGTGTGCCATTCAGCACTTTGTCTGCTTGCATACCCATAATACATTTCCTTCTTCAACATTTCATGAGTTTCTGATGCAATTTTACCAGATCACATACTGTTGCCCCAAACTCGCTGACATTGTTCCAGTGACCAGGCACTTCAGAAGGGTTTCACATAAACTGGTCACTGTGAAGGTGAAACAGGTCCTACTGTTTATCCGAGATCCCACTCTAACTGACCTTGAACCGCCGTCCCCATGCGTAAGCCCTATGGAGCATGGGAATTTCATTACTTTCTGGACAGACCTCATACATCACGAACTAACTACAATTCCAATTGGTATTACATTAAGGTAGTTGCTACTTCTTAGCCCAGCCTAGGTTTCTGGAAAACCAAAACATTTTGCTTTCATTTCCCCATTAGGTTTATATATTGCCCTGAATATCATGGCAATATTGGGCTTTCAATGATAGGGTCAAGAATGTATGCCCCTGCTCCAAAATCATGCTCAAGAACAGTTTGCAGCTCCACATGGCCTTCTAGAGGAAAGTTTTATGGTTAGATGAGACAAAGACCAGAGATATATTTGAAGGAGTAAATTTGAGGCATTCAACCCTAAGCTGTTAAGCATAGTGGTGGTAGCATCATGCGTTTGCTGCCAGTGCAACTGGTACCTTGCACAAAGTGTATGGAATAATGACGAAGGTAGGCAATCTCAGAATTCTGTATAGTTCAGTATATCCTCAAACCATCAGCTACATGGTTGAAACTTGGACACAAATGGGTGTTTCCACAGGACAGTGACCCAAAACACACATCAAAACTGGTGGTTGAATGAATAAACCAGGCTAACATTAAGCTTTTGGAATGGCCTTCCCAAAGTCCTGACCTCAGCCTATTGAAAATACGTGGACTGTGCTTAAAAGTCGGGTCTGTGCCAGAAACCAACAGATTTAACTGAACTCCACCAGTTCTGAGAAGAGTGGTCAAATATCAAACCAGAATTCTGACAGAAGCGTGTTGATGGCTAGTAAACGCAACATGTCAACTTGCTAAGGAATTTTATTTTTTCACATTTTTGTTAAAAACTGCAAAAAAAAAACACTTTCCTTGTGAGGAGCAGCAAAATGTCCCAAAAATATCAGATATTCCTATCCTTGTGGGGACTTCAAAACAAGTACGCACACACATACACACACACCCAACACAGTGATATTGTTTCTTAAAATCTAATCTCTCACCAGTTCCCCTTGAATAAAGAAAAAATGGCTGCACTTACCAACCATTTACCAGTCAATGTCACTGCTATCTCGTGTCATCTCAGTCCTTGTATGCTTACAGGGGGTCTGCTCGTAAAATCACCATAGCGAAAGTCACTGCAGTTACATTCATTGAGTGGCAGAAAGATTAACTTACTGAGTGACAGCATTCAGATTAAATGGTGTGAAAACAAAAAAAACACACCCAAATGGAAAGAGATGCTGTGTGGGTGGGAAAAAAAAGGTTTTGAGGTCTTGAGACCAATTCAAGACAGGGTAGAATTGTTGTCAATTCTGAAATGAAATCGGTTAAGTAAAAAAGCGTGTGCGTTTCGGGTCATTGTCCTACTGTATAACCCGCTTTAGGTCACAAACTGACAGGCAGATATTCTCCTTCAGGATTTTCTGATAGAGAGCAGAATTCATGGTTCAATCAGTTATAGCAAGTCGTCCAGCTCCTGCAAAAGCAAAGCAGCCCCAGAGCATCACACTACCACCACCATGTTTGACTGTCGGTATGATGTTCTTATGGTGGGAGGCGGCATTACACTTTTTACACCGGATTTAATGGAATGGAATGCCTTTCAGACAGTTTCACCTTTGACTCTTCAGTCCACAGAGTCCATAGAATATTATCCCAAATGTCTAGTGGGGCATGTAGATGTTTTTTCTGGCAAATGTGAGATGAGCCTTTGTGTTCTTTTTGGTCAGCTGTGCTTTGTCTCGCAGCTCTCCCATAGATGCCATTTTTACCCAGGGTCTTTCTTGTAGAATCATGTACATCTGCAGATCTGCAGTTCTATAGCACTTACATCACTGTAAGAATTTATATTTTCCAATTTAAAGAATAAATGACCATTAAATAATCTGCTTCCTGAGTTTGTAACTGTAATAAAAATACAAATATCCACAATTTCTTTACAAAAAAGCTACTAGAACAGAGTTAATCATGTTACTCCATATTATTTTCTTATATTGCCCAACCCCTGAGACAGACACTATTATCCTAACAGTTTCTCATGAAGTACATTGTGTTTCCACTTTCGACAAAAGATCAGCGAATTATAGGCCAAAGCTTTGGCTATTGGTGTTGTGTTCTCTAGCCTGGCCACTGTAACGGTGGATGTCACTGTGTTATGTGTATAATGTAGGAGGGCAGCATGCTCAGCGGCAATTCACTGCTTCTAATCGGAACTTCCTCTTAAAAAGACTGTCTGATGCAGCCTTAGGGTGAATGGCACAGCTGTGTTACTATGAGCTCCGCAATCCTTTTTCATGATGCTACACTCCTATACATACCCATACGCCTGCATACACACACACACACACACACACACTTGCACATTATGTCACCGTCAGCTTCAGAGCTCTACTTCAGTTTGCTTTAAAAAAAAAAGGTGAGATATGTAAAGTGAGCAGAGTGTTGCTTTTGTACAGCATTCTTTCAGACATCTGCTAAATCTCCCCAGCAGCAGGGTGAACTAGCTGATGTAGACACACGGGTGGATGTACTGGCCTGGTGTAGACCCCTCGGGCACAGCTGATTTATACCTCAGTTAGTTTGTTGCTTTTTAGTGTTCTTAAGTCTTATAAAGAGAAATAAAGTGATTAGAATCAAAATGAATGCTTTTGCCATGGTAAAGGTGAGTTTATATTAGATATTCGCTGTATCTTCAGTTTGAATGTGCAGAGTATTTAAACCGAGCCGTTATACTCGTTTCTGTATTCATGTCTATACTTTTACTTTCGTTTCATACTTTAAACAGTTTTATGACTAACCAGCTTAAAACAGCATTTAGAGTTTCGGTTTCTCCTATCTGACTCTTGATATCGGAACTTGTCGCCATTACTGAGAATGATTAGCCTACACAGAAACCTTATTTATATCTTGTCTCGTCTACTTTGTTAAACACGCAGTTATCTGTTTAGTGTGCATTTGTTATCTCACTCACTTTCAGTAACCACTTTGTCCTGATCAGGGTTGTGTTGGAGCCTCTCTTGGGAACATGGAGCATGAGGCAGGAGTACTCTTTGCATGGAAAGCCAGTCCCTTGCAAGGCACTGCGCACACACACACACCTAGGGGTGAATTTATTTTAGTCAGACCACCTATTGACATGGTTTGAGTGGTGGGAGGAAACCAGAGAACCCAGAGGAAGCCCACACAAACATGGGGAATTTCCACACAGACAGTGAGCCAAGCTCAGGACTGAACTCGGGACACTTGAGCTTTTGAGGTCTTAGCAAATCAAAAACAAAAAAGTAAAACAAGAAACAGATGGTTCACAATAGCAGTTAAATAAGGAGGAATATTACAAATGAAAAGTAAAAATGGTTTAGTTGATTATTAAATATGTGAGCACGTGAAGGGGAAATCAGTTGAACCTGTAGGTAGAACTCTAACAATCAGTGATTAACCAACGATCAGTCAGGCAAGGAAGCTGTGCTAATACAAGCACTTCTTTTATGTTTAACTTAACAGGCCCGGTGTTGTGTGCTGTAATTATATTGTTATTTTTCTTTGTCACTGTGACTCTTCCAGTCGTCTCTGAAAAAGAGTTTCGCTGTTTCCTGTTTGGGCCAGTTCTTGCTTTTGAAAAATCAGTAGAAAAGCACAGTCATGCAGTCGTACAGATCAGGCTCAGTTACGCCTGTTCCCAATTGTATTTCAAATGAAACAAGTTTTCACCTTTCTAAAAATCATGCGAAATGGAATATGGGTATTTACACACTTAATGAGTCATAGATTGCAGGTCGCTTGTTCTGCACATAACTCTTCTCTAAGATTTTCCCCAGTGCAATCTGACTTTAATGAGATGGAAATAGTAAGTGATGAAAAGCAGTGTTGACTTGTCTACACCAGAGGTTCTTAAAATCTTCGAAATAATAGTTTTGAATACACAAAAAACTCCCCTACCACAGATTTATTAATAAATATAGAGTAATCCAACTATAAAAATATGAAGCTCATTATTTAATGTGTGCTATAATATTTTGGCTGTCTTAGAGCATTTTATTTTTCCAGTGACAGAACACACGAGGTCCAAGTTGATGTTATTTATAGGCATACTGAGATTATGAGGTTTGGATTAAATCCATTCAGTGTAAGTGATCAGTCGAAATAGGTTCACGACTGTAAGAATGGTATAATAACTCTGATAATGGTAGGTTGTGATTTCCACCACTGTAAAAATAAATAACATAAAATAAAATAATACAAGAAAATCACAGACTGCTGACTGTTCATATCCCCCCTGACCCCAGTTTGAGAAATTCATGATTTTAGTGTCACTTCCACTAATTTCATTACAAATTTAATTATACCTTTACTTATTTGTTTATTTGAATAGGACAAAATACTTGGGATGACCAGTCATCACCTGTCTGTGGGAAATTTTCACACTTAGGCATTTTCATGTGCATGATTTCCATCATGAACCACTTATTATTTTTTAATTTCTCATTCTGTGACGTGCTTCATGTCTAAAAGCCCATGTTTCATTGTAAAAGGGTCTCCTGTCCCACGTGTACGGGTTCTGAGTAAGTGATCAGTTAGCGAATCCAGACAGGGGAAATGTGTTCTCCAGCACTTTCACTGGCCCTCGAGGGACTTCTTCAGTGAACTTTTGGAAAAGCCTTGGACTTGGGCAGAAGGCTTGGAGGGGAAGAAGGTTTGTAATAGTAACTGTAGGGAGGGGGCATGGACGCCGTATGCTGGGTCAGATTTCCCTTCAGCAGATTTTTATGAGCTGATGACAGCTGCCAGAGCAGGGCACCAATCCCCCTGACAAGGGTTATGTGACCTCAGTCACTTATTTCTAACAGTTGCAATTTCACATTGACGCTGGTGGTATGGTGCGCAGATGCACAGTTTCCCTGTCGGTCTGCATAAAAAGAACATGTTAATTCACTAGTTCTGTTGCGTGACCTCATTAGTTGTCCCTTTCTCAGTCATCCATTTGAAATATCCAATGTATGTGTTATATAAGTTGTGTTAGAGAGCAGAACTGATGTTAAGTCAAGTCAAGTGGGTTTTATTGTCAGTTCAGCCATAAACGGTGTGTACAATACCCAGTGAAATGAAACAACCTTCCTGTAGGACCTACACAGGACTATGATAAACAGCACGTAACTAGCTAGACAGCAGTAGCTAAACAGCACAGAACTAGCTAGTAAGTGCCTGGTGGTGTTTTCTTATCTCCATGAAGTGTGTGTGTGTTGTATTCGTAGGTGTGTGTCTGGATCCCTAGTGTCCATTCTGACCTGATTTCAGATCAGTGGCGAGTTAGCGCCTGCTCCTCTGGCACACTTCTTTCCGTATGACGGAGGAAAGTGGGCCAGTTGCATTTGTAACCGAGAGCCCCCCTCAGTCCCTTAGCACATCCCCAGTACATTATTACTGACATATTAAGTGTCACAGCGAGCTGGATATCCTCTGGATATGGCAGAGGCCTTCTCTCTGCTGTGAGTGTATACCACTCTGTTCAGTCTTTTTTTTTTTTTTTTTTTGCTTTCTTGGGAGATATGGACCAAGAAGTGACGTGTTTGCACTTTGTTTGCTGGACTTAGTACTTTGTTGCCAAGCAGTATGTAGGTGTTGAAACTGGCTAGATCCCCAGTGAAGTCCTGTTTATTTCAACACTGCAGCGTATTCCCTGTAGCTGAGCTCATGTGACTTGCTGTGAAATTGGTGAAGAAGCCAAAACAAACTCTTAGCACAGCTAGTACTGCATAGGGTGGAGCAAACGTTGTGTATTAACCAAGTTGAGGTGAATGTTAACCAAGTATGTATCTTCACTAGAATCACTGACCGTTCTATGTTTTATACATTTATGCAATTCATATTGACATATCTGCATAAGTATTTACACCGATCAGCTGTAACATTAAAACTACCTCCTTGTATCTACACTCTTTGTCCATTTTATCAGCTCCACTGACCATACAGGTCACTTTGTAGTTTTACACATAGAGACTGTAGTCCATCTGTTTTTCTGCAGACTTTATTAGCCCCCTTTTATGCTGTTCTTCAGTGGTCAGGACCCCCACAGGATCACCACTGAGCAGGTATTATTTGGGTGGTGGATGATTGTCAGCACTGCAGTGACCCTGATGTGGTTGCGGTTTCTTAGTGTGTGTTGTGCTGGTAGGATTGGATCAGACACTGCAGTGCTGCTGAAGTTTCTAAACACTGTGTCCACTCACTGTCCACTCTATTATACATGCCTACCTAGTTGCTCCACCTTGTAAATGTAAAGAGACAGTAACACATCTGTTGCTGCACAGTTTGTGTTAGTCATCCTCTAATCCTTCATCAGTGGTCACCCACAGGACGCTGTTGGCTGGATATTTTTGGTTGGTGGGCTATTCTCAGTTCAGCAGTAACACTGAGGGGTTTAAAAACTTCAGCAGTGTCCGATCCAATCCTACCAGCACAATACACACTAACACACCAACACCACATCAGGGCCACTGCAGTGCTGACAGTCATCCACCACCCAAATAATACCTGCTATGTGGAGGTCCTGTGGGGGTCCTGACCACTGAAGAACAGCTTAAAAAAGGACCAACAAAGTCTGCAGAAAAACAAATGGACTACAGTCTCTATCTGTGGAACTACATAGTGCACATGTATGGCCAGTGGAGCTGATAAAATGGACAAAGAGTCTAGATATAAAGAGGTGGTTTTAATGTTATGGCTGAGCTTTTTCTGATGCTTCTTCCATATACTACTGTGATGGTGTAGTTCTTGTGCTAATAAAGAGAAACCACTAAGATCCTGTATCACCAACAGTGTCTGAGTGCGTTCGTGCATGTGTGTGTGTGTGTGTATGTATGTGTGCCCTTGTGTGTTGTGCTCCCCACAGAGCACCATAGTAGAGCACAGGAATAGTGTAACCCCTCTGCTTTGTCATCTCTCTTTACCAGCATGCTGTAATAGTGAGCCAGGAGACCTGCAGGAGAACAGAAATAACCTCTTCTGTCAGAGGAGTCCCTGCTGTGAAACAGACTTGACTTGCAAACATGAATAAAAGGCTGAGCCACCCGTATGTCTTAATGTGGAATTGCGTTAAGCCTCGTTCAGTCTAATTTCTGAAGTTTGTCTTATGAGAACTGTGGGACTATGAAGTTTCTGAAGATTGGAGATTGCTGATGTCTAATGTTTTCCTTTGGCATCTTATTATCTTGGCAGCACAATTGGTAGCATTGCCATCTCACAGCTCCAGGATCCCTGGTTCGATCTCGAGCTCAGGTTATTCTCTGTGACGAGTTTTGCATGTTCTCCCCATGTGTGCATGGGCTTCCTCTGGGTTCTCCACTTTCCTTGCACCTCCCAAAAAATGCACATAGGTGGATTGGCTGTGCTAAGGTGCCCATGAGTGTGCATCTGTGCATGATGCTCTGCAATAGACTGGTATCCCGTCCATAGTGAAATTGGACCTTGTGCTGAGTGTTCCTGGGATTCTGTATAAAACTGACAATGAAGATGAATGAGTCAATGAATATTACCCTTTGTAACAACGGTCATCACCCATCTGAATGAATAGCTCAACTGAGGTGATATTATTATTATTCGTTATAATAAATAAAGAGCATCTCATTTAATAACCAGCACAAGCTTTTACAACTTAATATATGCATGTTTTACACAATCAAGGTCATTATTAGAAAACAGAAAGACCTTGTATGTGTGATGTGAATGTGTACCTACTTGAGGCAAATCATGGCAGATTACATATTACACTACTCATAGACACACATGAACACTACTTAAAGCTTGCTTCATTGCTACATGACAGCCAGTGCTGTAGAATGTCACTCAGGGACGTGAATGCAAGCTTTTCGGCACGCGTATGAATGGAGGTGCTTGTAGGCACGGCTGAGGTGACAGAGTGGATAAATTGACTTTGGTGTGAGTATGCTTCCCACTTAGCAGGGCCTCTGAGCGCCCAGCAGGGTGGGGTGTTTGTGGTTGGAAGCTGGCTCCCTTCCTGCAGCCTGTTCTTGTTTTTTTGTATACAGTTCAGCAGTGCTGCATGCTCACCCTCTGTTACCCCTTGTGTTTTGTATAGAGCGAGAGAGAGGTGTGGGTCGAGACCTGGTTATAGAACAGATTGAATTAGCACTTTCATTAGAAAAGCGACAGTGTCTTGTGGCCTGCTCTTCACCTACCACTTGGCCCTAAAGCTTAGGTTCTCCAGCTTGGGGTGATGACCCCATGTAAGGTTGCCCAAGCTGCAGATGGAGTCACAGAAGCTTTACAGAAAGCTTTCCACATCCGCGAGTACACGAGGGTCCACTAAGGTCTGTGTGACGTACATTTTGCCATTCAAAGGGTGTACACAAGGCTCTGTTCAGACATCTGCGTACCCTCTGTTTTTTTTGTCGCACTAAACTAGTCCACCAGAAAATGGGCATCTGGGGTTTGGGTCACACTTGTTGTGAAAGCTTTTGATTGAAAACCAAGAAAAAACGCCATTGATGACGTGTAATTTGTATGAAGGTCGTAAAGTGATAGAGCTGGAAAAGGTGCAGTTTTAATTTTTAATTGAAGGTAGCCTCATACCTTGAGGGTATGTGTGCATGCTCTGCAAGCAAAGCCGAAAATTCATATCGCATTGCAGCTGGTCTCCACAAAAAACCTCTTATCCAGGCAGCTCCCATCACTCTGTGCTGTGGCAAAATGCCAACGTTATGGCATAGTGAAAGTGCCAAACAACGTTATTTTGGTGCTAATACCGTTGTAACAAAAAGATGAATGAGAAAACATTTGCCTCCATTTTGCGCCTTGCCTAGCGCCATTGGAAAAAGCTACACATTCTGTGCATGTTGATCATGTAAACGGATCAGGGGTCATATCCCAAAAATGTAATGCGAAAGGAGACCAGCAGGGGGAAGGGGGGATAACCATACTCTGGCTTGGACCAGCAGAATGGTCAGAGTGTTAAAAGCCTTGATTTAGGGAATATTTAATAATAATAATAATAATAATAATAATAATAATACAATATTTGTATTAATTACAATTTGAGTAATTGCTTTAATAATAATAGGCTATTATTATTAAAATGTCCTCTTAAAACCATTTAACGAACCACAGGCCAACATGTTGCCATGTAAATTAAAGTGGGCTTTATGAGATGCCTGGCAGGGTGAATATATGTTCATAGTTTCTAGCTAAAAACTGTACAATGCTCTGGCATTGTTTAAAATCTGAACGTGATGAAATTCCTAACTATCACAGAATCTTTGTGGTCATCTGCTCTATACTGGTAATCCTTTTTTTTAATAATATTTACAGATATTTCATTGTTATATCTACTATGCCACTGAAAGACAGAACAGAAATGAGTGCTCCACACCCCAACATGCTCAGGCCAAGGTGATTGTGGTATAAAATCATCTTCATGCTCATGATAATATTATGTGAAATCCAGTACATCCTAACTGAACCGAAAAGTGCAACTGTTGGTGCCATTTCCTAACACTTTACACACATCAGATTAAAGTAGCAGAGCAGCTTGGATGCAAGAGCTGAGCTGAAATGAGCATACAGCTTAGTCTCCTAGTTATCTTTCCCTCTTTGATGTATACCAGATGATGCGCTGTGTGTGTTTTTTTTCTATGGATTGGGAAACCACATACAGTGATTTTTGTTTTTGTTTTAGGCATATAATTTCAGCTAATTGCACCCATGGGAATTATTTGATGTTGGTGGGGGCAATAGTTATGAGAATTCTCCGTCCTTAACATGGGGTCACCGGCCAAAAAGGATTAAAAACCCCCTGCCCTAGAATTATATGGAAATAATACCTGCAGTTCTGGCCCAGGGAAGGCGGTTCAGTGCTACAATGTCCTATATCCTCTTGGAGGGTAAGCTGGTATTTTTTTTTCCAGAAAGCAAGCAGCAGTTCTTTTGAACTTTCAACCCACAGTGTGTGAAATCAGACTCGCTGTCACACCCACTCGCTTCATGCACTTTCTCGTGTCACGTCAACTACCTGCCGCTGTGACCACTTCCTAGACATGAAAGTCATGCCTTTGTTGATTGACGGAATGTTGTCGCATTGTTGCGTTGTGGTTTCCTTCGAGTTTCATCTGCCACACATTGGCAGCAAAATGAGTAGGAATAAAGAGATGCGTGGGTGGTTTCTAAATAAGGGACTTCCTCTTTCTATTAATATCTTGTTTCTTCTAGCGTATGACATGCCACGCACACACTTTTTTTTTTTAACCTTCCTCATTCTAACCTTCTGACTTTTGCCTCATGCTCAGATTCTTATGACTGCAATGACAGTTGGTTGTTTCTGTCTGACTTTTCATACCAAACACAGTTTCTTTCCTCATCTACTCTCTCCACTTTGCCCTCATATTATTCCTCCATCTGGTTCTTCAGGTTAGCCTCATTATTTTCCCAGCCAGAGCTTTTCTTGGCCTTCATAATCAATAGGGCATCAGAGGAGAAAGATTTTTTTTTTTCCCCTGAATAACATTTTCAACTAAACATGAACTCCAGCTCTTGCTTGAGCTGCGGCTGCACAGATGATTTATTGTCATATTAGCCTATGCCACTGATGTTCATAAATCAAATTCACACTTTCTATACTCTGATGTTCTCCAGAGGTATACGCAGTTCAGATGACGGTCTCTCACAGTTCTTAACCTGTCAAGAGTCCTAAACTCTGAATGAAGACGGCTATACATTTGTGTATTATTATTATTAGTATTATTATTTCTGTACACAGCCGCCCTGCCCTACCCTGGAGAGTGTCAGAGAATAAGACTTGGATTTAATGCAATGCCGGGAGATCACAGAGGGGAGGTCTGTCAGAGCTTTATGGGATCAGATGTCGGGTCCACAGAAGAAATGTATTGATCTCCTATAAAAGAAAACAAAGGACTCGCATGGAGAAGTCCATTAGACGGCGGCTCAGTGAAGCTTACAGTATGCGTGGGTGTATCTGTGCATGACAATTTACTAGTCATGTTCTGAATGTTCTGCTCTTTGTTGTATTGGATAGAAAGAAGTCTCAGCCCTGGATTAAGGCAACAGGTTGAGCCTTTTTCAGATATGTCAATCACTGTCTGGTAACACCTGACAAACATGGTGACCTGAATGCTGAGTGGAGTTGATGAGTTGAAGAGTGTGGATTTTTTTTTTCAAGCCTACTTCTGTTACAAGTCTCCTCGAGACTCCTTGAGTCTCCTCTATCGCTCTGCTCTGCTGTGCGTACACACATGAAATCCCCATGCAAATGTTTTTCTAAGAAGGCTCCATTTTTACCTTTAACACTTTTTACAGATCCTTGGTTTTTCTGGGAAACCAGCACAAAAATATATTCCATCTGTGTGCCTGTCTGCAGAGTCCAAGACCAATAATTTAGTCTAAATTACAGTTCAGCATTCTGCCAAAACAACATAAACGTCTCTCATAAAATTTGATATGAACATTTGGCAAGCCAAGCCTGTCGCCCCTTCAGAGCATGCATAACCACGTTACATGTCCAACAATGCTATCAAAACATTTAATAACAAGTTACGGATCATTCTGTCGCCACACAATGAAGAGTAATTATGGAAAAGAGTCCTGTTGTTGAGGAGAAAAGAGGTCATAAGTGAAATTGTAGTTGGCTTGAATGCCTGAGATCGAGTGTGGTGGGTCAGTTACGATTCCCTTGCCCGCAATGAAAGGGAGTGTGAATAGGTTGTGGAGGTTGCTACCTCTTCAGGTGTTGATGTTTATTCATTCAGGATGGGGGTTTATTTTTGCTTTCCACTCCGCCACCCGTAGGCCACGCACTTTGAATGAGACTATGTGGCGACGTGAGAGGAGACAAAGGACTCCTGTATCTTGTGGGCTCTGAAAACAAGCCCCCAACACACCCTCTGTCAGGGAACACAAACAGTGGAGAGACTAGGCTATTGTATGGAGGCTGGGAGAATGTGCAACCCTGCTTGCCTCTGTAGTTCGAACAACTGTTAAACACCCCGACACGCACAGCTCCGTATCTTTGAGGATTAACCATTTTGACAGGCTTGTGATGAGATCCTGAGAGGGTAGTGACTTTCTGGCACTCCTGAGAGATTTGGTGCATTGTGCATTAGCTCTTATGTATGTGTTTCCTAATACACACTGAAGTACCAGGAAAAACTGGTAAAATACATAGCAGCAGCACCTATGCACATTGCCGGTTGCAGCCACCAATGAATATATAAAGCGATAGAGTTCTATGGAAGCTTCTAGAGCTGTTTCCACAGTGAGAATGATGAGGTATCACGATTTTGTGATTTTCAACACGGATTAATAGTTGGAGCTTGTGAGAACGGTCATAGCATTTCGGAGTTAGAAGCAAAGTTTGGATTTTCACGTGTGAGCATTTCAAGGGTGTACCGTGACTACAAGAATTCCGGCAAAACTTGGAGCTTACGACAGCAGTGGGCCGTATAAAGACTGTGGGTGAATGTGACCAGGGTCAGTGTGCAACACTGCCTCAGGTAACAACAGAATTCAGTGCTGGGGCCTCAACAAACATCATTGTGAGGACTGCGCAATGTTCCCTCCAAGATCCCATGTATTAACTGGTATACCAGTTTTTCTAGCACTTCAGTGTGTCCATAAACAGTTGACTGTACCTGGCTCCACAGACTGCAGTGTATGGGTAGTGACGATTACAATTAAAACTTCAAACTAGGATCTAACTTTTTTTTTTGTTGTTGTTTTGGTTCTGCTTGATACTTATGCCAAAACGAGTAACCTATTATTAATCAGCTTAACCAATCAGCTTTTTTAGTTACCTTGGACCAAGTAGGGGTTGCAGTGGAGATTTCTTTATACAGTTCTTTGTTTTCATTGCATCGGAACTCCTCATTGTCAGTAATTGATAGTGATCATCAAGAACCTTATACTGGGTCAGAGCTGTTATTTTTATTCACCTTGGTTTGTCTGTGGACTTTTTCCCCCTACTTTGTCTGTGTTGGCTGCTGTTTGCTGTTAGCAATGAAATCCATGTGCTGAGTTTCATGTTCAAGATGTTTTATAAGCTTACTTGTACTGTCGGAAAACGCTGTAGTTCCTTCTCTTGATAATTTCACGGAGTGTAGATAACCATCATAGGTCATGATATCTTTACAGATATCTGCAATTTCCTGTCTGTTTAGTAGTAATGTACACCAGGTTTTTGTCGCATATGCCAGGGAATTGGATGTCGGTTTCCGAGCACTTTTTATGAGTGAGGAAATGAACACTATATTAATGCATTCCTACTCTGAATAAAGGATTACATAAGCGATTGCATAAGAGCAGATCAGGGAATCCCTAAGGAACAGACGTCATTAGGAGGTGAGACAGACGTGACAGAATGTTATCCCATCTTCTTGAGCATAGTGAGTGAGCACTCAGCTGATGCAACATCTGGGGGAAGTGGGGGGGAGCCATCTGACCATCTCTGAATGATCTGTCTTTTCCAGCAGTCATACCAACTGTTCTTCCTGAGGGTTTGGGTCTGAATAAGAGCACAGAGCCAACATTAGTCCTTTTAATTGGTTTCAGTGCGGTTTCCTGCACTTATTCGGTTATCTAACTCATCCTGCACAACTTTATCCCTTTGACTTTGCCACACAGTAAATGTGAATCAAGCAACCATAGGACATTAACAAGGTAGTGTTATGCTGCTGGCTGTCAAATCTTTTACGCCGTTTATTGAAATCAGCATCTGTCAACAGATTCACTTGACGTATTTCCACAGTACGCTTCTTGTAAGACAGCTGGAGTCAAAATGCATCAGCATCGATGCACTCAGAAGCAGAAAGCATTTATTGTTCGCTATGTTATCGCTGCTGACTTTCTGAAATGCTTTCAATAGTTCATCATCACATTGAGGGACAATAAGAGACCTGCAACAGGTAGCTTCCAGTGCCTCATGTGACCTTTTCATAGTGAGGAAGAAGCTGTTTCTGTAGGATGATCCGGTTAACACCACAGTTTGTCATGCCTGACTGCAAGCAGCTTCATCCTGTCGCTCATGCCAACACAGCCTCCTCTGTTGTCTTTCAGCAACCCCATCTCTTGTTGGAGACACAGAAGACAAAGGTGACGGAAGTGCGAATTCCCCCTCGCAGAGGAGTACAGTATGGCCGATGTGTGGTGTGTGGTTCCCGGCAGGGTGATACCGATGACCACAGAGATCTCATTCAGACGCGCACAATACGGTCACTGCCACAGGGCATGCACAATGGGGTGCACAATGTCCTGCACACAGCTTACTGTTATCTCCAACAACACACTCTTTGAGCATGATTGACAGAGATGGAGAAATATAGGGAGAGGAAGAGAACCAGCGCACACAGAGCGAACAAAGCTTGTGAACGTAAACATTTGGTGATGCCCAGGGCCAAAACCTGTTGAGTAATGTCAACCAGTGGTCAAGCTGTGTACGCGAGTTGAATGGGTAACATGACTAGCACCAAGTCGGTAGACAAATTCAAAAACAATGGTTAGATTCACTTGGGATTAAGCTTAGGATGGAAGGTGAGATGGTTAAAACGAAATAGAAATGGTGAGAAAGTTTGGCCTGAGTGATGATTTGCATTATGAATGCTGTTGCACATTCAGCTCACTTGATAAATGTTAATGGAGCTAAGATATTAATTTACTTGAAATGAATGTCTGAAGGGCAGCCTTGCTAGCCTCACAGCTCCAGGGTCCTAGGTTTGATCCTGAGCTCAGGTTACTGTCTGTGTAAAGTTTCACATATTCTATCCATGTCTCTGTGGCTTTCTCCCAGTATATCAGTAGGTGGATTGACTAAGCTAAATTGTGTCTAGGTGTGAAAGGAAGTATGCATGGTGCTCTGTGATGGACTAGTGGCCCATCCTGTCCGTGTTCCCACCTCGTTTCCTGTGTTCCCACAATAGGTTCTGGATCCATCACAACCTCGGCCAAGATAAAGCAGCTATTGAAGATAAATGAATGAATGTATAAAGAATTGTGCACTTTTTTTTATCCACTTCTGCACATGTGCTAAGGGATAGCCGTGTGCACCTGACTCAGTCTGAGCTGTATCTACTAGTGGCAGTGTTAAGAGTCGGGTAACAGTGGTCGACCACATTCTCTCTCATTTTAAATCTTCTGCAAAATGTTTGGACATGTTTCTGCTGCTCTTCTTATTGGTAAGCAGCGAGGAAATGTCTTCTTTTCGGTTCAGTGGGAAATCCCCAACTGTTGCATATTTTTAGAGCCAGCACGGTTTTCCAAAGTATGGCCTAGAATTTCCTACGACAATCTATTCTATTCTTGTGTAGTTATTTCAGTCAACAATGTTGTGTGCAATAGCTGTTTCAGTCAAACGCATAAGAAATGAGACGTGTACTCAGTTCTGCAGCTGCAACCACTATATACGAGGTCTGTCTGGAAAGTAATGAGAATGAAATTCCCACGCTCCATGACTTACACATGGCCATGGTGGATAAACTGTTTCAGCTGCGTTCTAGCCTTTGTGGTGCCCAGACATTTGTTTTTGTGAAAGCCTGCTGAAGTGCCTCATCACCTGATCGTTCAACAAGAGAGCTCAATTTCTTTAACAGAGTGATCGCAGGAGATGAATCATGGGCGTTCAATTATGATCCTGAGAAAACAGACAAAGTGCTGAATGGCACACATCACCTCACCCAAAGAAAGCTCTCACGAGCAAATCAAACATGACGTCACTGTATCATAATTCTTTTTCATTCTCAAGAGATCATCCATTAAGATTTCATACCAGAAGCCCAACGGTAATTGGAACATTTTACCTTTGGAGTTTTTTTTTTAACGTTTGAGGAGGAGGGTTTTAAGTGTGCACCATCAGATCACCTCTTCATGGATCCTACATCATGACAACACCCAGAGTCACACTTAAGTGGCCGTGAGAGAACTTTTGGCTGAAAAAAAAAAACATTCCAGTCTTTCCACATCCACCCTATAGCCCCAACTTGTGATTTCTTCTTGTGAAGATTAAAACACACCCCCATGCATAAGCCCTACAGAGCATGGGAATATCATTCTCCTTACTTTCCGGCCAGACCTTGTATGTATGGATATATTTACAAAACTATTAGAATAATATAAAAATATTGGTAGTAAAACTTGTGTGGTGTTGATTGGCTAACCTGATGGAGAGGAACAGCTAACAGAAAGTGACGCATGGGCTGTTGGTCTTTGCGGGAACCCAGGAGGAATTACTCAATATGCATAGTGTCATCACACCATTCACTGTAATCACGACTGGTTCACGCGTACGTGACAAATTCTGTTCATTTTTGCCTTCATTTTAATGAAAGATGTAAATAATACACGGATCCACCCTGCAAGACGGATCCGCTCCAAAATGTAATGGGTTCTTCCACGGGCCATGCTACACCCTAACACCAAGTTTAATTAAACTTGGCCCTGTAGTTTGCTGTAATCCTGCTGACAATCAGACAAACAAAGTGAAAAAATAACCTCCTTGTCAGTGGTAAAAAAACAAACAAACTTTTTTATATATTACAGACAGGAAGTTCATTCATTTTTA
Organism: Hassar affinis; assembly: GCA_025674545.1. Lineage (NCBI taxonomy): Eukaryota > Metazoa > Chordata > Actinopteri > Siluriformes > Doradidae > Hassar > Hassar affinis. The sequence goes on along the minus strand of JAOVYV010000045.1, from coordinate 16,943,007 downwards.
ACGCAGTGGAAGTCATAGGTGTTCCTACATGCCTCTCTGTCACACCTCCCTGCCTTACTCTGTATTAGCTGAAGTTATTTAAATAAATAGTGCTTGGTCAAAATGTGATCAATTTAAATCCACTATTCTTAAACCTGAGTTAATGATTATTTACTACTAATAATGAGTAATTATTTACACTGCAAGTATGATGCTAGGAAAATCATTCACAGTGATTGGTTTGGCACTTTTGTCCTTTTGTGTAGTTTTTTTTAGCTGGAAAGCTCCTTGTGGCGCTGCCTTCTAAAACACTCGATCACTCATGCTAGACAAGTAGAAGACCAGCAGCACAGAAGGCACTATTAGTCAAGTAGCTTTTGTATGTGTTGTTGTTGAGAGAGATAACACTGCAATAAACCCACACCAGTCTCAAAAACAGGATCTGCTAAGTAACTCGACATTGCCCCTAGGTGTGACGAGTGTGTGGATGTGTGCGAGTGTGATGGACTGGAGTCCCATCATGCCCTGTGATTTTGGAATTGGCTTTGGATTTATTGTAGCCCTGACTTGAATTAAGTGTTTACTGAAGCGGAATGAATAAAGTAGAATGAATGAAAGACGCCTATGTGAAAAGAAGGTATATTTGATTTACTGATACAGTAACTATAATTAATAGCGTATAGGCTATGTTACCTTATTGTCAGAACGCATAATGTTCACCAAGCTACACTGTTAGTGCTGTCAAGGTTTGTCATCAGAAAATAAAGAACCTCATAGTTGCATTAATGTCTATAAGATAATACAGTAATAGAATGTGAATAAAATATTGAATGTACAGGGGTTAGACAATGAAACTGAAACACCTGTCATTTTAGACCACAATAATTTG